>BPTQ01000007.1:97143519-97330960 GCA_019973895.1 Chrysanthemum seticuspe
GCTTCCTTCCTCTTGTCACTGCTCTTCAAAGCACCATTTCTAACCATCTCGTCTGTCAGGGTTCCTGCCCTCAGTATTGCACTTTGTATTGTAGACGGCTCAGTAGTTTTCACAGTTCCACGGATTTCAGGCACAAGACCATATATGTACCTCGATATTATCTTGGACTCAGGGGTAACTAGATGAGGAACTAGTCTGGCTAACTCATGAAATCGGTCTGTGTAGGCTGCGTGACCAGCCCCTATCATGGAGTGGTGATAAAGTTCATCTTCTAGTTTCTGCAGTTCATTGTCCGGGCAGTACTCCTCTTTCAATAACGCCTTGAATTCGTCCCATGTCATACCTGTAGCTGCTTCTCTGCCCCTAGCCTGTAGTTGTGTGTTCCACCATGTCAATACCTTCCCTGATAGCAAGCAAGCAGCATACTTTACCCTCTGATGTATGGCACAATTGCTGATGTCGATCACTGACTCTGTCTTCTCTACCCATCGAGTATACGCCAAAGCACCTCCTATACCATCAAACTCCATGGGTTTGCATGCCGAAAATTCCTTATATGTGCATCCGATTCTGTTGTTGTTGTTGTTGTTGTTGTTGTTGTTGTTGTTGGTGGTGTTGTTGTTGCCACTGCCAACTACATTGTTAGTTTCACCAGTACCGTTCCCATGGTTTCCCGAGTTATTCATATGGTTTCCAACTTGTGTGACAATAGTGGGAAGCAAGATTTGAAGTTGTTGAGCGATGATGGCGGCAAAATCAGGGTTTCCGCCAGTGTTGTTGTCATTGTTACCCACATTGCTACTGCCTCCTCTACCTCCACGCTCACCTGTCATTCCACCCCTTGGTGCCGCACCACCTTGGCCAGTACTGCGTGTTACCCTCTTTGGTGCCATGATCTCTGCAAGGAAAGAACCGTTGAATTCCCAATGTCTATGCTTAACGTCCTCAAACATAATACCACGCCACAATTGGTTCCTAAGGTGTACCCACACCGATCTACGTATGCGTGGTCGCATATGTCCACGTGGGTTGTGATGCATTTATAATTATGTTGGCCACCATAATTATAATTGCTTCATTTCACACGTGTACATACCACCAAACACACATGTCTCGGCGATTGTTGTTACTGATATAGATAGCCATTCTATCATCCGATTCTAAACAGTGGAGGAGGAATTTAGGGTAGGTATCTAGGGAGAGTCGCACTTGGTGTATAGGAAATTCCGTTAGGTGCTAAAGTCACTACGAGGTTTGGTCGCTAGCAGTTCCCAAAGTATCCTCAAGAGAACTCCCATCCTCGGGCAAAATCATCAAATCTATCCAGCTTTATAGTAACACTTATTTAGCTCGATCTCGCATCTCATCAAACAAGAACTGTCACGAGATCAAGTTAGATAAGTGCTCATTACTGAGCTCCATATCTTTGATGACCCAACTAGATTTTGGGACTCCCCTATTGGTACAAGGAAACTACGTTATCCAATGAGGTAGTTCTAGAAGAAATACTTAAGAAAACATATGCGCACGAAAAGTGAGTAAGGCGATAGGAAACGAAAGGATCGACGTGAAAGCGGTTATAGTCTAGGAACTAAAATGCAACCTAGTTCTCTATAACCAAGTCTCTGATACCAATCTGTCACACCCCCAAAATATCGCAGCGGAACGATAGTGTCATTGGGGTATGACGTCATAGCACAAAGTATGGATAAAGAAAACGACCTCTATAATGAGACGTTTTAAAGAGTTTACCATTCGATTAAATAAGTTAAAGTTTACAACACATGAGATCCCAAAGTTTGACAATACATAAAGGTTTACAAAACATGTCGAATGGTAATAGATAAAAACACTAGACTCCAATGTATGCCATGAGACCCAAAAGCTCCATGAAATGCTATCGCCTTACAACCTGAGATAAATATGCTAAAAAGTGTCAACACAAAGGTTGGTGAGTTCATAAGTTTGTGTTAAAATGATTTGAAATACTTAGAGAAATGTTCACACAGCAAAGGCATTGTAAATCCACTCAGTTCCAAGTTCCGCCCATACAAAACTTGCAACCTGTGTGTTCACAACCCATTGCCTAAAATAGAATGACAATCATGAATATGCACATTAAGGTAGTTAAAAGTATAAATGTCACCACAAGAGTCTTCCAACATATAAATATTGGGATGTTTGTAAATTAATAGCCTTCCAACAACTTAATTTGGAGCCACTAATTCTTGTATGTTTGTAAATTAATAGCCTTCCAACAACTTAATTTGGAGCCACTAATTCTTGTATGTTTGTAAATTAATAGCCTTCCAACAACTTAATTTGGAGCCACTAATTCTTGTATGTTTGTTCCAAATATGCATATGAAATCAAGTATAACCCAATCAAGTATATAACGCAATCAATTGTAAAGTATAAGTAATGTTGCTTGACAAAAGAGTTTAAATGTTTGGATGAATAAGCATATATCTCGCCCCAAATAGTTTGTAAGAATATAAACGAGTAAAAGCGGGGTATGAACTCACCTGGTATGATTGATATGCTAACAAAAATGAAGTGCACTAAACTGAGGCTCGGAAACTATCCGCGACCTAAATGAATGTCATGACTTGAGTTATGATATGTTGTTGTGAATGCGTGATACAATGTTGTGCATGCAGCTCCATATGATATCCATACCACTTGTACGTTTTGGAAATAATGTTTATCGTCAAAGTATATGTTTATGACATCCCGTCATATTATAAAATACTTTACAAGTATTTACGTTGAAATGATATCCCACGATAGTCATTTAATGATTTATTGTGAAATTATAACTTTTCGTCGTAAAATAATGTCGTTGAAATTTTCATGAAAGTGACTAAAATGGCCTTGAAAAGTTAGTCGCAAAATGGTGCACGTCGAGTGTTAGGAAATGAACTCAACGGTTTTGGGAATCTTGTATCATTATCTCAAAGTTTTAGTGTTTAAGTTTTCCATCCTAGAGGTCTCGATCACCAAGAAAAATATAGGTTAAGTATTGCACTTTAGGCCAAAAATATAGTTTAAAGGATGGTTTTCGGCAAAGTTTGAGTGACTATATGTTATTCGTTACAACTCCGCTCAACAAACGGTTTAACATTTTGGAAAATATGCTAGGAGAACTTACTTTTACTAGAAGACATCAAGTTATAAAAAGTTCTACATCATTGTTAAAAACGTCCGCCAACATGGTCCTTTTGTTGCCGTATTATGTGTTTATAGAGAATATATTAGTTTTTGCTAATAGAATAAAATTACGGCAACTTGGTTTATCTTGTGTAATTTAATCGCTACAAGTCCGTTTTCTACGTTTTCTACATCCTTAGATTCGTGTCAAAGTATACTAATATATTTTTGATAAGTCGACACAATTTATAAAGCTTAAGACTCATTTTTGACTCATAAGGAGTGACATTTTCAATGCTGAAATTTCTGAAATTAATAGTTTTCCTCGTCAAACTTGAAAAATTCATAACTTCTTCGTTATAGCTCCGTTTTAATCCGTTCAAGCGGCCACGTTTTCGTTTTAAAGTGTATTTTCTAAATATCTAGCCCAAAATAGTATACCTACTGTCGGATTTTCCCAGAATTCAAAATACGGACAGACCCTATTTTATACGTGTCGAAATGAGTTTTTCTCGCGCCAAACCTATTCTAACCCATTCAAAACAACTCCGGAGCTATTCTAATCCTACCATACACCTTCTTAGGGTGTCATGGTTTCCTAAACATCACCAAAACTAATATATAACAAGGAATAACTATAGGATGGATTATATATATATAACTCTTGAAAATCATTGAAAAAGTGGTACAACATCATATGACTTGCATGTTTTGGCTCAAATATGATGAAATGAATATGTAAGATGAAAATTAAACATGAGATGCTTACAAGACTACTTGATGAGGTTTAAAGATCAAAGGTTTTTCCTAATCACCCAAGGTTTTTATTGCAAAACCTTAATCAAGAGTGATACTAGAGTGTAAAATACTTGATTAGAAAATTTTTGATGAACTTCTAGCTTGGTCCATATGGTGGCCGGTTTCTTCAAAAGAAAAAGGAAGAGAAAAACCAATTTACACCTTGAGATATTTGCTTGTGTGTGTTTATTAAGTATAAAAAATGAATATAAAGAAGTATAAGTTAGATATTTTTCATTGAAATGGTGTGTGTCATCCCATTGTCGACAAGGGCATATTAGTAGAAGACTAGCACCCTTTTTTTTATTAATTATTTAAATGGAGTATAATGTATAGTTAATTGAAGACATGTAGTAACTTGAATACACATTTGAGTATTTAGGGTAGCGTTAGATAAAAATAAATTTTCACGGGTCAAGATAAAATATATTGAGGTCATAAAAATTATAAAAATACATTTCTTGAAAGATTTGAGTGAATAAATATTTATCGGGTTGAATATAAGAAAACCGTCATAATTTATATAAACATAACAATTTATATACGAAATAAATTTAAAACACCGAGTAAACTAAAAATAATATTTTTATAGACTTAATATGAGTATAAAAATATATTGTGATTAATTTTTGGAAGTATCGTATCAATTGTTCAAAATAATGTTTACGCGATAACGTTTATTTAATATGAAATTATGCGTTTAATGTGAAATGCAAAACCCATGCATGACTAGTATGATGAATGTAGAGTTTGAGAAATGACCAAAAATTGAGAATTGTGACATTCTTCCCATGTCAGAGGAAATCACGTCCTCGTGATTCAATCGATGATACATAAGGTTCTACCCTAAGGTTTCGCGAAATCAAGTGTATGGTCAAAGTGTTTATGCCAAAACTTATGCGTCTAGGGAAAACGTACCAGTTATGCATTGCGGGCTGCCTCGGTCCCTATATAGAATGCTCGAGGTCGAGGTGGACTGATATTGAGTACAGGGTTCGGGTTGTTTCCTTCAATTGCTAAAGCTAGGTGTTGGTTACCTTGTGGTTGCCTCTGCGTTCCATTCAACTTAGGACAATTATTCCGGAAGTGGTCCGGGCTGTTACATTCAAAGCAAGTCCTTTGGTTATTCCTCATGTTGCCAATCTGTGTTTTACACTGCTCCTTAAAATGGCCGTATCGATTGCAACTTGTACACAAGCGGCAGGGCTTGGTCTTCGGATGATGATAAGCACATTTGGCACATTTGGGATGTGTACCCGCATACTCCCTTTGTTCAGTACCAGTTGCCACACAAACTCTTGCCCTCTTGTTGTCTGCTACTACGTCCATTTTCCTATTCGACCCACTCGCTTCCTTCCTCTTGTCACTGCTCTTCAAAGCACCATTTCTAACCATCTCGTCTGTCAGGGTTCCTGCCCTCAGTATTGCACTTTGTATTGTAGACGGCTCAGTAGTTTTCACAGTTCCACGGATTTCAGGCACAAGACCATATATGTACCTCGATATTCTCTTGGACTCAGGGGTAACTAGATGAGGAACTAGTCTGGCTAACTCATGAAATCGGTCTGTGTAGGCTGCGTGACCAGCCCCTATCATGGAGTGGTGATAAAATTCATCTTCTAGTTTCTGCATTTCATTGTCCGGGCAGTACTCCTCTTTCAATAACGCCTTGAATTCGTCCCATGTCATACCTGTAGCTGCTTCTCTGCCCCTAACCTGTAGCTGTGTGTTCCACCATGTCAATACCTTCCCTGATAGCAAGCAAGCAGCATACTTTACCCTCTGATGTATGGCACAATTGCTGATGTCGATCACTGACTCTGTCTTCTCTACCCATCGAGTATACGCCAAAGCACCTCCTATACCATCAAACTCCATGGGTTTGCATGCCGAAAATTCCTTATATGTGCATCCGATTCTGTTGTTGTTGTTGTTGTTGTTGGTGTTGTTGTTGTTGCCACTGCCAACTACATTGTTGGTTTCACCAGTACCATTCCCATGGTTTCCCGAGTTATTCATATGGTTTCCAACTTGTGTGACAATAGTGGGAAGCAAGATTTGAAGTTGTTGAGCGATGATTGCGGCAAAATCAGGGTTTCCGCCAGTGTTGTTGTCATTGTTACCCACGTTGCTACCGCCTCCTCTACCTCCACGCTCACCTGTCATTCCACCCCTTGGTGCCGCACCACCTCGGCCAGTACTGCGTGTTACCCTCTTTGGTGCCATGATCTCTGCAAGGAAAGAACCGTTGAATTCCCAATGTCTATACTTAACGTCCTCAAACATAATACCACGCCACAAGTTGGTTCCTAAGGTGTGCCCACACCGATCTACGTATGCGTGGTCGCATATGTCCACGTGGGTTGTGACGCATTTATAATTATGTTGGCCACCATAATTATAATTGCTTCATTTCACACGTGTACATACCACCAAACACACATGTCTCGGCGATTGTTGTTACTGATATAGATAGCCATTCTATCATCCGATTCTAAACAGTGGAGGAGGAATTTAGGGTAGGTATCTAGGGAGAGTCGCACTTGGTGTATAAGAAATTCTGTTAGGTGCTAAAGTCACTATGAGGTTTGGTCGCCAGCAGTTCCCAAAGTATCCTCAAGAGAACTCCCATCCTCGGGCAAAATCATCAAATCTATCCAGCTTTATAGTAACACTTATTTAGCTCGATCTCGCATCTCATCAAACAAGAACTGTCACGAGATCAAGTTAGATAAGTGCTCATTACTGAGCTCCATATCTTTGATGACCCAACTAGATTTTGGGACTCCCCTATTGGTACAAGGAAACTACGTTATCAAATGAGGTGGTTCTAGAAGAAATACTTAAGAAAACATATGCGCACAAAAAGTGAGTAAGGCGATAGGAAACGAAAGGATCGACGTGAAAGCGGTTATAGTCTAGGAACTAAAATGCAACCTAGTTCTCTATAACCAAGTCTCTGATACCAATCTGTCACACCCCAAAAATATCGAAGCGGAACGATAGTGTCATTGGGTATGACGTCATAGCACAAAGTATGGATAAAGAAAACGACCTCTATAATGAGACGTTTTAAAGAGTTTACCATTCGATTAAATAAGTTAAAGTTTACAACACATGAGATTCCAAAGTTTGACAATACATAAAGGTTTACAAAACATGTCGAATGGTAATAGATAAAAACACTAGACTCCAATGTATGCCATGAGACCCAAAAGCTCCATGAAATGCTATCGCCTTACAACCTGAGATAAATATGCTAAAAAGTGTCAACACAAAGGTTGGTGAGTTCATAAGTTTGTGTTAAAATGATTTGAAATACTTAGAGAAATGTTCACACAGCAAAGGCATTGTAAATCCACTCAGTTCCAAGTTCCGCCCATACAAAACTTGCAACCTGTGTGTTCACAACCCATTGCCTAAAATAGAATGACAATCATGAATATGCGCATTAAGGTAGTTAAAAGTATAAATGTCACCACAAGAGTCTTCCAACATATAAATATTGGGATGTTTGTAAATTAATAGCCTTCCAACAACTTAATTTGGAGCCACTAGTTCTTGTATGTTTGTAAATTAATAGCCTTCCAACAACTTAATTTGGAGCCACTAATTCTTGTATGTTTGTAAATTAATAGCCTTCCAACAACTTAATTTGGAGCCACTAATTCTTGTATCAATCTGTCACACCCCCAAAATATCGCAGCGGAACGATAGTGTCATTGGGTATGACATCATAGCACAAAGTATGGATAAAGAAAACGACCTCTATAATGAGACGTTTTAAAGAGTTTACCATTCGATTAAATAAGTTAAAGTTTACAACACATGAGATTCCAAAGTTTGACAATACATAAAGGTTTACAAAACATGTCGAATGGTAATAGATAAAAACACTAGACTCCAATGTATGCCATGAGACCCAAAAGCTCCATGAAATGCTATCGCCTTACAACCTGAGATAAATATGCTAAAAAGTGTCAACACAAAGGTTGGTGAGTTCATAAGTTTGTGTTAAAATGATTTGAAATACTTAGAGAAATGTTCACACAGCAAAGGCATTGTAAATCCACTCAGTTCCAAGTTCCGCCCATACAAAACTTGCAACCTGTGTGTTCACAACCCATTGCCTAAAATAGAATGACAATCATGAATATGCGCATTAAGGTAGTTAAAAGTATAAATGTCACCACAAGAGTCTTCCAACATATAAATATTGGGATGTTTGTAAATTAATAGCCTTCCAACAACTTAATTTGGAGCCACTAATTCTTGTATGTTTGTAAATTAATAGCCTTCCAACAACTTAATTTGGAGCCACTAATTCTTGTATCAATCTGTCACACCCCCAAAATATCGCAGCGGAACGATAGTATCATTGGGTATGACATCATAGCACAAAGTATGGATAAAGAAAACGACATCTATAATGAGACGTTTTAAAGAGTTTACCATTCGATTAAATAAGTTAAAGTTTACAACACATGAGATTCCAAAGTTTGACAATACATAAAGGTTTACAAAACATGTCGAATGGTAATAGATAAAAACACTAGACTCCAATGTATGCCATGAGACCCAAAAGCTCCATGAAATGCTATCGCCTTACAACCTGAGATAAATATGCTAAAAAGTGTCAACACAAAGGTTGGTGAGTTCATAAGTTTGTGTTAAAATGATTTGAAATACTTAGAGAAATGTTCACACAGCAAAGGCATTGTAAATCCACTCAGTTCCAAGTTCCGCCCATACAAAACTTTACAAGTATTTACGTTGAAATGATATCCCACGATAGTCATTTAATGATTTATTGTGA
This sequence comes from Chrysanthemum seticuspe, assembly GCA_019973895.1. Taxonomy (NCBI): domain Eukaryota; kingdom Viridiplantae; phylum Streptophyta; class Magnoliopsida; order Asterales; family Asteraceae; genus Chrysanthemum; species Chrysanthemum seticuspe. The sequence goes on from BPTQ01000007.1 coordinate 97,152,284, forward strand.
AATTATAACTTTTCGTCGTAAAATAATGTCGTTGAAATTTTCATGAAAGTGACTAAAATGGCCTTGAAAAGTTAGTCGCAAAATGGTGCACGTCGAGTGTTAGGAAATGAACTCAACGGTTTTGGGAATCTTGTATCATTATCTCAAAGTTTTAGTGTTTAAGTTTCCATCCTAGAGGTCTCGATCACCAAGAAAAATATAGGTTAAGTATTGCACTTTAGGCCAAAAATATAGTTTAAAGGATGGTTTTCGGCAAAGTTTGAGTGACTATATGTTATTCGTTACAACTCCGCTCAACAAACGGTTTAACATTTTGGAAAATATGCTAGGAGAACTTACTTTTACTAGAAGACATCAAGTTATAAAAAGTTCTACATCATTGTTAAAAACGTCCGCCAACATGGTCCTTTTGTTGCCGTATTATGTGTTTAATAGAGAATATATTAGTTTTTGCTAATAGAATAAAATTACGGCAACTTGGTTTATCTTGTGTAATTTAATCGCTACAAGTCCGTTTTCTACGTTTTCTACATCCTTAGATTCGTGTCAAAGTATACTAATATATTTTTGATAAGTCGACACAATTTATAAAGCTTAAGACTCATTTTTGACTCATAAGGAGTGACATTTTCAATGCTGAAATTTCTGAAATTAATAGTTTTCCTCGTCAAACTTGAAAAATTCATAACTTCTTCGTTATAGCTCCGTTTTAATCCGTTCAAGCGGCCACGTTTTCGTTTTAAAGTGTATTTTCTAAATATCTAGCCCAAAATAGTATACCCACTGTCGGATTTTCCCAGAATTCAAAATACGGACAGACCCTATTTTATACGTGTCGAAATGAGTTTTTCTCGCGCCAAACCTATTCTAACACATTCAAAACAACTCCGGAGCTATTCTAATCCTACCATACACCTTCTTAGGGTGTCATGGTTTCCTAAACATCACCAAAACTAATATATAACAAGGAATAACTATAGGATGGATTATATATATATAACTCTTGAAAATCATTGAAAAAGTGGTACAACATCATATGACTTGCATGTTTTGGCTCAAATATGATGAAATGAATATGTAAGATGAAAATTAAACATGAGATGCTTACAAGACTACTTGATGAGGTTTAAAGATCAAAGGTTTTTCCTAATCACCCAAGGTTTTTATTGCAAAACCTTAATCAAGAGTGATACTAGAGTGTAAAATACTTGATTAGAAAATTTTTGATGAACTTCTAGCTTGGTCCATATGGTGGCCGGTTTCTTCAAAAGAAAAAGGAAGAGAAAAACCAATTTACACCTTGAGATATTTGCTTGTGTGTGTTTATTAAGTATAAAAAATGAATATAAGAGAAGTATAAGTTATATATTTTTCATTGAAATGGTGTGTGTCATCCCATTGTCGACAAGGGCATATTAGTAGAAGACTAGCACCCTTTTTTTTATTAATTATTTAAATGGAGTATAATGTATAGTTAATTGAAGACATGTAGTAACTTGAATACACATTTGAGTATTTAGGGTAGCGTTAGATAAAAATAAACTTTCACGGGTCAAGATAAAATATATTGAGGTCATAAAAATTATAAAAATACATTTCTTGAAAGATTTGAGTGAATAAATATTTATCGGGTTGAATATAAGAAAACCGTCATAATTTATATAAACATAACAATTTATATACGAAATAAATTTAAAACACCGAGTAAACTAAAAATAATATTTTTATAAACTTAATATGAGTATAAAAATATATTGTGATTAATTTTTGGAAGTATCGTATCAATTGTTCAAAATAATGTTTACGCGATAACGTTTATTTAATATGAAATTATGCGTTTAATGTGAAATGCAAAACCCATGCATGACTAGTATGATGAATGTAGAGTTTGAGAAATGACCAAAAATTGAGAATTGTGACAGATTCTGATCTAGAAGTTGCCTTCAGAAAACATACTTGTTTTGTAAGAGAACTTGATGGTAAGGAACTGTTAAGAGGAACTCGTGGTTCAAATCTATACACCATCTCTATCGATGATATGATGAAGTCTTCTCCAATTTGCTTGCTGTCAAAGGCTTCTAAAACAAAGTCATGGTTATGGCATCGTCGTCTCAATCACCTGAACTTCGGCACCATCAATGATCTCTCAAGAAAGGACTTAGTTGTAGGTTTACCTAGACTCAAGTATGAAAAGGATCATCTTTGTTCAGCATGTCAATTGGGAAAAAGCAAGAAGTATGCCCATAAACCCAAACCCACTAACTTTGTCACAGAAGTTCTTCATACAATTCATATGGATTTATGTGGACCAATGAGAGTGCAGAATATCTTTGGGAAGAAATATGTGTTAGTTGTGGTTGATGATTACTCTAGATTCACCTGGGTCAAGTTCTTAAGGACAAAGGATGAAACTCCTGATATCATCATCAAACTCATCAAACAGCTACAGGTCCGACTTAACAAAACCGTCAGAATTATCCGGACAGACAATGGAACTGAGTTTGTTAACAAACAACTTAGTGAATTTTATGAAAGAATTGGAATCAGCCATCAAAGAAGCGTTCCACGAACTCCTCAACAGAACGGTGTAGTTGAAAGACGAAATCGAACTCTTGTTGAAGCCGCTAGAACAATGCTGATTTACTCAAAGGTTCCGATGTTTCTCTGAGCTGAAGCTATTGCCACTGCATGCTACACACAAAATCGTTCCCTGATTCACACTGTTCATGGAAAAACTCCATATGAACTTGTCCACAACAGAAAACCTAATCTCTCTTTCCTTCGTGTGTTTGGTGCATTGTGTTATCCAACTAATGAGGGACAAGACTTAGGCAAACTTAGAGCTAAAGCAGACATTGGAGTATTTGTTGGGTATGCATCTAACAAAAAGGGATACCGAATCTACAACAAAAGAACCCGAAATATCATGGAAATAATTCACGTTACGTTTGATGAGCTGACCGGTCAAATGGCTTCTGGACAATCCAGTTCAGGACCCGCACTTCAAAGCAGTCCCATTGGTTCATCCCTTGTACCTTATTCTTCTCCAGCAACTCCATATGTACCTCCATCTGAAGATGATTTAAAGAAATTGTTTGATCCTATGTTTGATGAACTTTATGAGCCATGTACTAATGAGGTGTCGATTTCTACAACAGAGGCTGCTCATATTACTGAGCATGAAGTCAACCCTTCAGTCTCAATATCATTAAGTCAAGAAGCGCCTGCTGCTGATCCCTCAGTCTCATCAACAAATCATCATTCTTCAAATGTACATCATGGAACTGTTTCTGGCATCAATGATGAAGTTAATCCCTTTGCTACTCCTGAAGATGCTCCATTTGAAAACATATTTGCTCCTGAATCTTCATCAAAACCATCTTCTTCAGGAGACATCAACTCTGCTACTTCAGTCCCTCAACAACTACCACATGAACACCTCAGAAAATGGACTCACGATCATCCATTAGACAACATCATTGTAAATCCTTCTCGTCCGGTATCCACTCGTAAACAGCTTGCTACTGATGCCTTATGGTGCTTCTTTAACTCTGTACTCTCAAAGATCAAACCTAAAGATGTTAAAACTGCTATGAATGAAGACAGCTGGTTCAATGCCATGCAAGATGAAATTCAAGAGTTTGATCGATTAGATGTATGGGAATTAGTACCAGCTCCAGATTGTGCTATGATCATTGCTCTTAAGTGGATCTTCAAAGTAAAGCTTGATGAGCATGGTGATGTTTTGAAAAATAAGGCTAGGTTAGTGGCTAAAGGTTATCGTCAAGAAGAAGGTATTGACTTTGAAGAATCTTTTGCTCTAGTTGCTCGAATCGAGGCAATCAGAATCTTTTTGGCTAATGATGCTAGTAAGAACATGGTAGTCTATCAGATGGATGTAAAGACGGCATTTCTGAACGGAGATCTTAAAGAAGTCGTCTTCGTCAGCCAACCTGAAGGATTTGTGAATCAAGAGCATCCTACTCACGTTTATCATTTGAAGAAGGCTCTTTACGGCTTAAAGCAAGCTCCAAGGGCATGGTATGATACACTGTCAAAGTTTCTTCTATCTACCGGATTTAGCAAAGGAGCAGTTGATCCAACATTGTTCACCAGGAAGTCAGGCAAACATTTAATTCATGTTCAAATTTATGTTGATGATATCATCTTTGCCTCGACTGACCCTAATGAGTGTGACCGTTTTTCAAATGAAATGAGTTCAAAATTTCAAATGTCAATGATGGGACAAATGTCATTTTTCTTGGGATTACAAATTTCGCAAAGTCCCGGAGGCATTTTCATAAATCAATCTAAATATGCAACTGAGATCTTAAAGAAATTTGGATTTGATTCAAGTGACCCTGTTGACACTCCCATGATTGATCGAACCAAACTAGATGAGGACCACTCAGGGATCATGATTGACCAAACAAAATATCGTAGTATGATTGGATCCCTGATGTACCTCACAGCTAGTAGACCAGACATCTTGTTCGCTGTTTGCATGTGTGCTAGATACCAGGCTAAGCCTACTAAAAAGCACCTTGAAGCGGTTAAACGGGTCTTTCGGTATCTCCAAGGAACCATCAATATGGGACTATGGTACCCGAAGGACACCGGTATGTCACTAACGGCCTATGTAGATGCTGATCATGCAGGTTGTCAAGATACACGTCGAAGTACGTCTGGAGGTGCTCAGTTTTTGGGTGATAAGCTTGTGAGCTGGTCTTCAAAGAAGCAAATGAGTACTTCTATTTCCTCTACAGAGGCTGAATACATAGCCATGTCATCTTGTTGTGCTCAAATCTTATGGATGAGATCTCAATTATCTGACTATGGCTTTGAATTCAACAAAATCCCTCTGTACTGTGATAATAAAAGTGCTATTGCTCTCTCATGCAACAACGTTCAACACTCAAGAGCAAAGCATATCGACATTCGAAATCATTTCATCAGGGAACAAGTGGAAAAAGGTGTGATGGAACTCTATTTTGTGAGGTCTAAATACCAGTTAGCAGACATCTTCACCAAAGCTCTTCCAAGAGAACGTTTTGAGTTCATACTTCCACGACTAGGCTTGAAAAGCCTTCAACCTGAAACACTCAAACGTCTTCAGGAGGAAGACGAGGAGTAAAGGTCTATGCTCATCTATCTCTTGTAAATATCTTTTCGAAAAGCAAAATACAAAATTATAAAACCTTCAAAAAGCAAATAGAAAATTATAAAACTTACAAAAATCCAAAAAAAAAAAAAAAAAAAAAATTGAAAAATCTTGAAAAATTCCAAAAATATTGTCTTTTGTCATGTTTTCCTCGATTCGACAATATCTACAGTCTTTGTGATGTCATTCAAAGAATGACACGGGACTTTAGATGTTGTTCGAATGTTTTAAAAAAAAATCAAAAAAAAAAAAAAAATCAAAAAATTATTTTTGAGAGAAAGTAAAACAATGGTTTATTGTCATTTCAGGCAGTAACCCGCTTTTCAAAGAAAGAACAGAGCCATGCTTTACCATGTTTTCAAAGAGGAGAGTTATTTTACATACTAAACTTTTCTTACATACCAAGGGACTCATCTTCACCATCCATTTAAAAAGAAAGCAATGGCTGGGATTAAAAGCATTTTATTATTTCACCTATTTTTTATAATTTAAATATCTCTTAAACCGTTAATCGTTAAGTGAAAATATTTACACCGTCGCGACGAGCATTTAATTATCTTTCTATAGACGGGCACTTTGATATACTTTCGAAAAAAGAAAAAAAACTCGTTTTTTTCACGTTTTTTCGTTAATTTTTTCGTTACAGAAATTTACATAAAAAAAATCATATATGATAAAACACTAAATTGAATATCACATGTGATATTAGTGTTAAATCATATATGATATGTAATATCACATGTGATATTATATGTAATATCATATATGATATTACACTAATATCACATGTGATATGCAGTATCATATATGATATTACACTAATATCACATATGATATTCAAATTAGTGTTTTATCATATATGATTTTTCAATGCAAATTTCAGTAACTTAAAAAAACGAAAAAACTTAAAAAAACAAACCGTGAAAAATACGAAAAAATATTTTTTGTCGAAAGTATATCAAAGTGCCTATCTATAGAAAGATAATTAAATGCTCGTCGCAATGATATATGTTTTTTCGCTTAACGATTAACGGTTTGAAAGATATTAATATTTGAAAAAAAATGATAGAAAGTGGGTTTTTAAAATTGTTGGGATTAATCTCATCCATTAGATCAAATAAAAATGGAGGGTGGAAATTGATCCCTTGGTATGTAAATAATCTTTTGTCCTCAAATGATCTTTTATCGTTTTCAAATTCCATGCTCTGATTCTATATACATTTATCTGCTGAAAACTAACTGGTTTGAAAAATAACTCAGTCTCTATTTTTGATAATCATCTGGGCTTATTAGTCAAAATATCAATCTCTCAATCAACAACCTATGTCATTGATTGAGGGGGAGAATGATTTCATTTAAATTAAAAAGTTATTTGGCATTCAATTGTTTTCAAAAGATATTAATGCATGTTTTATCAATGGAGTTTAAAGTCTTAAAATCCGATCCTTATCAGTTAAAACGCTTTCATAATCAAGTCACAATTCTCCTTAAAAGCTTTAAAAATCAATTTAAATCTATAAGAGATCACAAATCTTAAATGATTTGATAATTGTAATCGGGGGAGAATGTGTGATTTAAATTGGATTTAAACTGATAATTCGGTAAATGGTTTTATAAGGATGTACATGCTATCCTTCCTAGATGTGACAAACGATTTCAAATTTTCTATGCACATGTTGAGGGGGGGCATCTATCTTAAACCTATGATTTGAAACGTGATCACTTATCTCAATGTGCAGGTTCCCTCTAGTATGTGCAAAACTCTTTTCAAATCTCGAGGCACATATTGAGGGGGAGCAAAATTATGAAAATCTCATCCTTCCCCAAAATGCTTTATCTACTTGTCTTGATTAGGGAAGTGATGTTGATATCTTTTAGAAAATGGTATTCAAAGAAGTTAATTCTTTCTCTTGCCTCCATGTGCAAAACGATTTCAAATATTTGATGCACATGATGAGGGGGAGTTCTCGTTCTAAAAATATCAAAAACAATTCAGGTACAAAATGCTTTGATAGTTTATCACAAGTATCTGGATTGATTTTCAAATGGTTTTCAATTGGTTCAAATGGCAGATGAACAATACCAAATAGACCGACCAACTTTACTTTATGTACGGTGATATAAGGATGAAAAGGTTAGGTATTGGTTCCCATGATCCGCCAGAACCGGAGGGATCTACCCAGGGACTATCCACTAGTTAGTGTAGAGTTCTTAGGTATGATGATAAAAGGAGAAAAATGAGATATGGGAAGAGTGCGGACTGAGACTGAGCTAGTACTGGAATAAACCCAACAAGGTTCTAGCTATGAAGTCTTGGTAAGCACTGAAGGGGTTGAAGAATTAAAAAGAATTGAATGAGAAAAGGGTGAAAACAAATAGCCCTCCATATATTCAACCTAAGGGCAGAAACCGGGTTCAATTCATATGCTACTGATGGTAACATCGGTATTGAAGACAAGACGTCATGGACCCAGTGACGCACTGCACTTCAACTTTCCAAACCACTCAAGTTCCTCTTAAAAGGACTTGTTTCATTCTCACGGGGAACCGACATTATCTATCGACTTTCTCTTAGAGATTGTTGATATTGAAGAAGGAGACCCTCTCCCTAGTCTCCGGCACAGGATCCAAATATGCACAAATTGAGTCTAGAGCCACGAGATCATCAATAAAGCTGATTAGGATACTTTCAATGATGACTCTCTGTTTCACACATTGTGGAAAGAGAGATTATATCTTGAGTCCTACACATTATCCTTGTGGTATTGCCAGAACATCTGAGTGATGTGTAAACATATTCACAATGAAGCTGGAAAGCCTTCTGGAGCCAACATCAAACAAGCTCCTGGTAGGTGGTGTCACACCCCCAAATTACCTGTTTTGCAGCGGAATGGAATACCTTGGGGAGGACTGTCATAGCATCAAAGTTACAGTTATATCGAACGACCTAAAGTGTCGTTTGGAAAACACATCGTTTAATTTATTAAAACAATCAGAGTTTACAAAGTATAGGTCCCAAATGAAAAACAACTTCTGCGGAAATATGTTTGTTACAAGCCAAACGATGTTTTAAAGTTTATAAAACCCAAGTGAGACGCGTCGTCCCGCGACTCTATGATATGTCCAAATGCATGCCATGAAGTGTATGCCTTAGATACCTGAGATAAAACATGCTAAAAAGTGTCAACACAAAGGTTGAGTGAGTTCATAGAGTTTGTGTTAAAATGTAAAGCCTTTAAAGAATATTCATGCAGCAAAGGCATTGTAAATCCACTCAGTTCCAAGTCCCGCCCATACAAAACTTGCAACCTGTGTGTTTACAACCCACTGCCAAAATATGTATAGTTTATGTTTAAGCGTATGATGTCAATCTTGTTTGTAAGTAGGACATATGTGCATACGATATATACATGTACTTAATGTAAAGAATCACAGCCAACTGAACCTCTTGACAAGTCTAAATTGTTTGTTATGTTTCATTGAATAACAGATTATATTCACCCCAGGTCACGTCATCAAGGACCCAAGGGTGGGGGCGTCAGCCCGATAGTACTATCAATACCTCTCCGCCGGCTCCCGCAGGAGTTAACCAGTTGCTAATGTATGTATGTTGATGCATAATTGAAAACAAGTTTAGCACATTAAGGCACATATCGCAATAAACCACACATAATGTCCAAAGAGTATAAGAAGTATAGTGTAACACAATTGTATAAATGGTTTGAGTATTCGCAAGAGTAAAAACAAGTATTTAAGCATGTATCTCCCCCAAAGAGTTTGTAAGAATTTAAATGAGTAAAAGCGGGGTATGAACTCACGGTAATCCATAAAAGTTTAGAGTACTTGTGAAAGTAAATGAAAATATTTGAGCATGTATCTCCCCCAAAATTAATTCAAAACGTATAAAAGTAGGGGTTATGAAACTCACAGTAATATGTCAAAGTTTAGAATATTTGTGATAGTAAAAACAAGTAGTTGAGCATGTATCTCCCCCAAAAGTAGTATAAAAACAATTGAAAATGGGGCTATGAAAACTCACCTGGTATGCTTGATATGCTAACAAAATGAAGTGCACTAAAATGAGGCTAGGAAACTATCCGCAACCTAAAATGAATGTTATGACTTGAGTTATGATATGTTGTCGTGAATGCGTGATACAATGTCGTGCATGCAAATCCATATGATATCCATACCACTTGTACGTTTTGGAAATAATGTTTATCGTCAAAATATATGTTTATGACATCCCGTCGTATTAAAATACTTTACAAGTAGTTACGTTGAAACAACCTCCCACGATAGTCGCAAAATGGTGCACATCGAGTGTTAGGAAACGAACTCAACAGTTTTGAAAAGCTTGTATCATTAACTCAAAGTTTTAGTATTTAAGTTTCCATCCTAGAGGTCTCGATCACAAAGAAAAATATAGTTTAAGGGTGGTTTTCGGCCAAGTGCAAGTGACCGTATATTATTCGTTACAACTCCGCTAAACAAACGGTCGGACATTTTGGAAAATATACTTGGCGAATTTACTTTTACTAGAAGACATCTCTTTATAAAAAGTTCTACATCAATGTTAAAAACGTCCTCCAACATGGTGACTAGTTTGACGTAATACTTGCCTATTAGAATTATATTAGTTTTTCTTATATAATATAGTTACGGCAACTTTATGTATACACGTGTAATTTAATCGTTACAATACCGTTTTCTACGTTTTATATGTCCTTAGATTCGTGTCAAAGTATACTAATATATTTTTAATAAGTCGACACATTTAATAACGCTTAAGCCTCATTTTTTACTCGTAAAGGGTGACATTTTTCATGCTGAAATTTCTGGAATTATTAGTTTTCGTCGTCAAACTTCAAAAATTCATAACTTCTTCGTTATAGCTCCGTTTTAATCCGTTCAAGCGGCCACGTTTTCGTTTTAAAGTGTATTTTCTAAATATCTAGCCCAAAATATTATCCCAACTGTCGGATTTTCCAGATTTTGAAAATAAGGACAGACCCTTTTGCAAACTTGTCGAAATGAGTTTTCTCGCGCCAAACCTATTCTAACCCAATCAAAACAACTCCGAAGCTATTCTAATCCTACCATACACCTTCTTAGGGTGTCATGGGTTCCTAGACATCACCAAAAATAATATATAACAAGGAGTAATTATAGGATGACTTATATATATATAACCCTTAAAAATCAATGAAAAAGTGGTACAACATCATATGACTTGCATGTTTTTGCTCAAATATGATGAAATGGATATGAAATGAATATGAAAGATGAAAAATGGACATGAGATGCTTACAAGAATACTTGATGAGGTTTATGAGAACAAAGGGTTTTCCTAATCACCCTAGGTTTTTATTTCAAAACCTATACAAAGAGTGTTACTAGATTGTGATGAGCTTGACAAGAAAAATTTTGTGATCCTCCTTGATCTATCAATGGTGTGGCCGGTTTGATGGTGAAGAGAGGAGAAAGATATTTGCTTTTCACCTAGAGATATTAGTTATGTGTGTGTGTTTGAAAATATAAAATGTATATAAGTTTAATGTAAGTAGATATTTAGTGTTAAGGGTATGTAACTCACCCAAGGGTGGTCGACATGTATAAAAAAAAAAGACCAAATGCATTTAGTAGTAGTTAATGTAGAGTAAATGTGAAATTGATTAAGGATAATTAATAATTTGTGTATTTATTTAAGCATTTAGGGTAGCGTTAACTAAAAAAATAAATTTTAACGGGTCAAGATAAAATATATTGAGGTCATAAAAATTATAAAAATACATTTCTTGCAAAATTTGAGTGAATAAATATTCATCGGGTTGAATTTAAGAAAACCGTCGTAATTTATATACACATAACAATTTATATACGAAATAAATTTAAAACACCGGGTAAACTAATAATAATATTTTTATAAACTTAATATGAGCATAAAAATATATTGTGATAAATTTTTGGAAGTAACGGATCAATTGTTCAAAATAATGTTTACGCGATAGCGTTTATTTAATAAGAAAATAAACGTTTAATGAAAAATGCAAAACCCATGCATAAATTGATATGAAATGATGAATATGGAGTTTGAGAAATGACCGGAAATTGAGAATTGTGACAGGTGGCATGTGAGATCTATTATATAGATCAACCATGTGACAACTGAACAGAAACAATGGGGCGATTCAATCTCTAGAATCAATCCTGGTTCAGGTTATGGATTGACGGATACCTTTGAAAAACAGGTCTTTGTGCTTAATAACTCTTTTCTTTAGCACATCGACCGTGTACTAATTTTTCAAATCAAAAGGTGTTTTTATGATTGATAATTGATTTTCAATAAAACCTTCGTTGTATTGCAAAAAAAAATTTCTATTGAGCAATACACGATTGTTTCTCAAATCTCTTTTCATCAATCAGTGGACTTAAATTCACTGGTTTACTCACTCCGTGTTGTCTTCTTTGAGACGTTCCGGTTTGAGAACTGCTAGAGCAGCTGCGAAACCCTGTCAAGGAAATTCTTCGGAATTATACCTGATCACAGGCAATGCATGTACTGATCAACGGGGAACCGTGGGCTGTGTACCTCAATTCAACTAAAGTGGTCAAAGACACTTTTGTACGCTTTATTGCTAACTGTTGTATGCAGGTACACCCGACGTTTGCAGCTGATCAGAATGAAGCGGTCAATCCATAGCGGCATGCTCACACAATACATTCATCTCTCAAGAAATCATGATAAGTGCATCAATGACTCTGATATTTTCACTCCATGCTTCTGCTACGCTGCTGCCAATATCATGAATCAAGGAAAGCTTCCGCTACTCTGATGAGAAGATATCATGATCCAGAATGTGAGCATGTCGGTCCGAAAGTCACAACATCACATAATACCAACACCACAATGGATGTCTCAGAGATTTTTGTTAGCTGATGGTCTCAAAAGCTGGCTCAAATTTATTATCACGTGGATCAGTAAAAGACCTCCACCTGGAGTAACCAAACATGCAATGTGAAGAATCAATGACTACGAGCTTAGGAGCAAAGTACTACATCAAGAATGCAAGAACAATTGTTAATGTAATATCTATTTGTATTCAATGTAATTTTAGTACATGATTGAGGTGACCTCCCTTAGGGGGAGATTGTTAGGAATTAGAAATTCCAGGTATTAAAGAGTCGGTCACCTCAAGTATATGTAATCGTTAGAAAGCTCGTAGTCGTAGTTATTTCAAGCTAAGTAGTATTTAGTTAAGTAACACCGTGGAGGACGGACGGGTCTTTACCCACTGTATGCCTGATCCATAACCCGTTGTGTGGCGTTTTATGTAAGACTATAAATACTCTCTACCTCCCAAGGTAGAGAGGTGGAGCTCATAATAATATCTTTCACTTTCTCTCACTAAGTTCCCTAAACCTCTAACTTTCTCTCTCTAGAATTCCACTTATACGCCCACTTTGTGTTATGGTTTGATGTGTATGTGAAAACCAATATCTTACACTCAAGCTGCTGAAATACAAGGGGACGGCGTCAGGTGTTAATTGCGACGCCTTTGGAGCACTTCTGTGACGGCACAGTAGCCAAATTGCTTATTTTCAAGTGACGGTGTCGGGCTTTAAAAGAGTAGGCCGTCGCAACTCAGACGACCTAGATTTGATCCAGACGGCGTCAGAGACTGAAGGGACCGGCGTCACAAGCATAAGGTGACGCCGTCGCAAGACTAACGTGGCCAAGACGAAACCCTAATGACGGCGACCCGACGGCGTTACAAATCATAAGGTGACGCCGTCGCGAATGTAATCTTATATATAGAATCCGAATTTTTCAGTTTTCAGTGTGTAGTCTTTTGGAGTAAAAACCTAAACCGAACCAAGGCTGTCTTGTACAGTATTTTAGGGTTCCAAACCCTATCTTACCACAAGATAAGTGCTTTACTTCATTAATTCAATTATGTCTTCAATTATTTGTGTGTATGCTTGCATGTTCTCCATGTCCGGCTAATTTACTTGTGTGTTTGCTTAGGGAATATGAAACTTGATTATTGAATATTGGTTGGTTGTATCTTATCGTAATTGTTAATGATCTAATAATGCGATAGGTCATTCGTTGTGTAGTTAATGCCTGATTAATCTTTGTGAACCTTAGGCTATAACACCTAGAGTAGTTGTAGGCTAAACCATCCAAAGAGTACCTTAGAGTTAGAGTTTATAATTCCTAGAGATTTTGTAAACGATACCCTTTGGTAGTTTCAAAGAGTTAGGGATAAACGCATACCCTACGACTTTAGACACACAACGCGATTAAGAATAAGGACGTGACAATTCAACCATCAATAGGAGATAATTAAGGAGTAATAAAACCTAAGTAAACACATCTTTAAACTATCATACGAGCACACAATAATTAGACATAGACTACATACACCTTAGATTAGATAATTAGTTAAGTAGAGTAATCGGTAGAAATACCAACCCCCAAATCCAAACCAAGAGATTCATACCTTTCTAATTCCTAAAAAAACATAAAAAGATAAAAAATAATCTTCCTCAACCTCAACCTTAGCGTAGTAACTTCTTACTAGCATTCCTATTCCCCTAGAGAACGATATCAATACCCGTGGCTTACCCTAATACTACACTACAACGATTAGGTGCACTGCCTAGGGTGTTATAAAACTTGCTCAAAGAAAAGGAAGTTCCTTTGACCCCGAACGATGCGTGTAGCGTTATCAAAAACTCTAGGGGTCTTCATCAGTTTTCGACATAGCTCTTTTGACGGTCACGTGCAACCTTGAGTCTATCCTTGATTTGAATTATCTTTTCAGTGGTTTCTAGCACTATCTCAGGTCCAATCATTTGACTTTCACCGGCTTCTGCCCATGCAATGGGTGAACGACACTTCCGTCCGTAAAGGGATTTTAATGGTGCCATATCTATGCTGGAATGGTAACTGTTGTTATAAGAGAACTCAACCAACAGAAGATGAGTATCCCAATTCCCGCCGAAGTCGATGGCACACGCCCCAAGCATGTCTTCTAAGGTTTGTATAGTACGCTCACTCTGACCATCAGTCTGCAGATGGTAGGCTGTACTCATGTCCAATCGTGTTCCCATTGACTTCTGCAATGCTCGCCAAAAGTTTGACGTGAAACGGCCATCACGATAAGATATCAACGATATCGGCACGCCATGTCTTGCCACTATCTCATTGATGTACAGTCTTGCATTTATCCATCTTATAATCCTCATGGATGGGTAGGAAATGAGCAGACTTAGTCAATCTGTCTACAATAACCCAGATTGAATCGTGCCCGCTACTGGTTCTTGGCAACTTTGTGATGAAGTCCATGGTTATCCTTTCCCACTTCCACTCGGTATACTCCGGTTGCTGCAACATACCAGATGGTTTCTGATGTTCAACCTTCACCTTTGAGCAAGTCAGGCATTTGCTAACGTAGACGGCTATATCTTTCTTCATCCCAGGCCACCAGTACAAATCTATAAGGTCGTAATACATCTTATCTGCTCCTAGGTGGACGGAGTATCTCGATTTATGTGCTTCGTCCATGACTAGGGTTCTCACGTCACCACTTAACGGTACCCAAATTCGGTCTACATGTCACACCCCCAAATTACCTGTTTTGCAGCGGAATGGAATTCCTGGGGGCTGACTGTCATAGCATCACAATCACAGTTATATTGAACGACCTAAAGTGTCGTTTGGAAAACACATCGTTTGATTTAATAAAACAATCAGAGTTTACAAAGTATAGGTCCCAAATGAAATTAGACATGTGCGGAATTAAATTTGTTACAATCCAAACGATGTTTTAAAGTTCATAAAACCCAAGTGAGACGCGTCGTCACCGCGACTCTATGATATGTCCACATGCATGCCATGAAGTGAATGCCTTAGATACCTGAGATAAAACATGCTAAAAAGTGTCAACACAAAGGTTGAGTGAGTTCATAGAGTTTGTGTTGAAATGTAAAGCCTTTAAAGATCGTTCATGCAGCAAAGGCATTGTAAATCCACTTAGTTCCAAGTTCCGCCCATACAAAACTTGCAACCTGTGTGTTTACAACCCATTGCCAAAATGTGTATAGTTTATGTTCAAGCCCATGATGTCAAATGAATTCACATAATAGTACATTACTTAATGTTTCAATATTCAATTGATATAACACATATGAGTGTTGTGTCAAATAATTCCAAGACCATTAGTTCATGATTATACCAAGACCGCTAGTTCAATGATTATACCAAGACCGCTAGTTCCAATGAATATACCAAGACCGCTAGTCCAATGAATATACCAAGACCGCTAGTCCAATGAATATACCAAGACCGCTAGTCCAATGATTATACCAAGACCGCTAGTTCCAATGAATATACCAAGACCGCTAGTCCAATGAATATACCAAGACCGCTAGTCCAATGATTATACCAAGACCGCTAGTTCCAATGAATATACCAAGACCGCTAGTCCAATGAATATACCAAGACCGCTAGTCCAATGATTATGATATAGAAATTCTAAGTATGATAAAATTGTTACTTCGTATGACTAAACATTCAGTTCAGATAAACATATAGTTTGCAAATAATCATGAATGTCATAAAAGTTGATGAGCATGTATCTCCCCCAAAAGTAGTGTAAAAACAATTGAAAATGGGGCTATGAAACTCACTTGGACAATGATGCGATGGCAAAAGTGGATACACTGAAATGAGGCGCAACCTCTAACCGTGACCTATTATGAATGATATGTTCTATAATAAGTCATGATGTAATGTCATGCATGCAATTCGTATGATATCTATACCACTTGTGAATTTTTGAAGATAACACTTATCGTCGAAAAATATTCTGATAACGTCTTGACAACTTATAAATTACTTTACAAGTATTTATATTGAAATGATATCCTACGATAGTCATTTAGTGATTTATTATGAAACTATAACTTTTCGTCGTAAAATAATGTCATTTGACAATTTAATGAAAGTGACTAAACGGCCTTGAAAAGCTAGTCGTAAAATGGTGCACATTGAGTGTTAGGAAACAAACTCAACGGTTTTGGAAAGCTTGTATCATTATCTTAAAGTTTTAGCATTTAAGTTTTCATCTTAGAGGTCTCGATCATGGAGAAAAACATAGGTAAAGTATGGTACTTGTGTCCAAAATATTGTTTAAGAGTGGTTTTCGGCAAAGTTTAAGTGACCGTATTTTATTCGTTACAACTCCGCTTGACGAACGGTTGGACATTTTGGAAAATATGCTAGGCGAACTTACTTTTACTAGAAGACATCATGTTATAAAAAGTACTACATCGATGTTGAAAACGAACCTCAACATGGTCATTTGTGGCCGTAATGTTTGTCTAATAGAAATATATTAGTTTTGCTTATATAATATATTTACGGCAACTTTGTTTAAACGCGTGTAATTTAATCGTTACAAGTCCGTTTTCTACGTTTTATATGTCCTTAGCTTCGTATTAAAGTATACTAATATATTTTTGATAAGTCGACACATTTTATAACGCTTAAGACCCATTTTTGACTCGTACAAAATGGAAGTAACATGCTGAATTTTCTGATTTTTATAGTTTTTGTCGTCTAACTTGAAAATAGCATAACTTCTTCGTTATAACTCCGTTTTAACCCGTTCAAGCGGCCACGTTTTCGTTTCAAAGTATATTTTCCAAATATCTAGCCCAAAAATTTTTAAAATCTGTCGAGAATTCCAGAATTTAAAAATATGATCAGACCTCTAAATAAAGTTGTCGAAATGAGTTTTTCTCGCGCAAAACCTATTCTAACCAATTCAAACCAACGCCGAAGCTATTATAATCCTACCATACACCTTCTTAGGGTGTCATGGGTTCCTAGACATCACCAAAAGTGATATATTTCAAGGAGTAATTATAGGATGATGAATATATATTTATAACACTTAAAAACAATAAAAAGTGGTATAGACATCAATATGTCTTGCATATTTTTCTCAAGCATGATAAAATGAACATGATATGAATATGAAAGATGAAAGTGAACATGAAATGCTTACTAGTTACTTGATGAGGTTTAAATGAACAAGGTTTCCTAAATACTCCTAGGTTTTTATTTCAAAACCTAAATAGAAGTAATCTAGTGTTTGTAAAATTACTTGATCCTTGAAAATCTTGTGTTTTCTCTTGGTTTTTCTTCTTGGCCGAAATCCTCAAAGAAGTGGAAGAGTTTGCTTGCAAGTTCACCTTTTTACTAAGTGTAGTATGTGTTTTCTTTTAGAAATTAAATGCAAGTTTATGAAATATCTAGCCAAAAAGGACAATATGGTAATTTAAGAAGCAAAAATCAAATGTGATTTCTCTTGTGACATGGGGGTGTCGGCAAGGATATAAAAAAAAATAAAGTAATGTATTTGGTGCAAGTAAATGTGATAATGTTTAAGTAATCTAGGTCATTTGTGAGTTAAAATAAGTATTTAGGGTGGCGTTAGCTAGAAATAAATTTTAACGGAGCAAAATAAAATATATTGAAGTCATAAAAATTATAAAAATACATTCCTTACAAAAATTGAGTGAAATACTAATTATCGTGTAGTATTTACGAAAACCGTCGTAATTATATAAATTTAACAATTTATATACATAATAAATTTAAAACACCGGGTAAACTAATAATAATATTTTTATAATCTTAATATGAGTATAAAAATATATCGAGATAATTTTTGGAAGTGTTGGATCAAATGTTCAAAATAATTAATTATGCGATAGCGTTTATTTAATAAGAAATTATGCGTTTAATGTAAAATGCAAAACCATGCGTGAACTACTATGATGATAATGATATGTAGACTAAACCTACTCTATATGAAATGTCCTTGATGATTGTTCATGAATTCGCAGCTAAACCATTAAGGTTACGCGAATTTGATACTCGTAAACCTAGTTTACGATAAACGATAAATAGTGAAGCATGAATAGTGTTTTTCTCCGGGAATGAATAGTGTTTCGTGAATAGTAAAATTTTGAAATACGTTCTCAGAATATTACATCAACTCCGAAAATAATGAATAGTAAAATGATGAATAGTAACCGATGAATAGTAAATTCCCGAGATGAATAGTAAATTTTCAAAAGTTTGTAAAATGACCTGAAAGTACGAGTTGTCACACTACAAAGTAAAGTCCACCGTCACCCTTCTTCTCCAATTGACTACCTAGACCTCGTAGTTTCTCTATGGGTGCATCCATATCCTTAGATGCTTCTCTCTGATCTGCTAGTATCCTATCCTTGATACCCGACTGTATGGTTATACTCATGGCTTTTACCTTCCTTGGCTTGAGTCTTTCCTTTCTACTCAAAGCATCAACTACTACGTTCGCCTTACCTGGGGGGTAGCGAATCTCGCAGTCATAATCGCTGAAGAGTTCTATCCATCTCCTTTGGTGCATATTCAACTCTTTTTGATCGAAGATATGTTGGAGGCTCTTGTGATCAGTATAGATAATACTTTTCGTCCCGTACAAGTAATGTCTCTATATCTTGAGAGCGAATACTACAACACCTAGCTCTAGATCATGGGTGGTATAGTTTTTTTCGTGAATCTTCAGCTGTCGGGATCCATAGACAATCACTTTGCCTCTTTGCATTAATACGCACCCAAGAACTTGACATGATGCGTCGCAGTACACTACGAAATTTTCTGGTCCAACGGGGAGGGCTAGAATTTTTGCATTACACATATTGTTCTTCAAGGTTTGGAAAGGCTTCTTCTTGTTCTTCGCCCCATTTGTACTTCTTATTCTTTTGAGTCAGCAAAGTAAGAGGTTTGGCAATCTTGGAGAAGTTCGTGATGAATCGTCGATAGTAACTTGCTAGTCCTAAAAATGAGCGGACTTCTGTTGGGGACTTAGGTGCTTCCAAATTCTTCACTACTTCGATCTTGCTGGATCCACATGAATATCATCTTTGTTAACCACATGTCCAAGGAATTGGACTTCTTGTAGCTAGAATTCACACTTTGAGAATTTGGCGTACAATTTCTCCTTCTTGAGTAATTCTAGGATTAACTTCAGATGCATTTCATGTTCCTCTTTTGTGTTGGAATAGATCAAAATGTCATCGATGAATACGATAACAAATTTGTCCATGTATGGCCTGCACACTCGGTTCATCAAGTCCATGAAAACCGCAGGCGCATTTGTCAGTCCAAAAGGCATAACTGTAAACTCGAAATGGCCATATCGAGTTCTAAACGCGGTTTTTGGGATGTCGTCTTTGTGTACTCGTAACTAATGGTAGCCGGTTAGTTTGTTCATTTCTCGGTAGTCAATTCACATTCTAAACGAACTATCCTTCTTCTTGACAAACAATACTGGTGCTCCCCATGGTGAAGAACTAGGTCGTATCAAACCTTTGTCTTGGAGTTCCTTGAGTTGATTAGACAACTCCTCCATTTCATTGGGTGCAAAGCGATAGGGATACTTTGCAACTGGCATTGCTCCAGGAATTAGGTCTATACGAAATTCAACTTCTCGTGAAGGGGGTAATCCGGGTAGGTCGTCGGGAAATACTTCTGGGAAATTTTGAACTACTGGGATATCTTCTAGTTTCTGCACGTCTACTTTCATGCTCGTGAGGTGCTTCACTTTTTCTTCAAGTGTCTCTCCATAGACCTTAAGAAACTCACTGTTTGGTAGTGGTATACAGACCATCTTCTCATGATACACTATTTCAGCCTTATGCTTAGAAAACCAGTCCATTCCCACAATCACGTCGAAGCTTCCGTATCCGAATGGTATTAAGTCGATCCTAAAGGTACGGTCTTCTAATTCTAGTGTGCACCCGCGAACCATCTCATTTGTTTCTACCCTTTGAATGTGATGAGATAATGGTAAAAGAACAAGTGAGCTTAAGTGGTAGATGTTAAAAGATGAAGACCTATTAACATTTGCCTTATTGATTGGGAGAGTGTTATGACAAGTGCCACCGAAGGTGTCAAAGTGGGATAAGTGCCATAGTAGGTGTCAAAGAGGGATAGTAGGTGTCAAAGAGGGATAAGTGCCACAGTGGGTTGTTTGTTTTGGATAAGTGTTCTAGTTGAGATAGGATAAGTTTTTGATTCATTTTAGGATTAGTGTTTTAACATGTGTTGTTAAAATACTTGGGTGTTGATTTTTCGAATATGACTTTTAATGACTACAATCGTAAGTCGAATATACTTGAATATTTCAGATGAAATACTTAAGTTGTCAATCCTACCTCGTTGAGATTATGGAGCTTAGATTTTACTCAAGGATAGCAAGACTCTTTAACATACGTGTGAGTTATGAATCGATGTAAATCCTTATCGTCTTGGAGGATGACACGTTATTTTCATGTTAACCAAGTGAGGCAAAACATGTAGATACAAAACAATATCTATAGTTATATGTTAGACTTGTGTATGATATCTTTTTAAATAATGAGTCTGGATTAATTTAGGTGGCAAGTCATCTAAGTCATCCGCAAACAGATGAGGACATGTTGGTGGTGTTGCACAAAGTTCGATAGGTACAAGTTTTGGAGACTTTGGTAGTGAAGGTGTTTTGGATGATAGTGAAGTAATCATAATGGTGGGTGATTTAGGTGGTGGAGTTGGAGTACTTAAGTTTAGAAAGTTCAAAGAGTTCAAGTTGATGAAGAAGCAAGATCGAATGCTAATCCTAGCGGTTTTATTAAGTGGCTTGTTCGAAGGTGATGAGGTTTTAGTCATTTTGACTTTGCTTTAAGAAATGATAATCTTATGGAGAAGTAATAGTGAAGATGTGAAAATGACTATCCTAAATGTGTTAATTTATGGAACTAAGGATTCATGGAGAAAAGTGTTTGATTTGATGTTAATTCATACAAAGATGGTGGCTTTTAATGAGATGGAAGTGTTTAAGAGCATGTCAAACATCCTAAGTCAATTCATTGAAGATGTGTTGAGTGAGATATGAAAGATATGCAGTAAATGAACTTCAATCAATGTAAAATATTAGAAGTCATACATCTACGGATTGCAAGGAACCAAATTTAGGGTTCCTTGGGTGGATTTTGTGAATTTTTGAGTTTTTGTGGGAAATGAATATCCTATTGGTCTAGGTAAGTTAAACTAGACCTAATATAAATGAAAAGCAGTAACAACTATCCTAGAAACAAAATTTGGTAAATTAGAGTGCGGGATATAGTAAAATTCAGCAACTTACCTGCAATGGCCACAACACCAAACATTTACACGGACGGAACCAAATTTATGGTTCCATCTGGTCCGGCAGTACTAATATGGCGGCACCAAAATTTATAACGGACGGAACCAATTTTTTGGGTCCGTCAAATCCGTGCGGTGCAGAAAAGTTCACAGAGGCGTTTTTTTAACCGTCTGGGACTTTTCTGAATCCTGAAACTTTTCTTAAAACATATGGAGATAATTATTTCTGGTTAGAAACAAGCAATAACACATTTTTAAACACATGGGAGCATGTATTTCAAGTAGGGGCTAGCAATTTTCACTAAATAGTGAAAACGGTGAAAATTTGATAACATCAAAATGTTACCCCCTGCATGGCAAAGTTAGTTCACATGATTATTTAAAGTTTAGTTATCATCCTAGAAAGTGAACATACATAAAATACATCATACATCATTGTTTTTTTTTCTTGTACCAAACACTCCTTAAAACCTTCATTTTTCAAAGTACTTGACTAATTTACTTAGTACTCATTGCTAAGTGAGTTATTACATTTCATAAGTTATGCGAGATGTTAGTATAACCTATGCAAAGGAAGTGATCTAAGTATATAAGCGATGGTAAAACAATTTTCCAACTTAGTACACAAAATCTAGCAAATGTCCTATTGTGCATAAACTAGAAATCGACAAACAAGCGAATAAATGACATGGCAAGATTGACACTTATATTATACAAGCAAAAAAGTGTAAACAACAATTTGGAAATAAGTAAGCAACATATATGCAAACAACATAAACAAGTGGTCATTTAGCATAGCATAAAAAGAAAAACACTTTTCATCATTTACCGTTTAAATGTGATGATGTTACCAAGCTTGATTAGTTTTCTTTAAACATATTACCAAATTATTTAGTTTCAAAATAAATTATATCAATGTTCTAAGAATACTAACTTAAATTTCTTGACTCTAAAATTTTAGTTTTTATGTTAAAGCGAAACTTAATATCTTGGACATACTTGTAGTATTTGGTCTATTTCACTTATTTAAAATTAGACTTAGGTCATGAGAGTAGTTTTAAATGAAATTAGACTCAATTCCCTTTAAAATGATAGGTGGCTTGACTCCTACGGACTTACGGTTAATTAGTTATGATTTTTTTAAATTGGCCAAAAAACTACATACTGTGCAGACCAAGGAACCAAAAATTTACAAGGGAGGAACCGTTTTTTTGCTTCCGTCCAGTCCGTGGTCTTCACAGAAAGATGAAAAATGTACTTACACATAGTGAGAAAGTGTAGGACTTACCAGATTTGATTTAGAAAATATAATACACATATTTTGTTTATTATTTTTACTAATGTGACTTATTTAAACATTTAACAACAAAATTTCTAAGTATAATTAGCAAAACATTTTTCATATTATATTTCGCTTCAATGGTAATTTGATACATGAATCGTGCTCCATTTTAAAAACCATATTTTTTAATAATAAGAGCTACGAGGCTCTGGTACCAATTGTGAAAACGTAGACGGGGGGTGAATACGTTACCGTTTAAAAACTTTAGATCTTTAGTATCAAATCACTTATGAAGTTTGTTATAATATGAAAGTGTCAATTATTGTTTGTGACTAATATATAGTAAACCAAGTTGTCACACAAACATCAAACCACATCACAAGCAATAGTATAGTGCAATTATAAAAGTAAAGAGATAAAGAAAGGAAAGTACAAACCGAACACGAGGATTTATAGTGGTTCGGTCACGGATCTCCTCTCCGCCCTACTCCACTCCCTGAGTACCCAACTCGAGAGTTACTTCACTAAATCAACAAGCTCCCTTCTCGGCGGAGAAAACCTTACAATCGTCGCTTACACTTTTTCTGGTACAAAGCTAAATATGGGGTTCTATTTCGAGGCAGAACCAACCTAACGTCGCCTATACAATATTTCCAACACTAAGCTAGATGTCAAGTTCTTTCCGGGTACAACCACTCCAGTTATGTTTTATGGCCCAACATAACAAACCTTGTGTTTTATGGCACAAACACATAAACCATATAATCTAAGTTGATGAGAAATGTTGTGATGGTATACTAATGTTTACAATGAAGGTCCATGGAAAAAATGGCTAATGGATATGAATGACTAATCTAAATGATCTTCTTAGATAAGAAGTCTTCAATCAATGTGGATAACAAGAGATCTTGAATCTTCATATGTTGATATGCTTTGATGAATGAAGATGGCTAGATCTCCAAGCTTTCCTTGGTTGATCAAAATGTAAAATATGCTTACAACAAAGATGAATGTTAGAAGAATTATGATCATGT
The DNA here is from genome assembly GCA_019973895.1 of Chrysanthemum seticuspe. NCBI lineage: Eukaryota > Viridiplantae > Streptophyta > Magnoliopsida > Asterales > Asteraceae > Chrysanthemum > Chrysanthemum seticuspe. Next base: position 97,176,013 of record BPTQ01000007.1, read on the forward strand.
GATGGTGAGGGTGATTGATGTATGTTAGTACATGATTATATATAGATCTAAGTGATGCAAGAATGTTAGAGAGAATGTGTGTTGGAAGGGATGAAGATATGAGAAAACAATGGGATGGTATTTTATAGCCAAAGTGGTAATCAAAAAGAATCTTTATCAAATCTTCCAAGATCTTGAAAATATTCTAAAGATCTTAAAGAGATAGGATGATACATGAAATGACATGTAAAAATGCATTTTCATTTAGATTAAAATGTTCATGAAAATAAACTTGTAAATTGTATTATGTAACTAGTTGATAAAATGTCTAGTTTCTTTTTATAAAATAAAATGTCTAGTTAAGTGCTTGTCAAAATAAAATGTATTTTGTCAAGTGTAAGTAAACTTTAGTACTTGTATGAATATTATAGTTAGTTTACTTGTACAAATAAAAGTATATATTTGTTTAGACATTTTACAAAAGATGTATTTGTATAAAATACTTGTGAATGCAAAATGTAAAATGGGGTTTGAAATAGAATGATTAACCTATTAAAATACTTAGTGACTCTAAAAGTATTTTAAACATTCTAAATGATTTGTTAATGGGTTTGATCATAATGCCACATAACAAACATATACGAACCTGTGTTGTAACATACGAGGACTTGAGGCATCGAGAGGTGTTGAATGTATGTTGAGACAAAATGTGATTACGAGTAACTTGTACATTTTACGTTATATATTAAAAGTTACATGTTTGTCATCAATCAAAACAAATGAGACTGTATAGATTAAATATTGTAATATTTGCACTAACAATCTCCTCCTTTTTGATGAAGACAAAGATATGTAAACGTAATGGATAGTAAAATGTAAAAAGTTACTTGTATCCTTACTACCTTTACATTACCTTCTCCGTTTACACTCTTCTCCCCCTTTTGTCTAAATGAAAAGGGCGTGTCCTTGGAGTTTAACTTTATTTCTCCCCAAAAAGGCGAGCTTGCATCATCCCTAGTGAAGTTAAATCTTCTTCTCCAATTCGTCCCTTGTTTGGTAGTGATAAGTATTTAAAACGTACACTTTTAAGGGGTCATTTAAGCCCTTAATCGCCCACTTTTATATCCGTTACTGCTTAATTTCATTCCTTTTCACTTTTTAGGGCTCTTGGAAGCAAAATGCTGGAATGATGCTTATTTGAACGAAAAGGTGTGAATATGTGAAGAAAATGGCTAAAGTCAAGATCAAGACACTCAAGCTGCTGGAAATGCACTCGACGGCATCGCAAACAAAGGGCGACGCCGTCCCTGATTTTGTGGCGACACAGTAGTGAAATTGCTATTTTACACCTGACGGCGTCAGGCTTTGAAGAGTAGGGCGTCACGAAGACTTTTCTCCTCAGACGACCTAGATTCGGATTCTGAAGACGTCAGAGCTGAAGCTGACGGCGTCACAACCACAACGTGACGCCGTCCCAAAGTTGAATTGGCCAAGACGAAAGTTTACTTACACTTAAAAAAATATATTTTAGGGTTCTAATGGTGGCGATCTGACGGCGTCACAATTACAAGGTGACGTCGTCGCAGTTGTAAAACTATATATAGAATTCGATTTTCAGATTTTTTGAGAGGTAGACGTGTGGAGTAAAAACCTAAACCGATTGTAGTCCGGTTTGAATAGTATTTTAGGGTTCTAATACCCTATTTTACATCGAGATAAGTTATTTATTCCCTTCATTTCATTATGTCTTCAATTGAATGTGTGTATGCTTGCATGTTTAACATGTCCGGCTAATTTACTTATGTGTTTGCTTAGATCAATGAAACCTAGTTATTAATTATTGATTGGTTGTCTGTTATCTTAATTGTAATTGGCTTAGAAGTTCTTAAAGCCATCGTTGTGTTTGTAATGCTTGATTAATCATTGTTGAACATTAGTTTATAATTACTAGTGGAATTGTAGGCTCAACATCCAAAGATAACCTTAGTGTTAAGTTTATGAATCCCAGAGATTTCGTTGTCATTAACCTTAAGGTAGCTTCAAAGAGTTAGGGATAAAAGCACACCCTACGACCTTAGAAAACACAACGCGTTAAGAATAAGGACTTGATAATTCAACCACCAATAAAAGATAACTAGGGAGTAATAGTATCTAGGTAGACACATCTTTAATCATCATACGAGCACACTTCAAAAAGACATAGACTACCCTTAGATTAGATAATTAGAATAGTAGAGTAATCGGTAGAAGTACCAATACCCAAATCCAAACCCCGAGATTTTACCTTTAGTTTCTAAAAAATATAAAAAGATAAAAAATAATCTTCCTCAACCTCAACCTTAGCGTAGTAAATTTCTCACTATCATCCCTATTCCCCTAGAGAACGATATCAATCCCCGAGGCTTACCCTAATACTACACTACAACGATTAGCTTCACTGCCTAGGTGGTTGAAAAAGTTGCTCGAAGAAAAGGAAGTTTCCGTTGACCCCGAACGCGAGTTGTACGCGTATCAAGTTTTTGGCGCCGCTGCCGGGGAATAGAATAGCTAGTTAGATTTATATCTCGTTTAGGTTCCCTTGATTGATTCTTATTAAGTAATATTTTTTTCTCAATTTTAGCTTCCTCGTAGTCTATCCTCCTTCTTCGTGACTTTGTTCGTAAACCCTATCACTTTTCATCATGGAAGGTGATAACCCATCAAACAATAACCCACCACCAAATAAACCACTTTCACTCAAACCCCAACACACTGACCATCACAATCGCCGCAACCGATATGTGAGTAGAAACAACGATCTTCAAGAATTACAAAGGGTATTTGACAGTACGATTAGGGATGCTGTTGAAAAAGTGGTTAGCGCCTTAGTTGTTGGCTCCATGATTAGCAGTAGTTCTGGTAATGGTTTAATGAATGAAAATGAGGAGAATAGTGCTTACTTCAATCTTTACCCCACAAAGGAAGAGGTTGCTTACCACCAATACATAATTGACAATCCTCGATCACCCATCATTAGGATATGCCCAAAGATTAGGAGAGGAAATCCTTGGAACATCAAAATCCCTTGTATGATTGGATATAGGAATGTCGAGTACACTTACATAGATACGGAATCTCCCATTAATGTAATGTCATCAGCTGTTTACAATCACATTATGAATGAGCGACTTAAGACTAGGAGAGACCCTAAGTATCCGGGAGGGGTTTGCAATTTTGTGGGAAGAGTCAAGGATGTACACGTCTTTATAGGAAACTTCACCTATTTAGTTGATTTTATGGTCCTAGAAGACATAGGATGTGTCATTGACTATAGCTTGTCCCAAGTTGTGCTAGGAAAACTGTTTGTTGAAAAGTCTAAAATGAGCTATAACAAATCCGAAGGAACGGTTAGGTTTATTGATAAGGATTTAAAAGGTACACTTTTGAGGGGTCATTTAAGCCCTTAATTGACTACTTTTATATCCGTTACTGCTTAATTTTGTTCCTTTTCACTTTTAAGGTCTCTTGAAGGCAAAATGCTGGAATGACACTTATTTGGACGAAAAGGAATGAATATGTGAAGAAAATGGCTAAAGTCAAGATCTAGACACTCAAGCTGCTGGAAGTGCACCCGAAGGCGTCACAGATAAAGGGCGACGCCGTCCGTCTAATTGCGATAGCTCAGGAGAGAAATTGCTATTTTTTACCTAACGGTGTCAGGATTTAAAGAGTAGGGCGTCACAACTCAGATGGCCTAGATCCAGATTCAGACGGCGTCAGAAGATGAAGCCGACGGTGTCACAACCACAACCTGACGCCATCACAAAGTTGACTTGGTCAAGACGAAACCCTAATGGCGGCGATCCGACAGCGTCACAATTAAAGAGTGACGCCGTCACAGTTGTAACTCTATATATAGAATTCGAATTTTTAGACTTTTAAGGAGGTAGAATTGTGGAGTAAAACCCTAAAACGATTTTGGTTTGTCTTGGGCAGTATCTTAGGGTTCTCACACCCTATTTTACAACAAGATAAGTAATCTACTTCATTGATTTCATGATGTCTTCGATTGTATGTGTGTACGCTTGCATGCTTACCATGTCCGACTAATTTATTTGTGTGTTTGCTTAGATATATGAAACCTAGTTATTGAATATTGATTGGTTGTCTCTTCTCTTAATTATAATTGGCTTAGGATTGAAATAGGCCATCGTTGTGGTTTTAATGCTTGAGTAATCTTTGTGAACATTAGTTTACAATCGCCTAGAGTTATTGTAGGCTAAAAATCCAAAGATAACCTTAGAGTTAGTTTATGAATCCTAGAGATTTTGTAGGCAATAACCTTAAGGTATCCTCAAAGAGATAGGGAAAAAAGCATACCCTACGACCTTAGAAGACACAACGCGTTAAGAATAAGGACGTGACAATTCAACCATCAATAAAAGATAACTAGGGAGTAATAGTATCTAGGTAAACACATTTTTTATCATCATATGAGCACACATCAATTAGACATAGACCACCCCTTAGCTTAGTTAATTAGAATAGATAATAGTAGAGTAATCGGTAGAAGTACCACCCCCCAAATCCAATACCCCGAGATTCGTACCTTTCAATTTTCTAAAAAAATATAAAAAAAGATAAAAAATAATCTCCTCAACCCCAACCTTAGCGTAGTAATTTCTCACTAGCATTCCTATTCCCCTAGAGAACAATATCAATCTCGAGGCTTACCCTAATACTACACTAGAACGATTAGGTTCACTGCCTAGGTGGTTGAAAAACTTGCTCGAAGAAAAAGAAGTTTCCTTTGACCCCGAACGCGCATTGTACGCGTATCAAGTTTTTGGGGCCGCTGCCGGGGAATTGAATAGCTAGTTAGATTTCCACCTCGTTTAGGTTCCCTTGCTTGATTCCTATCAAGTAAGCTTTTTTATCATTTTTAGCTTCCTCGTAGTCTATCCCCCTTCTTCGTGACCTTTGTTCGTAATCCTATCACTTTTCATCATGGAAGGTGATAATCAACCACCAATCATCAACCCACCACCAAACAACCCGCCAAGAGGCCGTACTCTTGGTGAATACTCAAGACCAAGCAACCTAGGCTATAGGAACACCATTGAGCTCCCCGATCAAGCTCAAACTATGGCCCTTCGATCAGACACCATTCGGTTGGTGCAAAACGGATGTGCATTCCATGGACTTCGTTTCGAAGATCCTAATCAGCATCTTAAGGATTTCTTTAAAATCTTCGATTTCATCGACCTCGATGCTACTACTCGGGGGACCACGCATTTGCGTCTCTTCCAATTCTCTCTACGGGACCAAGCTAGTAATAGGCTTGAGCGACTTCCCGCCGGCTCCATCTCAAGTTGGGATGATCTCACCACTCGTTTCCTTACCTAATTTTTCCTTACCAAATGCCGTTTAAGATTGAGAAATTTTCCTCGTTATCCAATGATGAAAAAGAACTTAAGCTATCGGTCTATTATAGGAATAAAGAGGATAAGGAGAAGGGAGTAGATTATGTGATGGATAAGATTTTTGGGTTCTATAAGGATTGCTTGAAACTAGGACAGGAATATAGAACCGATTGGGGAGAAGATGACTTCTTAGAAAGGTGCATAATAGGGCACTACTATAACATGGAAAACCCCAATAGAGACCATCATTAGGAAGAAGGTGATGGTAATGAAGTCACGTAGGGGCACGACTTCGAGTCTAGCTACAAGACTCATAAATAAAGAAAAGCGCTTCGTGGGAGGCAACCCATGCTTAATTGTTTGCTTATTTGTGTGTCATATATCTTTTCATTTATTGTTTATTCTCATGTTTGAATTTGTGAAAATGCTTTATTTTGTCTTTAACCTCGTCTTAATTACATATAAAGGTATTTTACAAAAAGGATAAGTGTAGGGAAAATTACACACGTTTTTAAAAATAACGTGAACACGAGAGTTGCAATTCTTGAAAAAGATATATATGTATGTTTGTTAGAGTCAAATGCTTGTATCGAGTCATAATGGATGTTTTGCAGGAGTTTTTCCAGATTCTAAAGATGTAATTTTTCCAGAAAAATGCAGCAGACCAGTTTCTGTCAGGATAACCTGACGGCATCAGGATTGTAACCTGACGGTGTCAGGAGGAGCATAAACATCTTATCTTATTTTCTCTCGTTTTCTGTGCTACTCATAAATTTTTGGAATTTCTCAGGTCTTAATTTTCCAGAAAATCTGTAAACATCCATTCCACAAGCATTATTTCCTAGTTTAGTAGAGTCATATATAGTTTACCACCAATTTTACGCGAAGGTTTCGTCTATTTTCTTAAAGTGTGGATGTTTTATTTATTAAGGAGAAGATACATAAGATTGGATGGAGCTTTTCACACATACATTCTTCTTGAAGAAGAATTTAGTCACTACTTCACACGGATCCTACCGAGCTAATCAGGGGAGTATTAGTTTCTTTCTCTTTTAATTACCTTCCATTATCATAACTTTGATACTTTCGGGGAACATTGGGGACAATGTTCAGTTTAAGTGTAGGGAGGGAGAATAAAACGGGAAATTTGAAACTATGCTTATCCTTGATTATTTGTCTTGTCCAATTTCATATGTGTAATAAACCATGAGAAATATTGGTTAGGGTAATTTTGGTACCAAATTTAAAAATTTTCATGACATGTAGGAGTGGGTCATTAGTCTTAATAAAGTATCTCATGGATAGGAAGTTATATGACTAGCACAAAACCCTTTACCACTCAAATTCCACCCCAGAAATGTGATCTTCGCCCCTAGATTTTTAGGAATTAAAGCATTTATCTTTAATGCTTCGAGAGTGTACCGGTAGTATAATAGATTCTAGAACTTGTTTTGTGATGCATTCCGAGATCGCTAGTGAGACTACACTTGTGTAGTTAGGAATAACTAAATGATAAGAGGCATTAGGATAACCCCTATTTGATACCCGTATTATAATTACTTCTTCCTCATCGGTTGAGTAATTCCACCACACCCTTGCGATGTACTAATCTTTAGTACACGATACCCCTAGTTAACCTCTCAGATCCTATCCTTTTCGTGGTTCTCGTGATGTTTCGGTTTTCCGTAATATCAATGAAGAGCATTGTTTACAATCCACCCTCAAATGTACACCCAAATCACCTTAGCCTACCTTGTATGCACTCACTTTTAGTGCATTATTGTTATCATACTAAACCCTTAGTTCAATTATCTAGTTACTTGCATAAGTTGCTAAGTCGAGTCATATCCTTTGTATACAGTTTTGGGACGATTGGGACTCATGGGAAAAGTTAAATTTTATGAAGTGACGGGAAAGAACGTTAAATTCAAATTCCCTTTATTTACGTAATAATGTACTCCAAGTGTTTTGATCTTTTCAATTCGGGTCAAATTAGTGTTAGAGTAATAAAAACTCAAGTGTAGGGACGTTCCTATAAATCCTTTATATTTTGATGTTATCATAGAGGATGGTAGAGTAAAAGTGTATGAAAAAAATAAAAATCGAAAAAAAGGAGTGTTGAAAAAAAAATGAAAAAATGAAAAAAAAATGAGGGCTACCATCCTACATCTATCTTTAAATTTATGTTTGTTTGTTTCAAAGTTATCTAGAGTTTAGAGTGTCGGGTCTTAGCTTAGCAACACCATTCTTCTCATGCTTGTAATATAAAGATTTTTGACTTGCAACCACTAAATTGCCTACCCAACTAAACCCTTTGTTTCCCTACCGTAAGCCTAACGTTACAACCCTTTAAAAGACCTCTTAGATAGTTTTTTCTGAGGTGCTTACGCCAAAGCGATGGAGGTTTGATCTAGTCTCAAGCCTATGGTAATCTATGTAATAAGACCGGTTAATGATTGTTTATCTTCCATTTCCAATTTGATATATTTCATATACACCCGAGAGATGAGAGTATCCAAACACCACTTGTGAGGTGCTAGTATGTAATTTCCGTTCTTGTTATGACTTTTGCGGGGCTTATACTTGTTGTGAATTGTTCTAAACCAATGCTTCATGCCCCCTAACTTATAAATTGATTGGCCAAAAGCACATTTGCTTGAGGACAAAAAAATACCAAGTGTAGGGATGTTTGATAAGGATTTAAAAGGTACATTTTTGAGGACTACTTTTATATCCGTTACTGCTTAATTTCGTTCCTTTTCACTTTTTAGGTCTCTTGAAGGCAAAATGTTGGAATGACACTTATTTGGACGAAAAGGCTTGAATATGTGAAGAAAATGGCTAAAGTCAAGATCAAGACACTCAAGCTGCTGGAAGTGCACCCGACGACGTCACAGATAAAGGGCGACGCCGTCCCTCTAATTGTGACTCCTCAGGAGTGAAATTGCTAATTTGTACCTGACGGCGTCAGGCTTTAAAGAGTAGGGCGTCACAACTCAGACGGCCTAGATCCAGATTCAGACGGTGTCAGAAGATGAAGCCGACGATGTCACAACCACAACGTGACACCGTCACAAAGTTGACTTGGTCAAGACGAAACCCTAATGGCGGCGATCTGAAGGCGTCACAATTAACGAGTGACGCCGTCGCAATTGTAACTCTATATATAGAATTCGAATTATCAGACTTTTAAGGAGGTAGAATTGTGGAGTAAAACCCTAAAACGATTTTGGTTTGTCTTGGGCAGTATCTTAGGTTTCTCATACCCTATTTTACAACAAGATAAGTAATCTACTTCATTGATTTCATTATGTCTTCGATTGTATGTGTGTATGCTTGCATGCTTACCATGTCCGGCTAATTTATTTGTGTGTTTGCTTAGATCTATGAAACCTAGTTATTGAATATTGATTGGTTGTCTCTTATCTTAATTGTAATTGGCTTAGGATTGCAATAGGCCATCGTTGTGTTTTTAATGCTTGAGTAATCTTTGTGAACATTAGTCTATAATCGCCTAGAGTTATTATAGGCTAAAACTCCAAAGATAACCTTAGAGTTAGTTTATGAATCCTAGAGATTTTGTAGGCAATAACCTTAAGGTATCCTCAAAGAGTTAGGGAAAAAAGCATACCCTACGACCTTAGAAGACACAACACGTTAAGAATAAGGACGTGACAATTCAACCATCAATAAAAGATAACTAGGGAGTAATAGTATCTAGGTAAACACATTTTTATCATCATACGAGCACACATCAATTAGACATAGACTACGTTAATTAGAATAGATAATAGTAGAGTAATCGGTAGAAGTACCACCCCCCAAATCCAATACCCCGAGATTCGTACCTTTCAATTTTCTGAAAAAATATAAAAAAAGATAAAAAAATAATCTTCCTCAACCCCAACCTTAGCGTAGTAATTTCTCACTAGCATTCCTATTCCCCTAGAGAACGATATCAATCCCAAGAGAATGATTAGGTTCATTGGCTAGGTGGTTGAAGAACTTGCTCGAAGAAATGGAAGTTTCCTTTGACCCCGAACACGGGTTGTACTCGTATCATTTATGGAAGGAGACGACGAGATCACTTATAGGATGCGTTGGAAGATGAATGGATATGGCCCTTTATCCCTTTATGAGCGAGACAACATTAGAGTTTTTGAGGAAAAAAGCGAAGACGATGTTGAAAAAGGTTTGAACTTCATGTGGGAAAAAATGATACTTTACTATAAGGATTGTTTGACCCTCGGACCTAGGTATAGAATGATGAGAATTTTGTCAATATGATAGAGTTTTCATTGAGGATGAAAAACAAGACCACGTAGGGGCACGACTTCGAGTCTAGCTACAAGACTCATAAATAAAGAAAAGCGCTTCGTGGGAGGCAACCCATGCTTAATAGTTTGCTTGTTTGTGTGTCATATATCTTTTCATTGATTGTTTATTCTCATGTTTGAATTTGTGAAAATGCTTTATTTTGTCTTTAACCTCATCTTAATTACATATAAAGGTACTTTACAAAAAAAATAAGTGTAGGGAAGATTACACACATTTTTAAAAGAACGTAAACATGAGAATTACAATTCTTGAAAAAGATATATATATATATATATATATATATATATATATATATATATATATATATATATATATATATATATATATATATATATATATATATATATATATATATATATGTGTGTGTGTGTGTGTGTGTGTGTGTGTGCGTGTTTGTTAGAGTAAAATGCTTGTATCAAGTCATAATGGATGTTTTGCAGGAATTTTTCCAGATTTTAAAGATGTAATTTTTCCAGAAAATCGCAGCAGACCAGTTTCTGTCAGGATAACCTGACGGTGTCAGGATTGCAACCTGACGGCGTCAGGAGGAGCAGAAACAACTTATCTAACTTTCTCTCGTTTTCTGTGCTACTTATAAATTTTTGGAATTTCTCAGGTTTTAATTTTCCAGATAACCTGGAAACATCCATTCCACAAGCATTATATCCTAGTGTAGTAGAGTCATATGTAGTTTTACTACCGATTTTACGTGAATGTTTCGTCTATTTTCTTAAAGTGTGCAGGTTTTATTTATCAAGAAGAAGAAACATAAGATTGGATGGAGCTTTTTACGAATACATTCTTCTTGGAAAAAATTTAACCACTACTTCACACGGATCCTACCGAGCTAATCAGGGGAGTACTAGTTTCTTTATCTTTTAATTACCTTCCGCTATCATAAAACGGGAACTTTGAAACTATGCTTATCCTTGATCATTTGTCTTGTCCTATTTCATTTGTGTAATAAGCTATGAGAAATATCGGTTAGGGTAATTTTAACACCAAATTCAAAAATTTTCATGACTTGTACGAGTGGGTCTTTAGTCTTAATAAAGCGTCTCATGGATAGGAGTTATATGACTAGCACAAAAACCCTTTATCACTCAAATTCCACCCCAAAAATGTGAGGTTCGCCCCTAGATTTGTAGGAATTAAAGCATTCACCTTTAATGCTTCGAGAGTGTACCGGTAGTATAATAGATTCTAGAACTTGTTTTGTGATGCATCTCGAGATCGCTAGTGAGACTACACTTGTGTAGTTAGGAATAACTAAATGATAATAGGCATTAGGATAACCCTTGTTTGATACCCGTATTATAATTACTTCTTCCACATCGGTTGAGTAATTCCCCCACACCCTTGCATTGTACTCATCTTTAGTACACGATACCCCTAGTTAACCCCTCAGAGCCTATCCTTTTCATGGTTCTCGTGATGTTTCGGTTTTCTGGAATATCAATGAAGAGCATTGTTTACAATTCACCCCCAAATGTACACCCAAATTGCCTTAGCCTACCTTGTATGCACTCAATTTTAGTGCATTATTGTTATCATACTAAACCCTTAGTTCAATTATCTAGTTACTTGCATGGTTGCTAAGTCGAGTCATATCTTTTTTACACAGTTTTGGGATGATTGGGACTCATGGGTAAAGTTAAATTTTATAGAGTGACGGGAAAGAACGTTAAATTCAAATTCCCATTATTTACGTAATAATGTACTCCAAGTGTTTTGATCTTTTCACTTCGGGTCAAATTAGTGTTAGAGTAATAAAAGCTCAAGTGTATGGATGTGCCTATAAATCCCTTATATTTTGATGTTATCGTAGAGGATGGTAGAGTGAAAGTGTATGCAAAAAAAATGAAAAAAAGAGTGTTAAAAAAAATGAAAAAAACATACGGGCTACTATCCTACATCTATCTTTATATTTATGTTTGTTTGTTTCAAAGTTATCTAGAGTTTAGAGAGTCGAGTCTTGGCTTAGTAACGCCATTCTTCTCATGCTTGTAACATAAAGATTTTTGACTTGCCACCACTAAATCGCCTATCCAACCAAACCCTTTGTTTTCCCTACCGTAAGCCTAACGTTACAACCCTTTAAAAGACCTCTTAGATAGTTGTTACTAGGTGCTTATGCCAAACCGGTGGAGGTTTGATCTAGTCTCAAGCCTATGGTAATCTATGTACTATGACCGGTTAATGAGTGTTTATCTTCCATTTCCATTTGATATATTTCATACTCCCGAGAGATGAGAATATCCAAACACCACTTGTGAGGTGCTAGTTTATAATTTTCGTGCTTGTTATGACTATTGTGGGGCTTATACTTGTTATGAATTATGTTAAACCATTGCTTTATGCCCCCTAACTTATAAATTGATTGGCCAAAAGCACATTTGCTTGAGGACAAGCAAATACCAAGTGTAGGGATATTTGATAAGGATTTAAAACGTACACTTTTAAGGGGTCATTTAAGCCCTTAATCGCCCACTTTTATATCTGTTACTACTTAATTTCGTTCCTTTTTACTTTTTAGGTCTCTTGGAAGCAAAATGCTGGAATGATGCTTATTTGGATGAAAGGGAGTGAATATGTGAAGAAAATGGCTAAAGTCAAGATCAAGACACTCAAGCTGCTGGAAATGCACCTGACGGCGTCCCAAACAAAGGGCGACGCCATCCCTGATTTTGTGACGACACAATAGCGAAATTGCTATTTTACACCTGACGGCGTCAGGCTTTGAAGAGTAGGGCGTCACGAAGACTTTTCTCCTCAGACGGCCTAGATCTGGATTCTGACGAAGTCAGAGCTGAAGCTGACGGCGTCACAACCACAACGTGACGCCGTCCCAAAGTTGACTTGGCCAAGACGAAACCCTAATGGCGGCGATCTGACGGCGTCACAATTACAAGGTGACGCCGTCGAAGTTGTAAAACTATATATAGAATTTGATTTTCATACTTTTTGAGAGGTAGACGTGTGGAGTAAAAACCTAAACAATTGTAGTCCGGTTTGAACAGTATTTTAGGGTTCTAATACCCTATTTTACATCAAGATAAGTTATTTATTCCCTTGATTTCATTATGTCTTCAATTGAATGTGTGTATGCTTGCATGTTTAACATGTCCGACTAATTTACTTGTTTGTTTGCTTATATCTATGAAACCTTGTTAGGATTTAGTAAATCCAGTTATTAAAGTTTCAGTCACATGAAGTATATGTAATCGTTAGAAAGCTCGTAGTCGTAGTTATTTAATGTTAAGTAGTATTTAGTTAAGTAACCCCGTGGAGGACGGACGGGTCTTTACCCACTGTATGCCTGATCCACAGCCCGTAGGTGGCGTTTTATGTAAGACTATAAATACCCTCTACCTCCCAAGGTAGAGGGTTGGAGCTCATAATAAGATTTTCACTTTCTCTCACTAAGTTCCCAAACCTCTAACTCTTTCTCTCTCTAAAACCTAATATTATACGCCTCATATTGATCATGGTTTGATGTATTTGTGAAATCCAATATGTTACAAATGGTATCAGAGCGCCATGGTTTGATCATCTCTCTTACATATCCTTGGATTTCTAGTGGTTTTATATGGTTTTTGGGTTTGAAAAAGTTTAGTGGTTTTTGCGTCATTTGGATCAGTTCTTGTGTTAAAGTTTGAATTTTGAGTGTACTTTTGTGTTTAGAATCATTGTAAGTGCTTGGGTTTTGATTTGGAAAGCTTGAATCACTGTGGTTGGGCTTGTTTTGGATTGAAAAGTGTTGTCTTTAAGTTTTTCTACCTAGCGACTTGAGTCTCGAAGTATATTTCTTCGTAGCGATTTGCTTTGTTAATTTGCAGCGACTTATAGTTGAAGTAGTAGCGACTTAAGCCTAGCGACTTGTTTATTGAGACAAGCCGACAAACAGTACAAAGTAGTGGAGGTTCCACTTCGGCTAGCGACTTGGTTGACATAGCGACATGTCTTTATTATTTCTAGCGACTTGTCTTTGTTGTTACTAGCGAGTTGCTCTTTAGCGACTTGTCAGCTTAGCGATTTGGTGTCTTTAGCAACTTGGTCCACTTAGCGAGTTGTTCTTTAGCGACTTGTCAGCTTAGCGATTTGGTGCTTTAGCGACTTGTGTTTAGCTACTTGGTTCATAGCGACTTGATTCACAGCGACTTGAGGTTTTGGCGAGTTGCTTCTTAGCGACTTGGTGACTTAGCGACTTGTTTCAAGGGTTATAGCGACTTGGTTGATATTTGTTTCTAATACGGTTTTCTCTTGATTTAGTAAAATCCCGTGAAAGAATCTATTTCCCGGTTTAATCATAGAGTTATAAAATCCCGTGAAATCTGTAAACGTGTCTACCAACGTGCCTACAATCATCTCTACTGTAGCTGAGGACGTTCAAGCAGCTGGATCAGATACTCGTCCACCTATGCTTGACAGAACTGACTATGACTCATGGGCTCAACGAATTAGATTGTACTGTTTGGGAAAAGAAAATGGAGTTAACATTCTCAATTCAATTGATGAAGGACCGTATCAGGTTGAGACAACCAGAGACATACTTGATACTGCTGCTGATGGCTCAGTGATATTAGGACTGGACAGACCTAAAATGTATAATGAACTGACTGATAAGAAGAAGAAGAGATACGATGCAGACATCTGGGATTCTAACATCATACTTCAGGGTTTACCTAAGGACATTTACAAGCTGATCAATCACAACACTGAAGCTAAGGCAGTTTGGGACAATGTCAAGATGCTTCTCTCGGGTTCTGAACTAACCAAGGAAGACAGAGAATCACAACTGTATGATGAATTTGAGCATTTTAAGATGAAACCAGAAGAAAGTGTCTATGAATATTATGTGAGATTCCACAAGCTTGTAAATGACATGAGGAACATCAAAATGACCATGCCAAATATTCAGCTGAACTCAACGTTTGTGAACAACATGAATCCTGAATGGCACAAGTTTGTCACCTCTGTGAAGCTAACCAAAGGATTAAAGAACACCAACTATGAGCAACTGTATGCCTTCTTACTTCAGAATGAGAGACATCCTATGTTTGAACGAATGATCCTTGAGCAGTTCAAATCCAAACAGGGAGAATCAAGCTCATCAAATGATTCAACAACATTATACACCAATGTAGGGATTACTACCAAAGCCTCTCAAGTCATACCTACTGGAAATGGTAACTACAAACTCATTCCAGATCCATCTTACAAGCCTCCTGATTCAAACACATTCATGGAAAACCTCATCAATCAACTATCTCTCATGGTCAGTCAAAATCTAAATTCCCTCCCACACACCAACAATAACCTCATAACAACATCCAACCCACAGAATCAAGCTACCGTCAGAGATGGGAAGGTTATGGTGCAACCAATTCAAGAAAGGCAGTATGAACAAGGAAGAGGTGGAATTGGTGGAGGGTATGTGGCTAATCAGAATCGTGGATGGGTTGCAAATCAAGGACAAGCAAAGCCAATCAAATGCTACAACTGTGGTGGTGAGGGACATAATGCAAGGAACTGTACATCTCCAAAACGTCCACAGAATGCAGAATACTTCAGAGACAAGATGTTGCTTGTGCAAGCTCAGGATAATGGAGCAGCTTTGGATGAAGAGGAGTTGTTGTTTCTTGCAGAAGGGAATGCTAAGACATATGATGCTAATGTGGATGAGCAGCCAATTCAGGAAATAGGTAACAATCATCAAAATTCCTTTCAAGTTGCAGACTGTGATGCATTTGACTCTGATGTCGATGATGAACCTACTGCCCAGACAATATTCATGGCTAGCATCTCACCTATGGTCTCTCTAAAGGTCTCATCAACACAACAGGCTGGTCCATCCAAAGAATCAATCATTTCAGAGGTATTAAAACTATACGATGAAGTTGATGAGAAAAAGATACATAACGAAGTACAATCTCTTGAAACTAACGAATCAGATATTGATAATGAGGGTAATGGTAATATTGTCTCATATGATCAATATGTGACACAAAGTGAAAATGAGATTGTACCAAGTGATGTATCTTTTGCAGTTAATGATGAATATGTTTTTGATGAATACACTGCATGTGCCCCTAATGATTCTGTTATCTTTGAACTGAACGCCTATAAAGAACAAGTTGCTATTTATGAACAACGTGCTAAGTTTGATTTAATTAGCCATGAGCAGGAAATGGATGACCAAATGCGTACAATCATTAGAAAAACTAATTTTAGAGAAGAAGTGTTAAAACAAGAGTTAAATTCCTTACAAGAAAAGCTTTCTCAAACTGTTAAGCAAAAGCAAGAACTTCAAGATAATGTTAAAGTGCTTAAACAAGAATTTAATGCTAAGGAATCAAAATTGTTGAATGATTTTTCCAATCTAAAAACTTTGAAAAAAAAGCTTGAAAATAAGTTGTACGTACAAGGGAATACCATTCAGACTGCTCACATGATCACTAAGCATAGAGTCTTAAGCGATAAGCATAGTATTCCCCTCGTTGAGAAACCCAATCCTAAGTATGGTAAAATAGCTAGAGAGGCTCAGAAGGTAATATATGATGGTAATGAAATCCTTAAGCCTAGGCAGAAACCTAGTTGCGCTAAGTGCACTGAGGAAGATATGCAATTTGAAGAAGTCAATAGGGAGAAAATGGATAAGAAACTAAAAGATCCTAAGTGTAAAAAGCAAAACATTACGTTCAAACCCCATGATTACACAAAAGAAAATTGGATCTCCCTGAACAGGTTTAAGCCTCAAACCCAATTAACCCCAGAACAAATTTTTTGGAAGAAAGATATGGATAAGCAAAAGGCAAGTGAACTTGTTCAAACAAACCTTCCCCTTAGGAAAGTGCCTGCATCTACTGTGTATCCTCCAAATACACCAATGCATTTAGTTCCTAGAACTATTTCCACTAATAGCAAGACCTTAATCAGCCTGTATGTTGTTTATCAACTATTTGTTGATTTTGAGAAAACGTGTAAGAAAAGGATCACACCCACTGGGATTACTGAAGGGGAAAGGGGTTTTGAGCAAACTAAAGAATGTTATTTAACTGAAATCATGCCTTTATTTAAACAATTAAAAGGTCAATTTGAGAGTCTTCAAAAAGGAATAAACTCAAATATTAAAGAAATGGAAAAGGAATTTGATGCAATGATAGTTGAGGTCAATGATTATGAACAGGAACTCAAATATAATGAAGTTGAAAGGAAGAACTTGCATATCTTAAATGAGAACTTGATTTCGAGTTGTGTTGCTCAAGATGTGTTCTATACTGTGACTAAGTATTCTATTACTGCATCTCAATTTCATGAATTATCTGTTGCTTTGAAAGTTTCGCATGATCGTATCATTGAGCTTGAAAACAAAAACTCAGAACTAAATGAGAAAAGTGATCAGGATGATCACGATAATTTGGTAAAACATCTTTCTAAGCTAGAAGTTGATCTGCAACTAAAATATCAACATCTCAAAGAAAATGTCAAAACCTCAAACATCAAAACATCCTCAAATGTTCCAGAGTTTGATGCAGTTTTTCAAATAAACAAATGTGACGAACAGATTCAAGCTCATTGTAACACGATCAGAAAGTTGAAAGCCCAAATTTCACAATTAAAGGGTGAAAAGAACAATGTGACTGGCTCCCAAATGCCTCCTCCTTTAGATTCTCAGTGTTCTCAAACTTTTCATCTTCAAAACTTGGTTAATCTTTTACAAAAGGAAAAT
Organism: Chrysanthemum seticuspe; assembly: GCA_019973895.1. Classification (NCBI taxonomy): domain Eukaryota; kingdom Viridiplantae; phylum Streptophyta; class Magnoliopsida; order Asterales; family Asteraceae; genus Chrysanthemum; species Chrysanthemum seticuspe. Next base: position 97,193,464 of record BPTQ01000007.1, read on the forward strand.
GAGATTTTTCTAGAAGAAAATGAAAAAGTTAAACGACACTTTAAAGAGTTATATGATTCAATGAAAGTCACTCGTGACAAGAATAACAAAAAAATAACGTCTTTACAAAAGGAAATTAAGAATCTGATAAGTCAGGAAAAAGGGAAAATGCCACTTGTCTACAATGAGAATGTTGCATCAAAGTCATCTGCAGACTCTAAATATACTGTGACTGTTAAATACATTCCTCCTCATCTTAGGAATAACGAACTTGTATTTCATAATTATCTTGCTCGCCTTAAGGATAGTCTTGAATGTCTCCGTGAGATTGTAGAAGAGGACTTCATAAATAAGCCACTTGATAGTGAAATTAGGTTTGCTTGCATTCAGGCCAAACGATCTTAGGAGATGTTAGAATGTTTAATAGCAACATGTCCTAAATCCTTAAGTACGAAAGATAAAGCTGTGATGCCTTGTTTCATGCCTAGTGCTAAGTATACAAACCATTCTATGCCCAGCACTAAGAAAGTGAATTTTAATGTGCCTTCAAGTAGTTCAGATCCCTGCACTTCTAGTTCAGGAATGCAAAAGGTAGTCAAACCAACTAATGTTCCCATAATTCCCTCTACATGAGTAATCAGTGACATTAAAGCAAGCGGGTCAAAGCCTCCAGGCAATACAAAGCAAGATAGGACCTCGCAAGCTAAGAATGTGCATTGAAAGAGAGTAGAAGACCACCCTAGGAACACTAAGTTTGAGTTGAATAAAACAAATCGTGTTGATTCTAGTATTAGCTATAAGCGTACTGTAATTAATTCGAATTCTGCTACTTTTGGAAAAACATGTAATGATGATTGCTTGGTTTCTGTTACTAATCATGAATGTGGTGTGAATGATTTGATTAATGCTGTTAAATGCCTTGTTAAGATTGTTAATGCCATAAAACATGTTAAGAAGGCTAGAAAGCAGTGGAGAAAGAAGGTTAGAAAACATTGGAAAACCACAGGAAGGAAATTTAGTAACATAGGTTATCAGTGGATACCTACTGGCCGCAAGTTTAATCTTAATAAGTTGTGCCCTAAATTTTCCAAGTCAATGCCCATCAAAAAATGGATGCCTACTGGTAGAACTATTCCTTTAAGAAGTGAACATACTTTGAATAGGTCAAATACAGACACTGGCACAACATCTATCCATGATGATTCCATTGTTTCCACTTCTGATGTGTGTGTTCCAATCACTATTACTAACCAAATGGAACCCATTCTTGCATGGGGATCCAAATTATCCAGTTATCCATTCTTGTCTGTGTTCAACTGCAGATCGTTCAAATCGTTCTGTGGTACCTGGACTCAGGCTGTTCCAAGCATATGACTGGAGATCGCTCGCGGCTCATGAACTTCGTGAGTAAATTCATTGGGACTGTTAGATTCGGGAACGACCATTTCGGTGCAATTATGGGTTATGGAGACTATGTTGTTGGTGAAAGTGTAATCTCCAGGGTATATTATGTTGAAGGTCTTGGTCATAACTTGTTCTCTGTTGGTCAATTCTGTGATTCCGATCTAGAAGTGGCTTTTAGAAAACATTCTTGTTTCGTTAGAGAACTTGATGGTGTGGAACTGTTAAGAGGAACTTGTTAATACAAATAAGTCGTAACAACGTTTATTTATATTTTACGATCTTCTAATGTTTTGTCGATAACAAACGTAAAATCATTTTAACGAAATAAATAGAATACGTAAATAGTTTGAGTCAATAGTTTCTTAACACACTTACGTTTTCACATAAAACACTAAAACAAATATAAGTGATTTATGATTTAGATATATATGTACAACAACTAGTATTTACATATTGGCTTAGCATATACTTAAACTAAGTATACTAAAATGAGTAAAAACAAGTATATACTAAAATGGGTAAAAACAAGTATATACTAAATGGGTAAAAACTAGCAAATGGTATTGACCCATAACCCATGGTTTTATATATACCACTTAACCAAGTTCATTGTATCTAGAAAGAAAACCATGGATCAACCCATAACCCATGATCCATGACCCATAACCAAAAATACCCATGGGCAAAGAGGAGCGTTCCACGGATCCCTGGCTTTGTGCTAGCCGGATCCCTTGTGGGAGGGATCCGGGGAACAGTAGAGAATTTTCTCTATAAATAGAGAGCCATTTCTTCCCTTTCTACATAACTTTTCACACATACTTCCCCAAGTATTATAACCCTCTAACCTCAGATCCAAGTGATCTATGTAGTTTTTCTTTTGTTTTTGTGTGATCTTCTAGGTTCCTCTTAAAGGCGAGATCACCACTTCTTAAAGACGAGCAAGCTCAAGTCCATGAGTTGCCATGCTTCGTCATCATCAAGACAACTAAGGTTCTCTTGTTCATAGTCCTTTCTTTCTCCATAGATGTTAGGTTGAAGGCATTAGTGAAGGATGCCGAAAGTGTCAAGATGAAAGCATTAGTGAAAGGTGCTTTTCATCCGTGTCAAAGCATTAGTGAAGAATGCTAAAGGTGTCAAGACGAAGGCATTAGTGAAGGGTGCCAAGCGTTGTGTCAAAGGCATTAGTGAAGGATGCCGAAGAATCAAATCAAGTAGCATTTGGGAAGAATGCCTGGGTCGTATAATCGATGAGGTGCATCGTTATACATATAGGTATTTGTTTATTTCCAAGGATGGTGATATCCTTGATGGTGTTGTAACAAGGAGTGGATCTCCTTGATATTAGGTGTTGTGTTGTGAAGGGTAGTAGTTCCTCCATAATAATGGAACTAGGTGCTTAGCCTAGTACCTAATAAAGGGTAGGCGACGTTGTGATAGGATTAGTTCTCCTTGGTGTGAAAGAACTCGGTGGTTAGCCTAGCACCGTATAAAGGGTAGGCGACGTTGTGTTAGGTGTGGTTCGCCTTAGTGTGAAGGAACTCGGTATTTAGCTTTGTACCGGAAAAAGGTTAAGCGACGTTGTGAAGGCTTCTCCGCCATAAGGAGTTGGTGTAGTGCTTAAGAACTCTCGAGTAGGTGACTCGGGGAGTGGAGTAGGGCAAGGAAGGTGTCCTTGTAGCCGAACCACTATAAATACTTGTGTCGTGGTGATGTGCTTCTTACTCTTTATCTTTCATTACACGGTTATATATCTATCTATCAACGTCCAACATAAACAACCAAATAGATTGACATAAGTCGATCTAAATATTTAAAAGGAAGTTTTAAATTGGTAAAACTATTCAACCCCCCCTTCTAGTTTACCACAATTGGCATCAGAGCTTCGTTACCAAGTTTCTTAAAGTATGTTGTACTTTAAAGACTTGATACGATCCGTGTATGTTTGAAAACTACAAAGAAGGATTTTTTTTGGGTCATATTTTCCTTTAAATCATTTTGTTGGACATTGATAGATCATTCTAACAATTTTTGTTTTCAAGAAATCTTCATGCTAGAATCTCTCCAAAATCTTCATCTCCTTTCAAAGAATAATGGAGTCAACATTCAAGGAAGGATCTAAAAAGTAATCACAAGTTACGTACACCAAGTACAAAGGATTACTTTAAAAGCTCATGAAGTATTTTTGGTATTATGCCAAACCAAGAAGCATAGAGGTATGTCTTACTTTTCATTAGATAGGTTACATGAGTTTAATTTATTTCATAGTTCTCTTTGTTTAATAATTACTAGCATCGTTAGAAGTCTCTTTCGTCACTCTTACGTCTTATTTATCACCGAGAATAGTATTCCTTTTGATTCATCAAACTAACACCGTCGTCATATATGAACCCTCGAAATGTGATTCACCAAAACCCGTCATCCAAAAATAATCTTCATCTAATAACTCCAAACTATTTTTTAGTAAGCTAGCTTATAAGCCTACTACAAAAATAATGCCAAACAACCCTTTTTCTGTCCATAGTAGCTGGATCCCTCTAGTTGTACTAGCCGGATCCCAAATACAAGGGATCCGTGGGAACCGTGGAACAGAACTCAGCTATAGGCTTTCAAAAATTCACCACTGATCGTTTTCCCTCCATTCACATAACACAAAAACGACTAAACTACTGATTTCATCCTCATTGGACTCCATACTCTCAAGTATTTCTTCCTAGAACATCATTGTAAGTAATTACATTAACTTGTTCTAATTTTCATCATCCTCATCCTAGGGTTTATGGTTTCTTAATTTCTAATCAATTAATTTATTTAGGGTTTTTCAAATTAATCATGAAAAGGGGCTTTTAACATAATTAAAATCACATTGTGTTCACAACATTGTTAATACAAATCAAAACCATAAACCCATTTCAACTAATTTTACCTAATTGGAAAATTTGTATTTTTAGGACCAACCATGCCCAAAGCCACTCAACAAGATCATCATGACACCGTCCATTACCTTACTCATTACTATCGTAAAAAGGGATTGACCAAAACCGACCGTAAAATATTCAAAAGCCTCGTAAAACGACTTATCCACGAAGGTCGTGTAGTCAAGGAATGTTTCCTTGAAGATACCGACATTCGTCAAGTTTTCTCGACAATCAAATTTGATTGTCTCCTTGACATAGATGAACAAATTTGTCCGGTTTTCATTTTTAAATTTTACAAAAGCTTTAGGATCATTAGAAACACCGACAATAGCATCTCAATCGCCTTCATCATCAACAAACAAAACTTTACTCTTCCTCTCAACACCTTTGCTCAAATTCTTCGCATTCCTTGTGAAGGAATTTGTATGTACTCTCAAGATTTGGCAATTAACGCTCAAAACCTTGCACTTGATCCTAAGCCTCTCTACAACACTCCTCTCGACAATCCCGAAACCATTCGAGATACTATCTTCAAAGTTAGGACCGACCAATCCCGTTACAACTGTAACAAAAAGCTCATTCATCGTAATCCCTTTCAAATGGAACTTTTCGAAATGAATCCCACGTTTAGAAAATGGGAAGAAATCCTTAGGGAAAACGTCATTAGCCTAGTTGGAAACAAAGATCATCCAAACGCATGTCTTGTGCAAATGATCTATTATCTTATCCACCAAAGGCCATTTAATCTTGCCTATTGCATGGTAAGGAGAATGGCTGGGGTATTCAAAGCTTCCAACATGGTACTTCCGTATGGTATGCTCCTAACACGACTTTGTAAGTATGTTGGTGCATTACAACCATCTCCTATCAACGATGATTATTACCTTTCCGATCACGTCATGGTACCTCTTACCAAAAAACCCCCTAAACGGTTCATGGTCAATAGAAAGAAACCTGAAGCTCTCTCGGACTCCTCGGATGGTGAAGAAGAAGAAGGTGAAGAAGAAGAAGACGTCGACCCCATAGCCAACATTGAATTGGAACCCTTCGATTACTACGAACAACTTCCAACCATTCCAAACGAGACCGCGAAATTCAAACAATTAAGGGGCATGATTCAAAACCTCGCTTACAACCTCACTAAGCCGCCAAAAAGGAAAAGAAATGATTGACGAAAGAGACAATAGGAATGTGCTTATTTTCTTTTATTTTATGTTTGGATGATTACGTTTTAGCACTTTGGTTTATGGTAATTTGGATATTGTCACTTTATCATGTCTTTATAAGTGGTGTTTTGAGATGACATGCTTGTTCTTATTGTTTTGTTTAAAGATTTATTAGTGTGCAAAATCTGCACAGCAATTCTGTGAAGATTCTGATCTGCAGATGCCGGATCCCTAGGATTAGCCTAGCCGGATCCCTCCCTTGAAGGAACCGTGGGATCCGTGACATCAGATCAGCAATACAACATCCCTTACATCAAGATAGCTTTCTAGATAACATCACATTAGCTAAACATATGATTTTAGAACCTAACTAAGTCCACTTCAGAGATGAGAAAGGCTTAGACTCACTTATGGCTTACTTAAGTTCTTAGTCAAAATGTTTCTTGATTTATCAACACATCAAAACTCACCATATTTCCGCTTCAATACTCACAAATTGTTTCTCACCTTTCAAAACATTTAAGTGGACATATTGAACAATTTTAGGAAATTGTTTATAGTCACCTTTATCTCAAAGTGGGTCAAAAATTAGTTTTTTTTTTCAATTCTTGTAATTTTTAAAGATTTTTCAAATTTCACCTCAAGCTAAAATCTGATCTCTAGGATCATTTATTATGACTTGACACCACCAAAACCCTTAGTGTTATCCTTGAACATCCATTGGTAGTCATCTAGTCCCATCTTCCTTCCATAAAAAGCAATCATTTGCTACAACACTCATTACCCTTGATCATTCAAGTGTACTCTCATTTTAGGAACTTAGGAGGACTGAAACAATCAAAATAATATAGGATCTAGTTTTTAGAAACTTGGTTTCTAACCTGTCATAACTGCTGAGAGCCGGATCCCTAGGATTAGCCTAGACGGATCCCTCAAGTGAGGGAACCGTGGGATCTGGGTGACAGATTATGTCAAACTTTGCTAAAACAATCATTTCAACTCATCTTCCTAACTCAAACACTCCATCTCATCTTAAATGAGTTTCTAGATCAGTGAAACTCTGAACTTCAACCTTGTGCATGTTAATCATCACATCTCTAAGAATCTTAGTGGCTTAAGTCTTAAATGCACTTGCCAAGTTCTTCCCTTTATAAGCCATATTGCTAAGAATACTTTAGTCATCAAACACAAACACAATTATCAGCAATTACAACCATTTTCCTTAGTTATTTCATCATGAGAAAGGCTCCTAGTGCTAACTCATCCACTCAAGAACCACCCAAGAAACTTTCTAGGATCATACACGAAGTTTCCTCAACCGAATCATCTCCGGTTAAGTCCACTAATGCTAGGATTTCTCCTACACCAAGGAAACCAATCAAACTAATTCCCAAGAAAATTGTTCCCACTAGGATCTCATCACCAAACTCTACCAAACCAAACATACCCTCCACAACTCAACCAACATCATTGGTGCCTAGAGCTACCTCACAATCATCTCCACATTCTCACAATAGAGAAGACTTACCTCCTTGGCCATCTCACCTTCCACCACTACCAACAAACTCACTTGAAAAGGTTGGGCAACAAAATCAAAGTGTTAAATCAACACTTGATCCAATTTCAAACTCTCTAATTCCCCCAAATAGTCCATTTTGGATTATGAGAAGACATCAAAGTTAACCACCCGACCATATGGAAGTTGATGCTTCTTTACCTTCACCTTCAAACATTGTAGAGCCATCACTTAATGAGACTCCACCAATTCTTCCTTCATTTGAAGATCCTCAACCTAATTCACTTGAACTTCCACTTCAAAAAATTCAAAACCATGACAAGGATTGCTATCATTGTAAACATGTTGAAAGGTTGATACATGAACTATGTGAAGAGCAACGTTTCATGTTTTATCACCTCCTCGAACATTTCAAAGAGGTCAACAAGCCTAAACTACAATGAGCATCCTAGTCACAAGCTCAAACTTAGAACGTTTAGGAAACTTATCTCATCCTTGATCATCATTAAGCTTTTAGTTGAATCTTGAGTTTGGTTAACTCATTAGCATTAGTAGCACTTGTATGGCTAGTTTATTCTCTTAGTTTTAGAGATTTGTTTGGTTATCTCTTGTTTTATTGAATGAATATTTATATGCTATGATTATTTTGTGCGTTGTGCTTGTTATTTCACGCATATATCATTTCTTGATTAGCATTGTTTGACACATCTTCACCACTGAAGAAACTGTCACCAGATAGCCGGATCCCTCCAAAATGCCTAGCCGGATCCCTTCAAGAAGGGAACCGTGGTACAGAAGCACATATTTCTACTAACTTGAGTCTATTTTCAGGAAATTATGCACTATACTCTTGTTTTCTAACCTTTACTTTGTAGATTTTCAAAATAACACATGAAGATCTTGACACCATAAAGCTAGGGGGAGCTTTGTGTCAAACGATATTGCAAAAACATTTGCAACTTAAATCCGATTTTAGATTATACTTCATGACACCCCATTGAAACTTTGCAATCTTCAAGGGGGAGCACGTTTTCGTCACTTAGACGAACCATTTGCAAACATATTTGCAAACACCTTAGTTTATTTACGTTATGTACTTGACACCCTCTCAAAGGGATGGACTCGTCAAGGGGGAGTTAAGACGAGTACCATTCCCGTCACTTGCTCTCTTTAAATTTTTTACATATTTTTTATAAAAATTGTGTTAGCTTCGTTTAACACTTTTTATTTCGACAAAAAGGGGGAGAATAAAGTAAAAACTACTAATTCAAATTTGCTACGAATTTTAGTTTTTTCTTAAAATAATTTTATGTTTTATCATCAACAAAAAGGGAGAGATTGTTAATACAAATAAGCCGTAACAACGTTTATTTATATTTTACGATCTTCTAATGTTTTGTCGATAACAAACGTAAAATCATTTTAACAAAACAAATAGAATACGTAAATAGTTTGAGTCAATAGTTTCTTAACACACTTACGTTTTCACATAAAACACTAAAACAAATATAAGTGATTTATGATTTAGATATATATGTACAACAACTAGTATTTACATATTGGGTTAGCATATACTTAAACTAAGTATACTAAAATGAGTAAAAACAAGTATATACTAAAATGGGTAAAAACAAGTATATACTAAATGGGTAAAAACTAGCAAATGGTATTGACCCATAACCCATGGTTTTATATATACCACTTAACCAAGTTCATTGTATCTAGAAAGAAAACCATGGATCAACCCATAACCCATGATCCATGACCCATAACCAAAAATACCCATGGGCAAAGAGGAGCGTTCCACGGATCCCTGGCTTTGTGCTAGCCGGATCCCTTGTGGGAGGGATCCGGGGAACAGTAGAGAATTTTCTCTATAAATAGAGAGCCATTTCTTCCCTTTCTACATAACTTTTCACACATACTTCCCCAACTATTATAACCCTCTAACCTCAGATCCAAGTGATCTATGTAGTTTGTCTTTTGTTTTTGTGTGATCTTCTAGGTTCTTCTTAAAGGGGAGATCACCACTTCTTGAAGATGAGCAAGCTCAAGTCCATGAGTTGCCATGCTTCGTCATCATCAAGACAACTAAGGTTTTCTTGTTGATAGTCCTTTCTTTCTCCATAGATGTTAGGTTGAAGGCATTAGTGAAGGATGCCGAAAGTGTCAAGATGAAAGCATTAGTGAAAGGTGCTTTTCATCCGTGTCAAAGCATTAGGGAAGAATGCTAAAGGTGTCAAGACGATGGCATTAGTAAAGGGTGCCAAGCGTTGTGTCAAAGGCATTAGTGAAGGATGCTGAAGAATCAAATCAAGTAGCATTTGGGAAGAATGCCTAGGTCGTATAATCGATGAGGTGCATCGTTATACATATAGGTATTTATTTATTTCCAAGGATGGTGATATCCTTGATGGTGTTGTAACAAGGAGTGGATCTCCTTGATATTAGGTGTTGTGTTGTGAAGGGTAGTAGTTCCTCCATAATAATGGAACTAGGTGCTTAGCCTAGTACCTAATAAAGGGTAGGAGACGTTGTGATAGGATTAGTTCTCCTTGGTGTGAAAGAACTTGGTGGTTATCCTAGCACCGTATAAAGGGTAGGCGACGTTGTGTTAGGTGTGGTTCGCCTTGGTGTGAAGGAACTCGGTATTTAGCTTTGTACCGGAAAAAGGTTAAGCGACGTTGTGAAGGCTTCTCCGCCATAAGGAGTTGGTGTAGTGCTTAAGAACTCTCGAGTATGTGACTCGGGGAGTGGAGTAGGGCAAGGAAGGTGTCCTTGTAGCCGAACCACTATAAATACTTGTGTCGTGGTGATGTGCTTCTTACTCTTTATCTTTCATTATACGGTTATATATCTATCTATCAACGTCCAACATAAACAACCAAATAGATTGAAATAAGTCGATCTAAATATTTAAAAGGAAGTTTTAAATTGGTAAAACTATTCAACCCCCCCCTTCTAGTTTTCCACAGAACTCGTGGTTCAAATCTTTACACCATCTCTATCGTAGACATGATGAAGTCTTCTCCAATCTGCTTGTTGTCAAAGGCATCAAAAACAAAATCATGGTTATGGCATCGTCGTCTCAATCACTTGAACTTCGGAACCATTAATAATCTTTCCAGAAAGGATCTTGTAAGAGGCTTACCCAGATTAAAGTATTAAAAAGATCATCTTTGTTCAGCATGCCAATTGGGAAAATTCAAGAAATATGTCCACAAACCCAAACCCACAAACTCAGTAATGGAAGTTCTTCATACCCTTCATATGGATTTGTGCGGACCAATGAGAGTGCAAATGATAAATGGGAAGAAATATATTTTAGTCGTTGTGGATGACTACTCTCGATTTACTTGGGTAAAGTTTTTGAGGACAAAGGATGAAACTCCAGATGTCATCATCAAACTTATCAAGCAGCTTCAGGTTCGACTCAACAATACTGTTAGAATTGTTCGAACAGACAATAGCACATAGTTTGTTAACAAAGACTTAAGTCAATTTTATGAAAGTGTTGGAATTCGTCATCAAAGAAGTGTTCCTTGAACTCCTCAACAGAACGGTGTAGTTGAAAGACGAAATCGAACTCTTGTGGAAGCCGCAAGAACAATGCTAATTTATTCAAAGGTTCCAATGTTTCTTTGGGATGAAGCCATTGCCACTGCTTGCTACACCCAAAATCGTTCCCTTATACACACCTCTCATGAAAAAACTCCATACGAACTTGTCCATAAAAGAAAACCTGATCTCTCCTACCTTCGTGTGTTCGGTGCTTTGTGCTATCCAACGAATGACGGTCAAGATTTAGGTAAATTAAGAGCTAAGGCGGACATTGGAGTTTTTGTAGGTTATGCATCAAACAAGAAGGGTTACCGAATCTACAACAAAAGAACTCGAGATATCATGGAAACTATTCATGTCATGTTCGATGAGCTGTCCGGGCAAATGGCTCCAGGACAATCCAGTTCTGGACCCGCATCTCAACCTTCATTAAGTAGTCCTATTGGTTCGTCTCTTGTACAAAATCTCTCACCAGCAACTCCTTATGTACCTCCTTTAGAAGATGATTTGAAGAAATTGTTTGATCCAATGTTTGATGAACACTATGAGCCAATTGCTAATGATCTGTCAATTCCATCAACAGAGGCTGCTCCTATCCCTGTCAATGAAGTCAACCCTTCAGTATCTATGTTATTAAGTCAAGAAGCGCCTGCTGCTGATCACTCTGTCTCATCAAAAAATCATCAATCATCGAGTTTACATCAATGAATTGTGTCTGGCACCTATGATGGAGATAATCCCTTTGCTACTCCTGAAGATGCCCCTTTTGAGAACATATTTGCTCCTGAACCATCATCAGAACCATCTTCATCAGGAGAAAATGACTCTGCTACTTCAGGTCCTCAACAACAACCACATGAACACCTTAGAAAATGGACACATGATCATCCATTGGATGACATCATTGGAAACCTTTCTCATCCAGTATCCACTTGTAAACAACTTGCAACTGATGCCTTATGGTGCTTCTTTAATTCTGTACTATCTAAGGTCGAACCAAAAGACGTTAAAACTGCCATGAATGAAGACAGCTGGTTCAATGCCATGCAAGAAGAAATTCATGAGTTCGATCGACTAGATGTATGGGAATTAGTACCTGCTCCTGACTGTGCTATGATCATTGCTCTAAAGTGGATCTTCAAAGTAAAACTTGATGAGCATGGTGATGTGTTAAAGAACAAGGCTCGATTAGTTGCAAAAGGATATCGTCAAGAGGAGGGTATTGACTTTGAAGAATCATTTGCTCCAGTTGCACGTATCGAGGCAATCAGAATCTTCCTGGCTAATGCTGCAAGTAAGAACATGGTTGTCTATTAGATGGATGTAAAGACGGCTTTTCTTAATGGAGATCTTAAAGAAGTCGTATACGTCAGTCAACCGGAAGGTTTTGTGAATCCAGAGCATCCTACTCATGTCTATCACTTGAAAAAGGCCCTTTACGGTTTGAAGCAAGCTCCAAGGGCATGGTATGATACGCTATCAAAGTTTTTTCTATCTACCGGATTCAGCAAAGGAGCAGTTCATCCAACATTGTTCACCAGAATGTCAGGAAAACATTTAATTCACATTCAAATTGATGTTGATGATATTATTTTTTCCTCGACTGACCCCAATGAATGTGACCATTTTTCTAATGAGATGGGTTCCAAATTTCAAATGTCTATGATGGGACAAATGTCATTTTTCTTGGGATTACAAATTTCACAAAGTCCCGGAGGCATTTTTATAAATCAATCTAAATATGCAAATGAGATTTTAAAGAAATTTGGATTTGATTCTTGTGACCCTGTTGACACTCCCATGATAGAGCGTACTAAACTGGATGAGGACCACTCAGGGATCATGGTAGACCAAACGAACTATCGTAGTATGATTGGATCCCTGATGTACCTCACAGCCAGTAGACCAGATATTCTGTTCGTTGTATGCATGTGTGCTAGATACCAGGCTAAGCCTACCAAAAAGCACCTTGAAGCGGTTAAACGGGTCTTTCGGTATCTCCAAGGAACCATCAATATGGGACTTTGGTACCCGAAGGACACCGATATGTCACTAACAGCCTATGCAGATGTTGATCATGCAGGATGTCAAGATACACGTCGAAGCACGTCAGCTGGTGCTCAGTTTTTAGGTGATAAGCTTCTGAGCTGGTCTTCTAAGAAACAAATGAGTACTTCTATATCCTCTACAGAGGCTGAATACATAGCCATGTCATCTTGTTGTGCTCAAATCCTATGGATGAGATCCCAATTATCTGACTATGGCTTTGAATTCAACAAAATCCCTCTGTATTGTGATAACAAAAGTGCCATTGCTCTCTCATGCAACAATGTACAACACTCAAGAGCAAAGCACATCGACATTCGACATCATTTCATCAGGGAGCAAGTGGAAAACGGTGTGGTGGAACTTTATTTTGTGAGGACCGAATACCAGTTAGCAGACATCTTCACCAAAGCTCTTCCTAGAGAACGTTTTGAGTTTATCCTCCCACCACTTGGTCTAAAGAGTCTACAACCGGAAACACTTAAACGTCTTCAAGAGGAAGAAGAGGAGTAAAAGGTTTTTCTTCATCCATCTCTTGTAAATAGTTATTCAAAAAATCAAAATACAAAATTACAAAACCAACAAAAAGCAAATAGAAAAATATAAAATTTTCAAAATCCATAAAAAAAAATTAGAAAATCTTAAAAAATCCCAAAAATATTGTTATTTTGTCATGTTTTTCCTTATTCGATATCATCTACGGACTTTGTGTTGACATTCAAAGAATGTCACGGGCTTTTAGATGTTCTTCGAATGTACATAATCTGTTTAAAAAAAATGTTTTGAGAGAATGTGAAACAAAGGCTTATAGTCATTTCAGTCTATAACCCGTTTTTAAAGAAAGAACAGAGCCATTCTTTATCTTATTTTCCAAATCTCATGCTCTGATTCTCAAAACAAATATTTGTTATCTTTTTGAAAACTAATAAAAATAACTCGGTCTCAATTTTTGAAAATCATCTGGACTTGACATTTGTTAAAATATCTATCTCTCAATCAACAACTAATGTCATTGATTAAGGGGGAGAATGATTTCATCTAAATCAAAAGGTTATTTGTCATACAATTGGTTCAAACCAAGGTGGTATGTCATGTTTTCAAAAGATATTTAAGCGTGTTTAAACAATGGAGTTTAAATTATGAAAATCTGTCTCTTATCAGTTGAAATGTTTTTTCAAAAAGCAAGTCACAATCCTCCTCAAAAGTTTTCAAAATTAATTTAAATCAATAGAGATCACAAATCTCAAAGGATTTGATAATTGTGATCGGGGGAGAATTTGTGATTTAAATTGGATATAAACTGATAATTCAACAAGTGGTTTAGAAATATAACAACTAGCTCTCCTCCCTGCATGCGCCAAAAGATTTCAAATTTTCCATGCACATGTTAAGAGGGAGCATCTATCTTAAACCAAAAAGGATTGAAACGTGTTTGATTTGTCTCAAAGTGCAGGTTCCTTCTAATATGTGCAAAACTCTTTCAAAACACTATGCACATATTGAGGGGGAGCATCTTTTTGAAAACCACATCCTTAACAAAGTATGAAAAATACTAATTTTGATTAGGAAAGTGATGTTGATATCTTTTAGAAAATGGTAATCAAAGAAGTGAATCCTTCCTCTTGCCTCCGTGTGCCAAAACGATTTCAAATACATGAAGCACATGTTGAGGGGGAGCTCTTTTTCTAAAAATATCAAAAATAATTCAGGTACAAAATGCTTTGATAATATATCACAAGTATCTGGATTGATTTTTCAAATGGTTTTCAATTGGCTCCAATGGCAGATGAAGAATACCAAATAGACCGACCAAGTTTACTTTATGTATGGTGATATAAGGATGGTTAGGTTAGGTATTCGTTCCCACAATCCCGCCAGAGCCAGAGGGATCTACCCAGGGACAATCCACTAGATAGTGTAGAGTTCTTAGGTATGATGAAAAAAGGAGAAAAGTGAGATATGGGAAGATTGCAGACTGAGACAGAGCTAGTACTGGAATAAACCCAACAAGGTTCTAGTTATGAAGTCTCGGTAAGCACTGAAGGGGTTGAAGAATGAAAAAGAATTGAATGAGAAAAGGGTGAAAAGAAATAGCCCTCCAATTAATTCAACCCTAGAGCAGAAACTGGGTTCAATTCATATGCTACTGGTGGTTACTAAGGTAACACTGGTATTGAAGACAAGACATCATGGACCCAGTGATGCACTGCACTTAACTTCCTAAGCCACTCAAGTTCCTCTTAAGAGGACTTGTTTCATTCTCACGGGGAACCGACATAATCTATCGACTTTCTCTTAGAGATTGTTGATATTGAAAAAGGAGACCCTCTCCCTAGTCTCCGGCATAGGAACCAAATGTGCACAATTGAGTCTAGAGCTACGAGATCATCAATAAATCTCTTTAGGACACTATCAATGAAGACTCTTTGTTTCACACAATGTGGAAAGAGAGATTATATTCTAAGAGTCCTACGCATTATTCTTGTGGTATTGCCAGAACATCTGAGTGGTATGTAAACATATTCACAATGACGATGGAAAACCTTCTAGAGCCAACATCATACTAGCTCTTGGTAGGTGGCATGTGAGATCTATCCAATAGATCAACCATGTGACAACTGAACAGAAACAATGGGGCGATTCAAAATTATGAATCAATCCTGGTTCAGGTTATGGATTGACGGATACCTTTGAAAAAATCGGTCGGTGTGCTTAAAATTCTTTCCTCTAGCACATCAACTGTGTATTAATATTTCAAATATAAAATGTGTTTATGATTGATAATTGATTTTTCTTAAAACCTTCGTTGTATTGCAAAAACAATTTATTAAGCAATACTCGATTATTTTTCAAATCTCTTTTCATCAATCAGTGAATCTCAAATTCGCTGGTTCACTCACTCCGTTTTGTCTTCTTTGAGACGTTCCAGTCTGAGAACAGCTTGAACAGTTGCGAAACCCTGTCAAGGAGATTCTTCGGAATTATACCTGATCACAGGCAGTACTTGTACTGATCAACGGGGAACCGTGGGCCGTGTACCTCAATTCAACAAAAGTGATCAAAGACACTTTCGTGTGCTTTATTGCTAACTATTTTATGCAGGTACGCCCGACGTTCATAGCTGATTAGAATGGAGAGGTCAATCCATAGCCGCATGCTCACACAACACATTCATTTCCAAAGAAATCATGATAAGTGCATCAATGACTCTGATATTTTCACTTCATGCTTCTGCTACGCTGCTGCAAATATCATGAATCAACTTAAGCTTCCGCTACTCTGATGAAAAGATTTCATGATCCAGAATGTGAGCATGTCGGTCCAAAAGTCACAACTTCACATAATGTCAACACCATAATGGAAGAGTTAGAGATTTATGTTAGCTGATGATCTTAATGCTGGCTAAAAACTCATTATCACGTGGATCAGTTAAAGACCTCCACTTGGTTTAACCAAACATGCAAAAATGAAGAATCAATGACTACAGGCTACTGAGCAAGGAACATTAACAAGAATCCAAGAACAATCTTAATGTAATTTTTGTTTGTATTCAATGTATTTTGAGGTGACCTCCCTTAGGGGGAGATTGTTAGGATTTAGTAAGTTCAGTTATTAAAGTGTCAGTCACCTCAAGTATATGTAATCGTTAGAAAGCTCGTAGTCGTAGTTATTTAATGTTAAGTAGTATTTAGTTAAGAAACACCGTGGAGGACGGACGGGTCTTTACCCACTGTATGCCTGATCCACAGCCCGTAGGTGGCGTTTTATGTAAGACTATAAATACTCTCTACCTCCCAAGGTAGAGGGTTGGAGCTCATAATAAGATTTTCACTTTCTCTTACTAAGTTCCCAAACCTCTAACTCTTTCTCTCTCTAAAACCTAATATTATACGCCTCATATTGATCATGGTTTGATGTATTTATGAAATCCAATATGTTAGAAACCTAGTTATTAATTATTGATTGGTTGTCTCTTATCTTAATTGTAATTGGCTTAGGAGTGCTTAAAGCAATCGTTGTGTTTGTAATGCTTGATTAATCTTTGTTGAACATTAGTTTATAATTACTAGTGGAATTATAGGCTAAACATCCAAAGATAACCTTAGTGTTAAGTTTATGAATCCTAGAGATTTCGTAGTCATTAACTTTAAGGTAGCTTCAAAGAGTTAGGGATAAAAGCACACCCTACGACCTTAGAAAACACAACGCATTAAGAATAAGGACGTGACAATTCAACCACCAATAAAAGATAACTAGGGAGTAATAGTATCTAGGTAGACACATCTTTAATCATCATACGAGCACACTTCAAAAAGACATAGACTACCCTTAGATTAGATAATTAGAATAGTAGAGTAATCGGTAGAAGTACCAACCCCAAATCCAAACCCCGAGATTTTACCTTTAGTTTCTAAAAAATATAAAAAGATAAAAAATAATCTTCCTCAACCTCAACCTTAGCGTAGTAAATTTCTCACTAGAATTCCTATTCCCCTAGAGAACGATTTCAATCCCCGAGGCTTACCCTAATACTACACTACAACGATTAGGTTCACTGTCTAGGTGGTTGAAAAACTTGCTCGAAGAAAAGGAAGTTTCCTTTGACCCCGAACGCGCGTTGTACGCGTATCTAGTAGCGGATCCGTGGATCAAATTAAGAGGCTTAACGTACATCAAGGTTAGTTTTATGCAACAAAAATTATGAGAAATATATAACAAATAAAATGCATAGCAAAGTTAGCATATTTTCTCAACTTTTTATCGAAGAACAAAGGCTTGTTGAAAAGTGAGAATGATGATGAATGCATGCATGCTCCCCCTTGACGGTTGCTCCCCCTTGTTTGAGGCGTCAGGTATGATTAAAAACCTACAAAACAAATATTAATGCAAAACTATATTCATCATTGGACGAGTAAGTGATATACAGCAAAGTGTGTATAAGATACATTCAATAAATGCTTGACGGAAGCTCCCCCTTGCTCTAGGGCGTCAAGATGAAGCTACAAAATAAATATTAGTAAAATAGAAGCTTTGTCTTTAGAAAAATATGTTATATAAAACCAAGTGTATAGACGATGCAATGTGAGTGTTTAAAGGATATTCCCCTTTGTTCGAGGGTGTCAAGAAGCACCTAAAATAAGAAAAATAACTGATGCAAACTTCATCCTTAGATGAGTAAGTTATATACAATTGAGTATATATGATGATGAACCTACAATATAAAACATTAGTGCAATATATTTCATCTTTTTGACAAAGAAAAATAAGATGTATATATGTGATATATAAATGATATAATCAAAGATCTCATGAAGTGTAGTCTCCTAATCACAATCATAAGAAAAGCAAGAATATAATATGATAAGAGCCTACAAAATAGTTCCTAGAAAGAAGATATGAAGTGAGGTTGGAATATAAAGAGTTAGAGCTAGTGGTACTAGTGTTGGTGTCGGTTTACTAGTAGGATTCATGTGCTGATAACTCGGTAGATGAATCAAGATTTATAAAAGTAAGTTTTCGCTAATCCATGGTGGTGATGATTAGTGAAATTGATGATGGAAGGTGGTGGTGATAACGTAGAAAACTATTAAGGAGTTAGAAACTCGTATGTATAGAAAATATAAAAATATGAACTCATGCAATCCTTTCGTAATGTCAAGTGACCAAGACTAAGAGGAAAAAAAATATGAATGGACATTGCATTTTAATGATGCATAAGGGTTATGATTTGAATGATTTATTGATGCTAACAACCTATTGTTTTGAACAAGTTCTTATATGCTTCAACACAAGAGTAATCAATAATGCGTTCTATCTAAATATATTATAATGAAGATACCAAACAAATGCATAAATATAAAATTGATAACATTAAGATAGTTTCGTTCATTGATTGACACGAATTATAAAAATGACCTATTCTAGGTGACAATGGGAAAGATAGTATTAACATGGTTTTGACCGACATGGATGATTATGACATTGAAAAGAAGTGAAGACAATATGTAAATAATAATAATAATAATAATGAGTACCTATATGAGGATGAGAAGGACATCATATGAGAGAGAGTTAGAGAGACCAACGTGTTGAAAAAGTGTTGGGAATGGCGGTTTTGATTAATATATCATCTGTACTAACAATGACATGCATGATATGTGTCAAGCGAGAAAAGGATAAGATCATATGATGGTGTTCTAGATAGTGAAGTTTTAAGGTGCTAGTTTAAGAAAAATCCTAGATTTGTTGATTGTGGAGATGAAGAAGTTTGTAAAACACATGATGCGTTTTTCACTTAATGAGGTATTGGTGCAAACTTATGATATAAGGTTTAAAAAGGATGAACTAATTGTGGTTTCGTGAACCGGTTTTAGCTAAGTGGTGTTTACCTATGTTTTGGTATTTTAGGGTGTAAGAGACATAAAATTTGACACAAAACAATTGTGTGAATGAATTTCTCTCCTCCTTAATTGGTGGACATTCAACATAATATGTAATGCATCAAATAAATAATGTCAATAAAATGTTTTAGAAGGTTTGTATGGTTAAGAAAAGTGATGAGCTTAGTAATGTTTTTATAGATGATGGTTAGCATACAAAGAACTCCATCCTTGAAGTCACATAGCTCTTTTCTATCAATGCGGAATGATCGCATAACGAGACATGTGGTTTCCTAATAGGAAGTGAAGAGGATTAGAGTATTGTTATAACTAAATAGTGATGGAGGTGATTTTTGGTAAGCGAAAGTAATAATGAAATTTGGAAAGAGGTCGGTTGAAAGATATGAAAAGCCAAGCCTCTAAAACTTAATTCTATATGCTTTAAAACTATATGCAAGTGTAGGGGTCCCACAAAGCATGTTGCTAATCTATGTAGCAATAAAGGGGATTCTGCGAAATGATCATATAAAAGTTAGACCCAAGTGAGGTAACAAATAATTTGTTATCAACCTACTAAATAAATTTGTTAGTGATAAAAGATGTTAACATGATAGAAATCAAATGATAACATCATATATAAGTAAAAACAACGCATTACACTTAGTAGACAAAAACAAATCACCACATAACAAGGTAGCATCAAGACAAACAATCATATTATGAAAGAATGCGACATTATTCAAGACATTTTATTTTTAGATTGTTTTGTCGTTAGTCTTAGATATTTAAGTATGCTTAGCTATAAGTAAGTATGACAATTTATGTGATTATATTGTAGGATAAAAAGACTTCTAAAAGTTTATCATACCAAAATCACTTTGACAAATTATAAGTGCACACATATCAAGTAAATAGTGTGACAAAGACACAAAAGAAGCAAGACGAGAGATTCATGCAAGCCATTTTTAAATTATAACATTTAGGAGCATGTATCATTTAGACCATCTTATGCATAGATTTAAGGAATGTAAACAAAAGACAATAGCTTTCAAACATGGATACATTAATAACAAAATGACATATAATGAGTTCACAAGTAACACGTTAATCATGCGAAACATCATACAAGGGGCATAATTTCTTCAACTATAAATATCATGTAAATCATGTTTACGCTTAACATAAAGTAGCATAAAGCATCATAAACACAAATACTTTCTAGGGTTTATACATTTGACAATTAATCAAGTAGATATCAAACATCAAGAAAATATCAAGATTTATAAAAGTAAGTTTTCACTAATCCATGGTGGTGATGATTAGTGAAATTGGTGATGGAAGGTGGTAGTGATAACATAGAAAAATATTAAGGAGTTAGAAACTCGTATGTATAGCAAATATAAAAATATGGACTCATGCAATCCTTTCGTAATGTCAAGTGACCAAGACTAAGAGGAAGAAAAAAATATGAATGGACATTGCATTTTAATGATGCATAAGGGTTATGATTTGAATGATTTATTGATGCTAACAACCTATTGTTTTGAACAAGTTCTTATATGCTTCAACCCAAGAGTAATCAATAATGCGTTCTATCTAAGAATATTATAATGAAGATACCAAAAGAATGCATAAATATAAAAGTGATAACATTAAGATAAATTCGTTCGTTGATTGACACGAATTATAAAAATGACCTATTCTAGGTGACAATGGGAAAGATAGTATTAACATGGTTTTGACCAACATGAATGATTATGACATTGAAAAGAAGTGAACACAATATGTAAATAATAATAATAATAATAATGAGTACCTATATGAGGATGAGAAAGACATCATATGAGAGAGAGTTGGATAGACCAACGTGTTGAAAAAGTGTTGGGAATGGCGGTTTTGATTAATATATCGTTTGTACTGACAATGACATGCATGATATGTGTCAAGCGAGAAAAGGATATGGTCCTATGATGGTGTTTTAGATAGTGAAGTTTAAAGGTACTAGTTTAAGAAAAATCCTAGATTTGTTGATTGTGGAGATGAAGAAGTTTGTAAAACACATGATGCGTTTTTCACTTGATGAGGTATTGGTGCAAACTTGTAATATAAGGTTTAAAAAGGTTGAACTAGTTGTGGTTTCATGAACCGGTTTTAGCTAAGTGGTGTTTACCTATGTGTTGGTATATTATGGTGTAAGAGACATATAATTTGACACAAGACAATTGTGTGAATGAATTTCTCTCCCCCTTAATTGGTGGACATTCAACATAATGTGTAATGCATCAAATAAATAATGTCAATAAAGTGTTTTAGAAGGTTTGTATGGTTAACAAAAGTTATGAGCTTAGTATTGTTTTTATAGATGATGGTTAGCATACAAAGTACTTCATCCTTGAAGTTACATAGCTCTTTACTATCAATGCGGAATGATCGCATAACGAGACATGTGGTTTCCTAATAGGAAGTGAAGAGGATTAGAGTATTGTTATAACTAAATAGTGATGGAGGTGATTTTTGGTAAGCGAAAGTAATAATGAAATTTGGAAAGAGGTCGGTTGAAAGATATGAAAAGCCAAGCCTCTAAAACTTAATTCTATATGCTTTAAAACTATATGCAAGTGTAGGGGTCCCACAAAGCATGTTGCTAATCTATGTAGCAATAAAGGGGATTCTGCGAAATGATCATATAAAAGTTAGACCCAAGTGAGGTAACAAATAATTTGTTATCAACCTACTAAATAAATTTGTTAGTGATAAAAGATGTTAACATGATAGAAATCAAATGATAACATCATAAAGTAAAAACAACGCATTACACTTAGTAGACAAAAACAAATCACCACATAACAAGGTAGCATCAAGACAAACAATCATATTATGAAAGAATGCGACATTATTCAAGACATTTTATTTTTAGATTGTTTTGTCGTTAGTCTTAGATATTTAAGTATGCTTAGCTATAAGTAAGTATGACAATTTATGTGATTATATTGTAGGATAAAAAGACTTCTAAAAGTTTATCATACCAAAATCACTTTGACAAATTATAAGTGCACACGTAGCAAGTAAATAGTGTGACAAAGACGCAAAAAAAGCAAGACGGGAGATTCATGTCGTTACACCCCGTGCCCGCTTGACCAAAAATTTTGACTTTGACGCGGAAACGACCCAACTTTAACGTACCTTCTGTTACTCTTTTAACAACTGACAATAATCTATTACCTTTTAGCCCTTGCAGGTATTTTTACATGAAACTAGACTTAATTACCTTCGAAATGGCGGGTGGCGCGACCCGTGATGAATTACGATTTATAAGATATGATTTTTCTAAAATCAAACAAATCTGAAAAACACTCTATTAATACTTTGACGGAAGCATATGGCCATATGCTAAAATTCGACATGGCCATATGTTGGCCATATACCCATATTAAACTTTCTGGACAGCCATATGGCCATATGCTGACCATATGCCCCTTATTAAACTTTCTAAAGCAGTCATATGGCCATATGCGGAAAATACCATATGGTCATATAAGACATGCAGAAAAATCTATAAAACAATACTTCACACCTTTTCCGGAAA
This sequence comes from Chrysanthemum seticuspe, assembly GCA_019973895.1. Taxonomy (NCBI): domain Eukaryota; kingdom Viridiplantae; phylum Streptophyta; class Magnoliopsida; order Asterales; family Asteraceae; genus Chrysanthemum; species Chrysanthemum seticuspe. The sequence goes on from BPTQ01000007.1 coordinate 97,216,017, forward strand.
CCATACTTTCGTGACTCAAACTTAACAAAACTTTCCAGAAATCTTTAATATAACATAATACACAATGTTCATAACCATTCGACCCGTTTGACCCCAAAATGGGTATAAATACGCTTATACCAAACACCCCTTTAACTTTGACTATAAACATTTAAAACACACTTTGACCTAACCGTTGGCCACTGATTCATCAAGACAATCATAACATACAAATTGATACTTGAGTACACCATACAAACTATCATAGGACCAACGGGGGTACAAACTCGACATTGAGCTCGGTATACTACCTAGCTCCTACTTCCTTACCAATCTTCCAATCTTCCATATAACTAGCAATCCGTAAGCCTTAGCCCAAGCTTACCATCATCACTGCATAACAACCTACAAAGCATTAACATCTTAAAATGTAAGCACGAATTCTTAGTAAGTAAAGCGAGTATAACATATCATTATAATTCATTCACGCATAACACGCTATCACAATTATAAAGCATAACCACATATCTCGGCTACTTAAAGCCCTAACCATTCTTTCCTCTAATCCTTTCTCTTCTAACATGTAACTATCATCTTACTCATAATCACATAAGCACAACTAACAAAGCAAATCATCAATCTAGCACATAAGCCACATAACGCGTAACACATAGAAATCATTATAACTTTACATTATAGCCGGTTTACTTACCTTAGCTCCAAGCTAAGTCTAGTATGGACATCATGACTCTACCTTCATCACCATCATCATCATAATCAAACTATTAAAACATAACCTAACATCATAAACAAGGGTTTACATAACCCTTAAAACATACTAACCTTCCATCCTATATCATCATATGATCATATCTTGATCATATGATTATTTCCCACTTAACCCATAAACCTTAGCCTCAATAACAACATATAGAGAGATTACTTACTTGGGATTATCATTGCTAGAACTTAACCTTAACAAGGAACTCATCTCCTTAATCTCTTTATCATCCAAGCTCTATTTCCCTCTATTTCTCTTCTCCAAGACCGGACACACAAACACACCCAAGAATGGTGTGGAAAAGTCTAGACATCCCTAGATATAACTAGTTAGCTTGCATCTTTGAACAATTGGCATAACTAGTCCCTTAAGTCTCATTCATTCCACTTTGGCCACATCCAATTTATAACACATATATTTCTTGACAACTTAAGTGCTTGTAGTCCATTCCCTTCTTGTTGTGCCACATAATACTTTTCATAACTATATTACACATTCATTGATTGTTACTTTGACTATCGGGCTTGACTACAATATAACATTCATTGACTAACCAATCACATAAGGCCTTTGGTCCATTTTCATCTAGGGTTAGGTCCCAGTACTCGGGAAATGGGTCTAACAATTCTACCCCCTTATTTAGATTTTGTCCTCGAAATCTCTCGTCTATTACTATCCAAAAGTCATTCACAACATACCCCCATTCTCATACTTCGAATCCTTAGTCATTTCATTGCAACGATCTAGATGATCTTACAATTCTATTCTTACTATAATACAATCATTACTCATAATCCACTATAAACAACACTTCACATCACAAGCTTATCTAAGACACTAGTACAAAAACGGGATTTGGTCACGCATGGTCGAAATGGAACAGCCACACATTCGCATATTTGTGTGGCTGAAGGTATGAAAATTGACAACATGTACTAATTAGTCACACATGAAAATTTTAATTGTGTGACCATTAGAACTGTATCGCCACACAATTGAACGTTGTGTGGCTAAAGGTATCTGGTGATTTTGTTTCAGATCATTTAGCCACATATGAATTTGGAACGCGTGACAAATACAAGTAACCTTGATGCGTTAGTCACATGAAGTAATTTTTTGTCTGTCTAAATCATAGAGTCAAGTTTTGTCACACATTATTTAAGGGTGACTGATATGTTTTGCCAACTCTTTAGCCACATCTGAAATTGGAACAAGTGACAAATGAAAAGTAAGGTTGAAGCATTAGTCACGATATACATATAAACAGTGACAAATATATGTCACACACTTGAACACTGTGACCAAAAGCCATATATGGTCACACTAAATGTTTTGTCACACATTCGTTAAGTGTAGCCAAAATCCAGTACATATGTTCACGTAAGTTAAAATGTGTGTTTAAAGTTTAGTTTGTGTTAGCTTGCCGAAAGCTAGTCTATAAAGTCACATTTGCTACTAACACCGTGACCAAATGCCATATATGGTCACACTAAACGTTTTGTCACACATATTATTCAAGTGTAGCCAAAATCCAGTACATATGGTCACGTAACTTAATATGTGGCCATTGGATGATGAATAGTCACTCAAAATACACGTTTCCTCACTTTAAACACCATATGGTCACACTTATTAACACTTTTAGCCACTTTATGGTTAATTGTATGTGACTAAATACCCAAAACAAACATGCTTTGTGTGACTAAATGTTAGAAAAGGCCACACAAACATAAAATTCATGTGGCCATTGGATGATCAATAGTCACACAAAATACACCTTTCTTCACTTGAAACACCATATGGTCACACTTATTAACACTTTTAGCCACTTTATGAGTAATTGTATGTGACTAAATACCCAAAATAAACATGCTTTGTGTGACTAAATGTTACAAAAGGCCACACAAACATAAAATTCAAGTGGCCATTGGATGATCAATAGTCACACAAAACACACATTTCTTCACTTGAAACAGCATATGGTCACACTTATTCACACTTTTAGCCACTTTATGATAAATTGTATGTGACTAAATACCCAAAACAAACATTCTTTGTGCGACTAAATGTTAGAAAAGGCCACACAAACATAAATTTGATGTGGCCATTGGATAATCAATAGTCACAAAAAATACACGTTTCTTCACTTTAAACACCATATGGTCAAGTTTGTTGCATTTATTGTGCTGTTAATGAAAATGTGGGTTTGTAGGTGATGGCTTTTATAGTCACATTGATATGCACACACATTAACACTTGTGCAACACCACAATATACTAAACTTGGATAAATCCAAACTAATTATATATATGAAGAACTCTTTAACAACGAGTACTTGATTGTTAATGCAGAATCTTAACAACAAGCAAGAAGAACACAAATACTATTTCACTAATAAACTTATTTTATTAATATTTCTATTCGTCTAAGTACAAGTTCATTTCACTATACTTTAGGGTTCCTTTATACACTTAGGAAAACCTAGAATACAAAACGTGTAGAAGGATATAGATATCTCTTCCTAAGATATCTCTACGCATACATATGCCTTCCCTAAACTCTAATAAACTATTATGTTTTTCATAAACAGAACTAACTACGAATACTACCAGACTTAACTGTTATACTGCCAGTATTATTGATGTTGAGCTTTTGATTCAATTAACCTCAAAAGCTGATAGCATGCATCATCCTTTCATTCACCAAAAAGCTTCTTCTCAAGCATAGCCCTGCAAATACTGTTTGGAAGTGGATACTCCACTTCTGTAAGCATATAAAGAATTGCAGTTTCTAATTCCAAACAGTGCACCTGACAAGTGTGGAAATATCTCCATCTGACCACTTGTTCTTGACAGGCCAGCTTCCACATTTAATCATCAGCATCTGGTGTCTCAAACATGGTCTTCAAGTCACCCCAAAGGACTCTTTCATATTCCTCTTCAGGTCTCTCGTCACCATGCTTCTCCATCATCAGCTGGTACATGGTCTTCAAATCATCCCTGGACAAATCACTCAATAAACCAGGAAAGTTCACATATATAGTGTCTGTGTGATTTTCCCTTACTATCAGGTAAACTACTTTTTTCCCATTTTGATGATCTGAACCTTTGCAATCTTAGCAGGAAGTGCTGAACCTGTAGGAATGGAGCCCATGGTAAACTCTTCTGATGACGGTTCATCAACCTTATCCTTCATGTACTCTTCCACTTCCTTCTTAACATTTTTCTTATCCTTTTTCACTCCTTTCTTTCCAGTGGATTTCTTCCTTGTCATATTCAAAACTGGTTGCTTAACCTCAGCTTCCTCCTCTTTCTTTACAGTTTTTGGCTTATCACCAAGTTTTTCAGCTTCAGCAACCTTTTCAGTCTCTACAATCTTGTGCTTCTTAGCATCCTTTGGTTGAAGATTGTAACCCTTCCTTTTAAACGTTGAAGCTTCCAACTCTGAATCCATTGGAATAATTTTTTTATTTTGGTACATTGCTTTTTCAAATTCTGCTTTTAGTTCATCATTCTTCAACTTCCTTAACTGGCTCAACTTCCAGGTACGATTCCCTTGATTTTTGACGTAGTGGATCATATAATCCCTTTGCTCAGATTTGGTCAAGGGTCTCTTCATCCTTTCTCTTTGTCTCTGCTCTCTGAGAAGCCTCTTCTTCTCATTAATTATCTCAACCATTTTACTTGCATAGTCTTCTCCGCCAATATCAGGAAGGATATCTCTGTTTACTAATATTCTGGCCTTTATAGTATCCCATTCTTCATCAGTGTAGAATTTGGCAGATTCCAGAACTTCAGCTTTCCTTTTCATTTGTTCTTCAGTTAATTGTGGTTCCTCCTGCAGAGTTTTGGCAATCAGCTCATCATCCCTTGTTTGTTCTGCACGTTTAGCTTCTTCAGCCGCATCCTCTGCTTGAATCCTAGCAATCTCAGCAAAGCTAGCTTCCTCTTCTGCGAGTTGCTTTTTGGTCTTCACTGGCTCAGAAGATTCTTGCACTATTCCTTTGCCTTCCCTATGCACAAACTCCTCACCAGTACTACCTGGATCACTACCAGGATTAATATGTTCAGTACTTGTATTAACTTCAGCATCAAAGCCAGTATTAAAATCTTCATCAAAAGCAGATTTAATTTCAGCACCACCAGACTTATCGTTAGTAAAGTCACCAGACTTATCCACTCCACTAGAACTTGCAGCTTCTTTATCCAGTCTCTTCTTAAAGGATTTCTTGTAATTTAAATTCTTAACCAAGATTTCAGCTGCTTCCAATCCTTGAGGACTAATTTGAGTTTCCTCAGAGGATTCCTCACCTTCTGAGTCTGTAATGTCTATCCCCGTCTGTTTGAATTTCCCCTCCAATTTCTTAACTCTTTTGCGAGTAGTCCCCAGTGACTTCTTGGTCTTCTTCAATTTTTTCTCCAACTCATCAACCCTTGAAATCAGTTGTGGAACCAGTTGAAGTAGATCTTCCATAGATAAGGAACTGGGTTCTGCTGTAGTAGTGGGTGTTGGAGGTTGTGGTTGAGGAATCACTGGTGGTTCTTCCTTATGGACTGAAGGTGAAGGTGGTGGGGGTGTTGGTGTCCTCAGTTGAAACTCTGTTTTTTCAGGTTCAGATGTAGGTTGAGCCTGAGCTTCTGATGTAGCAGTAGGAGATGGAACAGATGTAGATGTACCTTCAGGGTCAGTAGCAACAGAAGGCAACATAGCAGACAAAAGTGGCTTGTGTGCCCCTTCAAAACCGCTTTTCATATTACCAAATATCTTTTTAGTGAAAGGGAGAGCAATGTAAGGATGTTTGCTTGCTGTTTCAACATTTAAGATCATTTGCAAAAATCTTGGGTACATCAAAAACTTTTTCTTATTCTTGGAATTAGCAACCATGGCATCAAAAATCATTTTTGAAAAATTGAAGAGTCTGCCAGTGGAGAGACAGACCAATGCAGAAGCAATATTGCTTCCAAATTGATCCCATCCACCACTTTTAGAGCTCATACAATGTAAAATATGATGCACAAGGAAACGCCATTGTGGCGTAAAATGACTCTTCCAAAAAGTGAATGTTCCATCAGTTGGATATCCAATGTTTTCCAATCCCTGAAAGAGGTCATGATTTACCAACATTGAAATCCCTGAGGCATCAGCTAATTGAAGCTTGCTTCTGACTGATTCCTCAGTGATTGAATACTCTAATGTATCAATAGTTGCATTTAACTCTAGTGTCCCATCAGCAATAGTTCTAGCAGTAGCAGTCTGCCAGAACTGTTTGACTAGGGAATCATAGATAGTTGGATTATGAGTAAGGGCATACCTGATATGACTACCCTTTAGAAAGTCCACTATCTGCTCGAAGCCTGTGCTTTCAGCAGGCTTTTTGAGAAATCCCACTTGATTGTGCTTGTCTACAAACTTTAATTGTGCCATCTTTTATGTTAATTGAATTACTGGTAGTGCAGGGCAATTAGGGTTTAGTGCTGGTGAGACGACTTAATCGAAATAAAATAATTAAACTTTTAAAGATTAGGATAAAGTAATTAAAGGATAAATATGATTTCTAAAAATAAAAACTATCCATATAAATACTTCTGACCATCTAAAATTAGGTAACGGTACTATTTAAACAGTAAAAATCGTTTTTTATTTTTTGCACTACCAGACTAAAGAATGGTCAAACAGACTTAAAAATGACATCACCAGAATTAACTCTGTACTATAGCACATCAACTAGCACAGCTTCCATACATCTCCAATCTGTGAGAATTCTTTCTTTTCAACATATCCTTAAACAAAAAAATATACCTAACAGATTTAACTAATATTAAGTCTTGTATTATAAACATAAATTCTTAAAAAGGTACAAAAAATCGAATGTCTATATGCTTTAAAAGAGTGAAATATGATAAAGGTAGAGTGTGACAACTTGACCATAACATGGTTCACTTGGACTTTCGTATAACAACACCTCCACAGTCGGTTCGATAGTAGTCAGTTTGTGATTCGTTACCCAAGTCACGTCGATCCACACGTGGCAATATGTTATCATTGTGCTGGTGAATGACGGTACTAAATTCCTCATCGGCTTCGTCATACTTATCTTTGTAATTCTTGGGAGGTGTCTTAAACACAATAGACAATTTTTTATCTACCTGGTCTTTCACATAAAACACTTGTCGTACTTGTGCGGCTAATATGAACGGATCAACCTTGTGGCCTAAACTATTCAAGTCAACCAATGTATACCCAAGAGTAGTATCGCGTTTCACACCACCAGCTTTGTGATTAACCCAGTTACATTTGAAAAGAGGAATTTGCATGTAACGGTAATCTAGTTCCCATATCTCCTGTAAAACCCCATAATAATATGCTTTTCTTGTGGTTGCAACTTCTTTAGATATGTGGATATCTAATGCCTCAACACTAACCCCACTGTTCTGGTAAACTTTGCCTTCATGATCTTTCGTACGAAAAGTATACCCATTGATGTGATATGCATCGTATTTCACTACGGTGGCGCGTGGTCCATAGGATATCCACCTTACAGTTTCTGATACACTTTCTTTGTCGATTTGTAACTCTCTCTCAACCTGAATTTCATTAGAAGTATATATTAGCTCAAAACAATAAGTACACCAATTTTCAGATCAAAATGAGCTGAGAAATAAGGTTTAGAAAGGGTATGTTGAGTAACATAAGATTAATTACTTCTTTGCGTAACCAATTGGCAAAAGATTTGCTGTGCTCATTCTCCAGAAATGCTATTCGTTTACCCGGGTTTTCTGCTTTCAAAACATGCTTGTGTCGCCTGAAACAACGTGTTTGAATGTTTGATTATTATATTTGATACATCATTTAATTTTTAGTAACGAAATAGACATGTGTTAGTAAGACTTACTCGATATACGGTACAATTTCATCTGTATTATTTATTACATACAAATGTGCTTTCTGAAAGAGTTCCGCAGAAACTTCAGTTGATTTGCCGGCCGACAATGGCTTTCCTTCCTCATTTTCATCTGTTTCATGTTTATCAGGTGGGATACCAACAGTTTTCATGGATTTATGATATTCGCTAAAAAAACTCTATTGTTTCTTCCGCAATAGTCTCCTCAGCAATGCATCCTTCTGGTCTATTTCTGTTCCGCACATGTCCTTTAATAACCTTCATACATCTTTCGAATGAATACATCCACCGAAAGCATATGGGACCGCATAATTTTACCTCCCTAGTTAGGTGCACAGTCAAATGTATCATAATATCAAAGAATGATGGAGGAAAGAACTTCTCGAGTAGGCACAGTGTCACTACCAGTTCTGCTTGCATATTATCTAGTTCTTGCAATATTATTTCTTTGCAACATATTGATTTAAAGAAAAAGCAAAACCTGATAATAGCATATCGTGTGGGTGGGTGCATGATTGAACGTATTGCAATTGGCAGAAACTCTTGCATTAGCATGTGATAGTCATGCGATTTTAGGCCAATGAGCTTCCTATCCTTTAGGCTGACCAAAGAAGAGAAATTTGAACAATAGCCTTGTGGTACCCTGATGTTGTGTAAAGTTTCACAAAAAATATCTTTTTCAGCATTCGTTAATGTGTAACCTGCTGGAGGTAGTGTTGTTTTGTCTTGTTCTTGCATAGCAAAAAACTCTTGTTTTACCCCCAACTCAGCCAGATCCAATCGAGCATTCAGTCAATCTTTCGTCTTTCCTGGAACATGTAGCAAAGTTCCGACGAGACTCTCAGCAACATTCTTTTCTACATCCATAAAATCAATACAATGTGGAACAGAATTATGCCTCCAATACCTAAGTTTTCGATACCAAATGTTGAATTTCTTCCAATACGCACCGTTTTGTCCGTTTACTTGGCTTGAACTACCCTCTACTTCTGTTATGTTTCTTTTCTGCTTTTGAATCTTCCCACCTCTACCTCTCGTATCTTCTTGGTTTTCTGATGCATTATTGTTTGTTCGTTTTCCTTTTCCCCACTTATTTTCAATATGTTGTACCTCGTTGTATATTTGTTCCCCGGTCATTGGGTTTGGAGCCGGGAGAAATTCTTGTTGTCCATTAAATGCCTTCCTTTGCCTTCTGAACGGATGGTCATATGGTAGATATCGTCTGTGACCAACATAACTTTGCTTGGATGAGGCAGAAAGTCTAACACAGTTTGTATCTTTCCCACATACTACACAACCTTTGAATCCACTTTACGGGCAGCCACATAATGTACCAAGTGCAGGGTAATCATGTATTGTCCATAACAGAACGGCACGTAGATTAAAGTTATCTTTTGTGGATGCATCATATGTATCAACCCCTGTATCGAATAAGGTTTGCAGATCATCAACAAACGGTTCTAAAAAAACATCGATATCATTTCCCGGGTATCCCGATATTAATACCGAAAGCATGATAAACTTTCTTTTCATACACAACCATGGAGGAAGGTTGTATATGACCGTTAAAACTGGCCATACACTGTGATGCCTATTTCCTGAGTTGACGTCAACCCCATCAGCCGATATTCGTAGCCGTAGATTTCTTGGATCTTCAGCAATTTCGGGGAATTTTTCATCTATGGTACGCCATGCCTTTGAATCTGCGGGGTGACGTAACACACCATCGGTTATCCTCCGTGTCGCGTGCCATCTTAAATCCTCTGAAGTACTTTCTAGCTTAAATAGTCGTTGCAGTCTTGGTATAATTGGAAAGTACCACATTACCTTTGCTGTAATGTTTTCGTACACTTTCTTAGTCTTATTATCCACCTTCCGTCTTGATATCCCACAAGTTCGACACGCAGTCAAATCCTTGTCACCCTTCCAGTAAAGAAGGCAGTTGTTGATACATACATGTATCTTTTTGTATCCTGATCCCATCAATTTCAAATATTTTTTGGCTTGATAAGTTTTTTCCACCATTTCGTTACCAGCAGGCAGCATCTTCTTTAACAATCCTAGTAATTCAGTAAAGAACTTATCAGAACATCCGTACTTACCCTTCAAGTTGAGTAGTTTAACTATTGCGGACATCTTTGTGAAGTCAGGACATCCTGCGTAAAGAGGCTTCTCTGCGTCTAATAATAATTGTTGAAACTTGACAAGATCATCCTCATCAAAATTATCTTTTGTAGCATTAACCATTTCTACTGTTGCTGGGGCATCTGTTGGAATATCTGAAGCAAAATCCGTGTCGTCAACAAACTCTGTTGTAGCGTTAACAGGTGTTTCGGTACTTATTGATGACTCATCCTTCTCTCCATGTTTAGTCCAGTTTAGGTAGCTTAGATCAAACCCATTGCTGAATAAATGGAACTGCACTTTCTCCACTTGATGCTCTATGTGGTTTAAACAATCTGTACACGGACATGGCATTGAAAGATCATTTTTCTTAACTCGTGGGTCGATGTTCCCCATCTTCCGCAAGTTGTGTACTGCATAATCAATAAACGCTGCTACTCCATCAACATAAGATTTGTTGGTCCTATTAGTTCCTATCCAAGACTTGTCCATGTTTATAAATGTGTCCCACTTATCCGAGCAGCAATGTTTATAAATGTAGTCCCTGCAGGCATGTTAAAAAGACAGTCCAAGTTATTGAAGATTATACAAGACAACATCAAACTTCAATTGATGATCTTAAAAGTTAAAAAAGACATTCCAAGTAATGAGGATAGCTCAAAGATTGAATGTCGTATTGAATTATGCTAAGAATTGAATAAAGTCTAATGAAACAGTTCCTAAAGGGATGTTTGGGTCAAGGAAAAATAAGAAATTAACTAGCTAAATTATGGTTCCATGTTCATGTGGTAACAGGCTTAACAGGGTTTCTTAAATTTTTTAACCAATTAACTATCTAAATTTAACAAGAAACTGACATAATTTACAAGAGGATATCTCGAAACAAATGTTCAATTATAATAGGCTTAACAGGGTTATTTTATGTGTTAGAACGATGTGTACAAAAGGAAGATAACAATACTTACCAGTGGTGACGGGACTGGTGGGTCTATGACGGGAGAGTTGTGGTGGTGACGGGATTTGTAGTGAGATGAGAGGGAGGTGTGGCGGTACAGGAGGAGGAGGAGTTAATTTTTGCAATTAGTTTGAAATGCCTTGATGCAAACTTTGGGGGGAATAAATTTAATTTGTGGGGGGAATTTTAAATTTGCTTAAATTTTTGAAAAATTTTCATATTAGTTTAAAAATGTTTTTTCTCTTATGATTTAATGATTTTTTTCATTTAATTAGTTTAAAAAGGTTTTTTATTCATAATAAATAAAATAAAATTCAGAAAAGTATAATTTTAAAAAATATATATATATATATATATATATATATATATATATATATATATATATATATATATATATGTTTAAGTATTTAGGACTTTTAAAAAATAATTTTAAATTTTATGCTTAAATTTACAATATTTGGTATTTTTAGGATTAAGTGCATTTTACGTTATTTCGACTTTTGTTAGTTGATTTATTTGCTTATTTAGTTGTTTTTAGTTTAAAAAAATAAAAAAATAAACTAACTCCCAGTACCGTCTTCCACGGGTTATGGGTCCCAATATCGTCTTCCACAGTGTATGTGGGAGGTTGAGACGTAGACAGCCTTACCCCTACCTAAGGTAGAGAGGCTGCTTCCGGTTCTACCAAAGGTTGAAAAGGACCTCCGGCCTTGCAAGGGGTGAGGATCGAACCCTTGAGAGGCTGCTTTCTTTTCTACCAAAGGTAGAAAAGAACCTCCGGCCTTGCAAGGGGTAAGGATCGAACCCTTGAGAGGCTGCTTTCTTTTCTACCAAAGGTAGAAAAGAACCTCCGGCCTTGCAAGGGGTAAGCATCGAACCCTTGACCTCTTTCTCCAGAGGCAAGAGTGTTAACCACTTGATCTAACCTTGCTCTTTTTTTGTTTTTAGCGTATGTTTCATCAATTTATTCACAAAATCCAAATATCTTTCATTCTTAGTTTTGTACATGTTTTCTTCCGATTTTGTACGTTTTTACACGTTTTCGTCTCTTTTCACATGTTTTCGTCCGTTTTTTTACGTTTTTACACTTTTACACATTTTCATACGTTTTTACACGTTTGCGTCTGTTTTCATACTTTTTCCACCGTTTTCGTACGACTTTGTCCTTTTTAATAAGTTTTTATACGTTTTTGTTTTTGTTTACACGTTTTCGTCCGTTTTCATACTTTTTCCACCATTTTCGTACGACTTTGTCCTTTTTAATAAGTTTTTATACGTTTTTGTTTTTGTTTACACGTTTTCGTCCGTGTTTAAACTTTGTCGCTGGTTTTTCATGTTTTAGTCCGTTTGTATAAGTTTTTGACCGTTTTCGTCCGTTTCTAGCCGTTTTCATCTATTTTAGACGTTTTGCGTCTGTTTTCATATGTTTTACATATTAACATACATTTTATTACGTTCTTATATGTTTTCGTCCGCTTTAGTTCGTTTTTTTTCCGTTTTAGCCATTTTCATATGTTTTGAAGACTTTTTCGCCGTTTTCATACGCTTTCTTACACTGTTACACATTTTCATACGGTTTTACACGTTTGCGTCTGTTTTCATACTTTTTCAACCGTTTTCGTACGACTTTGTCCTTTTTAATCAGTTTTTATACGTTACGTTTTTGTTTACACGTTTTCGTCCGTGTTTACACTTTCTTGCTGGGTTTTTCATGTTTTAGTCCGTTTGTATAAGTTTTTTGACCGTTTTCGTCCATTTCTACCCGTTTTCATCTATTTTAGACATCTTCGTCCGTTTTCATACGCTTTCATATGTTTTACATATTAATGTACATTTTCTTAAGTTCCATACGTTTTCTTACGTTCTTACACGTTTCCGTCTGCGTTAGTCCGTTTCTTTCCGTTTTATCCGTTTTTAAGACTTTTCGGGTCAACCAAGAAGCGAACTGAATTCATATTCGGTTTTCGGCTCGCTTCGGTTTAATTCTAGTTCGGTTCGGTTCGGTTTTCGTGTTGAACAGAATAAAAAGATTACCGATTTAACAAAACCAAACAACCCGATAACCAAACGGATAAACACCCCTAATTAATTTATAGTGATAGTTTAAAACGAGGACTTGTTTTGCGGTTTTAAAGTTTAGGTCTTTATAGTTTGAATTCATAAGGAGTTACAAGTATCTTCTCTATCACACTATCCCCACAACTCTTCTTCAACCTTTCTTTGCAATCTTTCAATAATATCATATTTTACCCAATTTCATTATCAATGGCAGCACCATCACCACAAAACCATTTGGCTAAGCGTGTTATTGATGACCTAATTGAGTTTAGCGGGGAGACATCTGTTGATGGTTACATGAGTTTCTTCAAGGCTTAGCAAATTTCCAGTCTCCGTGGCTTTATAAACTGGATGCGCGAAGAGGCCACCACAGTAAAGAATGAGATTGCGCATTTTAATGCTTTAATTGCTGAGATGGTAGCTATTGGAGATGGGGATGAATATTTTGACACATTGATGGATCTTAGGCATGACATGGAGGCTACGAGGACTAAGCTGCAGGGGTTGAATGATCTCATTACTCAAGCTGAGGAGGATATCGAGACCAAGGAAGAACAAATTAAGTCGATGAATGGTTGAAGGGTTGCTCGCTATGTAAAGGGATGGTTTCTTTTGCTATAGTGTCATCTGTTTATAATGTCTAATGTCTTGGTTTAATATTATGGTTTGTAGATATATTAACGATGAAACATGTATGGATCTTTTGATGGTTTATCCAATGGAATGGAATGGGTTGCGCTCGCTAGTTTGTTTCATCTTTTTTTAATGTTGTTTTGCATTTAGGAATTGGTTGTGGTGTTTAAGTTCATATCTAGTAGAATGTATTATTGTAGGTTTGAGGTTGATCCAAACTCTGTTCAATGTTGAGCCATGGATATGCGGTTCATAAGTGCTTTGCTTAGGTTGTTCATTTTTTAGGTTGTTGTCAATTTTTAGGGTGTTTTTGTTGTTGTTTTTGCTTTAAGTTAATTGCATTTACATGATTTCTTGATTTTTTTTACTGTTGGAGGATGTTAGAGCTTATTTAAGTGCTTATAAATAGGTTATTTATAGGCTTAAAGTAAGGTATCAGGGTTGTTTGTTGTGTCAGCAGTCCTTGGTTGGATTTGATTATTTTTGTGCTTACTTGTTTATATGGGACTGCTTATTAGTTATAGTTGCTTAATTAGTTGCTTTAATTCCATTTTTTTTATTTTGTTTCTTCATTTGTATGCGCCATGTGGTGAGATTTTAGTGTAGCTACAGTTATATGTGCTTTGATACAGCTGGTTTGAAGTTATATGGGTGTTTGGGACTGTGGGTAAAAACCATTTCTGTCATGGGTGTGTTGGTTTCAAAATGCAGCCAAAAATGAAATATTTAAATTCTATATTATCAATTTGGAGCCACATTTTAAAATTATGAAATTTGGAGCCAAATTTCAGCCAAAATTTTTAAAAGTACTTAGGAATTTATGGTTTCCTTATTTGAAAAACTGCCCCATAATGAGCCCTAATTTTACTCCAATAAATCAGGATTCAAGCAAAACAACCAGAACTTCAATTTTTACACCATTATTTACCAATTAAGTTTACTAATTTTCTTTAACACATTACTTCTGACGAATCATGGCAACTCAAACCAATTGTCAGGATGATTTGGTTTATTCTGATCGTGAAAATGATAACCCATTTGGATATGAATCAGAGGCGTATTCAGATGAGGGTGAGGATGCTGAAAACAACCATTCAAATGCGAATGTTGTTAAGAGGGGCATAACTAGGTTAGCTAAGTTTCGCAGGGATTATGGAAAAACCGACGGAATAAAGGTCAGTGTAACCTTCGATGCACTGAATAGGATATCAGGAAAAAACAGGGCATTGTTTTCGAGTTTTTTGGGTGATTTGGTTCGTGAGCATATAGGTGTCAGGATTCTATCCTGGAGGAAGGTTGATTCAGAAGCAAGAGATAAAATGTGGGACGAAATCACGGTACACATATACTTTTTTTAACTAGTAGTGGCTTGGTTGTCGTAGGTACAAGGTGTTAATAAGTTTATCTCTGCATTTACATTATGTGCAACTAATTAACAACATTGTGTTAATCTTTGCAGCCATATTTTGATGTTGGCTTGACTGTCCGAAAGCTGATAATGAATCGTCTTGGTCAACTTCTAAGGAATTTCAGAAGGAAATTGACCGAAAACAACATATTGCCCAACCAAAATACCCTTTCAAAACTTAATGAAGTCCCGGCGAAGTATAGTGCAATTATAAAAGCTGAAGATTGGGTAAATTTTGTAAACTACACGGCCACCGAGGAATACAAGGTGTTAATTATTCATTTTTATTCAAGTTCAAATATCTGTCACATTTGATGTTTCCATATATATTAGTTGTATACTATCAGCATTACTACATCTAAACACCTTTTTTATTTTGTGTTGCAAGGTGAAATCAGCTGCATCTAAAGTGGCGCGTCCCAAGTCTGTTTATCAGCATAGAATGGGACGAGGTGGATACGCCCGTGTGATGGATAAAATGGTAACATTAAACATTAAACATTTGCATTTAATAGCATCATACTTTCGTTTATATTGGTTTATCTTATAAGTGTATGTATTTGATGTTTATAAGATCGAGAATAAAGAAATTGAACCAGATGAAGAACCACCGCGTGGTACGCTGTGGTTGAAAGGAAGGGTGAATAAAGACGGAGAATTTCACGATGATGATATCAGAACAGTTGGACAAAAAATTGTAAGTTTGACTCATTTTATGATTATGTTTATTGTTAGTTATAAGTTAATACTGATAGTGTATTAGTTAAAACTGATAGTGTATTAGTTAAAACTGTTAGTTATTAATTAATTCTGTTAGTTATAAGTTAATACTGTTATTTATAATTTGATACTGGTAGAATTAAATAACCTATTTCCCATATTGTGTGTGCAGAAAGAGACGGAGGAGAAGATCAAACAAGGAACCTTGAAGCTTGATCATGGCACTGATGCCATGATATTTGTATTAGGTAAGGAAAAGGGAGGATATGCGAGAGGAGTGGGAGGTGGAGTAACCTACAAGAGGTATTTTGATCTGCCTCGAATCAGACAAGCATCTGATGAAAGAGTGGTGTTACTTCAAAGTGAACTTGATGATGAGAGGCGCCAACGTCAAGAAAAAGATGCGGTAATACAGGATTTGATGAAACAATTGGCTGCACAAAGGGGGCAGTTGCAGTCAACTTCAACTCCATTGACAGAAACGGAAGTAGGACATAAGAAAGTAACATTCCATCTTTTTTTTACCCTTTTAAATACTGCTGCAGTCTTCTTAAACAATTTATATTTTAGGTGTCTCTGGTGAACATTAATCTTTTAAATAGCAGTGCTGATGAGGATGCCGGAACACGTGTTGCTGGACGTGAGAAAGTTGCGAGCATTGAGAAGTCTAATGGACTTGCAACTTTGGAAAAGGAAATTCAAATAAGTGTAAGTAATAAATCACCCCCCCTGGGATTTTTGAATTCTACATACATTATTTATTTACCGTGTATTATACATATAGGAAACTGTTAAATCTGTCGCATCTAAGAAATCGAGTAGATCAAAACGAAAGGATTCTTCACGTTAACTTTCTGGATCACAAGAACAGGAGTCTCCATTAACAGTACTACCACAAGTATGTATTTAAACATTTTCATATGTTCTTTAGTTTAATTAATTACTGATACATATATACATGCAACAAATTATCTTTTTAGGTAATTAAGTGCAGACTGTGGCACTTAAAGAAATCAACTATTATTGCGGAGGGTACCGTGTACAAAACTGATGGAAAACAAATTCTTCATAACAAACCACTCCCAAAGGATTGCTACAGAGTGTCTATTGAAAAATCTTTAGTGGATGCAGCGTGCATACCGGATGTAGGAAGTAACGGTCTCAAAACAGTTAAGGATGCAGTAGGTGGTTTTTATGCATGGCCAAAGGATCAAGTGGTTTTCGATGAAAAGGTACATAGATGCATGTGTTTTATAAACCTACATATATCATTCTTCATATTTAATTCAGTGTTTGATACCCCGGCTTTTGTTTCCTACAGGTAACACCACCAAGTACCATAAAACTGATTGGTGAGAACATAACTGCACCTAAATTACATACGAAGCGCTACGTCTCTAGTCATACCATGCAAAAGGAAGCTAAGAAGATCAAGAGTCAGAAGTCGTTAAATTATTGAGAATTTTATTATGTACGACATTACAATTTTATATACATTCCAATTTTATTGTATTTGAATATATTTTGAATATATTTTTATATATTAGAATTTGTTTTGATATATATTGATTTCTTATATGTGACTAAAAGATTCATATAGTCACAATTATTAACACTTTTTTGTCAAAGTTTGCTTAATTCGATGCGTGACTAAATGTTAGAAAGCGCCACACAAACATAAAATTAATGTGGCCATTGGATGAGCAATAGTCACACAAAACACACATTTCTTCACTTAAAACACCATATGGTCACACTTATTAACACTTTTGGCCACTTTATGCTTAATTTGTATGTGACTAAATACCCAAAAGAAACATGCTTTGTGTGACTAAATGTTAGAAAAGGCCACACAAACATAAAATTCATGTGGCCATTGGATGAGCAATAGTCACACAAAACACACATTTCTTCACTTAAAACACCATATGGTCACACTTATTAACACTTTTGGCCACTTTATGATTAATTGGATGTGACTAAATACCCAAAAGAAACGTGCTTTGTGTGACTAAATGTTAGAAAAGGCCACACAAACATAAATTTCATGTGGCCATTGGATGATCAACAATCACACAAAACACACATTTCTTCACTTGAAACACCATATGGTCACACTTATTAACACTTTTGGCCACTTTATGATTAATTGAATGTGACTAAATACCCAAAAGAAACATGCTTTGTGTGACTAAATGTTAGAAAAGGCCACACAAACATAAAATTCATGTGGCCATTGGATGAGCAATAGTCACACAAAACACACATTTCTTCACTTAAAACACCATATGGTCACACTTATTAACACTTTTGGCCACTTTATGATTAATTGGATGTGACTAAATACCCAAAAGAAACGTGCTTTGTGTGACTAAATGTTAGAAAAGGCCACACAAACATAAAATTCAAGTGGCCATTGGATGATCAATAGTCACACAAAACACACATTTCTTCACTTAAAACACCATATGGTCACACTTATTAACACTTTTAGCCACTTTATGGTTAATTGTATGTCACTAAATACCCAAAACAAACATGATTTGTGTGACTAAATGTTAGAAAAGGCCACACAAACATAAAATTCATGTGGCCATTGGATGATCAATAGTCACACAAAAGACACCTTTCTTCACTTGAAACACCATATGGTCACACTTGTTAACACTTTTTGCCACTTTATGATTAATTGTATGTGACTAAATACCCAAAACAAACATGCTTTGTGTGACTAAATGTTAGAAAAGGCCACACAAACATAAAATTCAAGTGGCCATTAGATGATCAATAGTCACACAAAAGACATATTTCTTCACCTTAAACAACATATGGTCACACTTATTAACACTTTTTGCCACTTTATGCTTAATTGTATGTGACTAAATTGTGACAATCCGTACTTTCAGGTCATTTCTCGACACCGTTCATGTCTCATTATTTCAACATTTTAGTAAACTTGGTTTACTTGTTTCAAATTCGCGTAACCTTGGAGGTTTAGCGGCGAATTCATGATCATAACATCACGTACATTTCATAAGGACTATGATTAGTCTACATTTCATTGACATCATGTGCATTTCATTAGTGCATGCACGACATTTCATTTCACCCTTCAACGCGTAATTTTTATGTTTAATATTTTTATCGCGTGAGTTTTTATTTTGATTATTAACCCGTTACTTTCAAAAATGATCCCGAGGTATTTTTAAACTCACATTTAGTTTATAAAAACTATATTTTTAGTTTTCCTAGTGTTTCACATTTATTTGGTATTTTAATCATTAACGTTTAATTATTACGTCGTTTTCTTAAAAATCTTACGATAATTATTTTATCATCCGATTTTCACAAGGAAAGTATTTTTACAACTTTTATCAACTCATTACATTATATTTTGATCTAACAAAAACTTACTTGTACCACAAATTACCATTTACTTTAACTTACACATTTATTCAAGTCTTACAAATTAAAACAAATATCTACAAGTATAATTTGAAAAAGAAAAAAAAAAATAAATGGGAGACAACCCTCCCCCAAAAACCGGCCAAGGGGGGAGGGAAGTCTTAATTGATGTATGGTTTCCTTACAAATATGTCTACACTATTATTACTTCATTCATGCACCTATTTTTCTCATAGTTCAAGTGTGAAAAAAAAAAAAAAATCTTTCTCTCCTCTTTTGCTCATCAAGAACCGGCCAAGCTAGAAAACCAAAGGGATCAAGAAAATTTTGCAACTTCAAGTGTGTTTTACAATCTAGAACATATCCTTTTCATGGTTTTGAAATAAAAACCAAGGATATTTAAGATAAACCTTTGTTACCTACACCTCTTCATATCACTAGTAAGCATGTTTTTATCATCCTTATGTTTCCTTATCATTTTTTTATATGTTCCTTATCATTTTTGAAGCTCATATGCATGTTATGTAGTTTATACCATTTATTCTTGATTTTTAAGGTTTTATATATATATTAGTCATCCTATAATTATTCCCAAGTTATTCTTTGGTCTTGATGGTGATTAGGAACCCATGACACCCTAAGAAGGTGTATGGTAGGATTAGATTAGCTTTGGAGTTAATTTGAAGGGATTAGAATAGGTTTTGTCCGAGAAAAACTATTTTCGTAAACTATATATTACGTTCTGTCCTTAAAATGAAATTCTGGAAAAACCTACTGTAGGTACGACCTTTTGGCCTTGATTTTTAGAAAATATACTTTAAAACGAATCCGTGGCCTTTTGAACGGATAAAAACGGAGTTATAACGAAGCCGTGGTGAATTTTTAAAGTTTGACACCGACACGTATTATTTTCTGAAATTGACAGCTTGCTGTTTTTAGTTATTTCGGGTCAAAAACGAGCCTTAAGCTTCACAAATTATTTCGACTTCTCAAAAATATATTAGTTTACTTCGATACGAAGCTAAGGACATATTTTACGTAGAAAACGGATTTAAAACGACAAATATATGGCCATTTTCATAAAGTTGACGTAAGTATTAATTTCTGAAAATTTTATTATTTTTGACGTAACAAGTTTTTCATTAGCAATATCGTCCATGTTTGCGGCAGTTTTTACCCATGATGCAAAACTTTTTATAACAAAGTGTCTTCTAGTAAAATCAAGTTTATCGGCCATATTTTCCAAAACAAAAAGCCGTTTGTCAAGCGGAGTTATAGTGATTTTATTACGGATGTTCAAACATTGGCCGAAACTCATTTTCTGCACACAATTCACAAAAATCACCAACTTTAGCCTTTGATATCTTTATGATCGAGACCTTTTGGACGAAAACTCCTGAACTGAAACTTTTAGATATCGATACAAATTTTCCAAAACCGTCGAGTTCGTTCTCTAACGATCAACGTACACCATTTTACGACTACTTTTCCGGAGTCATTTTTGTTGATTTAATGATTTTTCCGATGACATTGTTTTGCGACGAAAAGTGGTAATTTCACCAAAAATCATTATAAAACCATTGTAGGATGACATTTTGACGTAAAAACATGTAAAGTCATTTTTGATGGGTCAAGACGTCAAAAGAGTATTTTTTCGACGACGAGTAATATTTTCAAAAACCCGTAAATGGTATAAATAACATACGAAGTGCATGCATAACATTACATTGCAATTCATGACATATCATATCATTGATAATAGGTCCCGGTTGACGCACTACATTATAAACCTCGGTGTACTCACTTTTGCCGTTATTTCCAGTTTATCCAAGTGAGTTTTCATAGCCCCGTTTTTACATGCTTTCGATTATTTTCAAACCCACGGGGGAGAATACATTGCACTACATTTTCTTTGTACAATACCAAGTATGCTAAATTCATTACATTGCTTAAGTTACCACATATGCCAATTTGAAAGTCCCCAGTACATGAACATGAACCGTTAATCTTTGAAGCGAGGATGAGTGGATAGATCTATCGAGGGTGACGCCTCCATCCGGGTTGGTGAATCCCAACCAGGCAAACGGATGCATTTCATTTGATGGTATTACGGAGTTGTCTGGCAAACACTCTGCAGGGGCATACATTATTGAACAGTCTAGTTTCGGGGTCATGGGCTTAGAGCAATTGTAACATTATTTTTACGTGACTGGATTGTCATGCATATTCTATACTTGTGTAGTCGTATAAAACATTTACATAAACCTATGACTTCTCACCAACATTATTGTTGACGTTTTTAGCAATGTATTTTCAGGTAACTGAGGCATTCGCATCATGACATGGTTAGGGACCTATATTTTGAGTCGCGGCGTCGACTTACATTATGTACATTATGGCTCTTTATTTCAAAACATCGTTTGGATTTGTAACATATTTGTATTTTGGCAAACTTGTTAAACCTTTTGGGACCGATGTTGTACTCTGATTATGTTTTATGAAATATCCAACGATGTGTTTTTAAAACGACACTTTAGGTCGTTCAATATAACTGTGATGTGGTGCTATGACAGTCATTGCCCCCAGGAATTCCATTCCGCTGCAAAACAGGTAAATTGGGGGTGTGACAGATTGGTACCAGAGCTACAGTTATAGAGAACTAGGTTGCATCATTGACCCTAGACTATAGCTACATTATCATAGCATCTCATCATTTCATTATTGTACATGTTCATTGTTATCATGCGGATTCACTTACACTTTGTTCGAGATTATTTACATTTATTTCATATCGGTTGTCACAGACATGTCTTCAGATTCTCACCCTATTACCATATCATCGGATGATGATCCATCACATTCCACTGAGGTTGTATCTTCTATCGGATCCACTGCAGCCTTCCCACTGATCATGACCGACACTGAGACCGAACCCTTCGAGGAGGGCGAAGTCGCACCTACACCTCACGTTAGCCCAGCTTTTAACCCATTGCTCGCACCATCACCACCACCAGCACCACTACCAGCAGCATCACTACCACCATCATCACCATCATCGTCATATTTTCTTAGAGATCCTACACCCGCATCGGACTTGCCGCCCAAAAAGCGTGCACGTTTCGATATCCCTACACCACCATCGACAGAGCCCGAGCCGCCCGTTAGATTTGAGATAGGCGAGAGTTCTAGGGCAGCTACTGCACGACAGCCTTCCACAGAGGCATTAGGTGCCCGTATCGATGCACAGCAGTTACAGATTGATAGTTTGACTCGACAGTTAGGGGAGCTATCGGTTGACAGGATTGAGCCCATCGCCGAGGAGGTTGAGGGTTTGATATTAGGCAGGGTTAATATTGACTTAGAGTTTCAGGGTCTTCAGCACCGACAGATTGAGGATAGAGAGCACATTACGGAGTTGAGGCAGGAGATGCCTGAGTTGTTTGACAGGACTGATATGGCACGTGATGAGTTTCAGAGTCAGTCACAGGAGTTAGCTTTAGCTCGTGAGCGTATTGTTTCATTGCAGGGTCAGATGGATGAGATGAGGAGTTTGGTGGATAGTTTGGTTATTCAGGTTCGTGATCTCCAGGATAGGGCAGGCGGAGCACCATGAGGTGCCTTATGTAGACTTGTATTATGTATAGTTTTGACCATTATTATCCTAGTCACAAGGTGTGTGACGTAGTTTAAGGAACTTGTTGTATTTTGGTTGTTGTACAAACAAATTATCAAGTATTGACTCTACTATGTAGGAATGGTTATTATTATGTATGATATCGGTCCATGTAGGCCGAAATTTTCATGTATATTATCCACGTGTGTTGTGATTATATTTGTGATATTTCGTTATTGTTCCGTTGTGATTCCATTTATCTTTATGCATGTTGTGGTTGTGGATATATTTGCATGATGGTTGTTTCTACTTACGAGTTCTCATGATTGTTTCATCTTGTGATTTTGAAGAATTATGGCACCGAAGAAAGCAACAGTTGAGATGACTCAAGCAGCAATTCAGAAGTTGGTAAATGATAGCATTGCTAATGCATTAAGAGTTGAAAGAGAAACAGTAGCTGCTGCTGCTGCTGAAGCCGCGGCCGCTGCTGAAGCCGCAAGATTAGCTGCTGCAACTGGTAATGCCGGAGGATCTGGGGTTAAGAAATGTTCTTACAAAGATTTCAAGAGTGGTGAACCCACCAAGTTCCGAGGTACCGAGGGAGCAACAGCAATGGTTAGATGGTTTGAAAAGTTGGAGTCGGTATTTTTACTTTGTAACTGTCCGGATGACAGTAAGGTTAAGTATGCTACGAGCACTTTGCTCGATGGAGCGTTATCATGGTGGAATTCCTACGCTCAACCAATTGGTATGGAGAATGCTTTTAAGCTTACGTGGGAGGAATTTAAGGTCTTGGTTACTAAGAAGTTTTGTCCTCGAACGGAAATCAAAAAGTTAGAGACGGAGTTCTATGAATTGGTCACGATTGGGTATGACATTGACACGTATATTCGGAGATTCCAGGAATTAGCTGCATTATGCCCATCAATGGTTTCTGATAATGAAAAGTTGCTAGAGGCTTTTATCGGGGGACTTCCTGAAGTGATCCAAGGAGATGTGACATCGTTCGATCCACAATCAATTGAAGAAGCTATTCGTGTTACTCAGAAATTGATGGCACAAGTGGTGAAGCGAGGCAAGTACACCACCACTAACCGAACCAACAACAACCCCAACAACCGTTTCAACAACAATAACCGAGGCAACTACAACAACAATAACAAGCGCAAGTGGGATAACACAAGGGGTAGAAATGCTACTCAACAACCGCCCAAAAGGCAAGAGGTTGCTAAGGTTTATGCCGCGGGTCAAAAAGAAGGAAAAGGATATTCGGGGGTTTTGCCGAAGTGTAACAAGTGTTTGAGTCACCACAATCCGGGTCGATGTCCTGATCCGTGTGAAAATTGCAAGAAAGTTGGTCACCGTACTAGGGATTGCACGGCACCGAAGGTTACATGTTTTGGTTGCGGGGAACCTGGACACTACAAGAGGGATTGCAAGAAGGGAAAGAATCAAGCAAATCCGAATCAAGGAGGTATGGCTCAAGGAAGGGTTTATGTTATTGGAGGCGGAGAAGATAGGGAAGACCCGAATGTCATTACGGGTACGTTCCTTCTTAACAATCGTTACGCTTCAGTTTTATTTGATTCGGGTGCCGATAAAAGTTTTGTGTCCATTGCATTTGCACCTTTGCTCAACATTAAACCAACTACACTAGACATATCATACAACGTCGAATTAGCTAATGGTAGCGTAGTTTGCACCGACACCATTGTTCGCGGTTGCACATTCAATTTTCTTAATCATCCTTTCAACATAGACCTCATGCCCGTAGAGCTTGGTAGTTTTGACGTCGTCATAGGCATGGATTGGTTATCTAAGCATCGCGCAAAGATCATTTGTGATGAGAAAGTTGTTCATCTTCCCTACAATGGAGAAACTTTGATTATTCGTGGGGAACGAAGTGGAACTCGAATTAGTATCATATCAAGTATCAAAACGGAGAAGTACATTAAGAAAGGTTGTCTTGCTTTCTTAGCTCATGTAACGGAGAAAAAGTCGGAGGAGAAGCGACTTGAAGATGTTCCTATTGTTCGTGAATTTTCCGAGGTATTTCCCGAGGATTTACCTGGACTTCCACCGGCACGACAAGTAGAGTTTCAAATTGACTTAGTGCCCGGAGCTGCACCGATTGCACGAGCACCGTACCGTCTAGCGCCATCCGAAATGCAAGAGTTGTCTAATCAATTGCAAGAGCTTCTAGACAAAGGATTCATTAGGCCGAGTTCATCGCCTTGGGGAGCACCGGTTTTGTTTGTGAAGAAGAAGGATGGATCCTTCCGAATGTGCATAGATTATCGAGAATTGAACAAGTTAACGGTGAAGAATCGTTATCCACTCCCCAGAATTGACGATTTGTTCGATCAGCTGCAAGGTTCTAGTATTTATTCCAAGATTGATCTTCGATCGGGTTATCATCAGCTTCGAGTTCGGGAAGAGGACATTCCGAAGACAGCTTTTAGAACACGTTACGGTCATTACGAGTTTCAAGTGATGCCGTTTGGATTGACTAATGCACCGGCGGTTTTCATGGATCTCATGAATAGAGTTTGTAAACCGTACTTGGACAAGTTTGTGATAGTGTTCATCGACGACATCTTGATCTACTCCAAGAGCAAAGAAGAGCATGAAGAACATTTAAGGACGATTTTAAGGCTACTCAAAAATGAGAAGTTGTATGCTAAGTTTTCGAAGTGTGATTTTTGGAACCACAAAGTGCAATTTCTTGGTCACATCATTGATAGTCAAGGACTACAAGTTGATCCCGCAAAGATTGAAGCCGTGAAAGATTGGGCTACTCCAACGAATCCTACGGAAATTCGACAATTTCTAGGACTAGCCGGGTATTACCGAAGGTTCATCGAAGGTTTTTCGAAGATAGCGAGACCTTTGACCAAGTTGACGCAGAAAAACAAGAAGTACGAGTGGGGAAAGAAACAAGAAACTGCTTTTCAGTTGTTAAAGCAAAAGCTTTGCAGTGCGCCGATTTTGGCACTACCCGAAGGCATTGAGAACTTTGTTGTATATTGTGACGCTTCGCATAAAGGACTAGGGGCTGTTTTAATGCAAAATGAGAAGGTGATTGCGTATGCTTCTCGACAACTTAAGACGCATGAGAAGAATTACACCACACATGATCTCGAGTTAGGAGCCGTAGTTTTCGCGCTCAAGATTTGGAGACACTACCTCTACGGTACAAAGTGCACAGTGTTTACTGACCACAAGAGTTTGCAATACATTCTTGATCAAAAGGAGCTTAATATGAGACAACGTCGTTGGTTGGAGTTACTCAGCGACTATGATTGTGAAATCAAGTATCACCCAGGAAAAGCCAATGTTGTGGCTGATGCTCTTAGTCGGAAAGAGAGGCCTAAACCTTTAAGAGTTCGTTCATTGGGAATGACAATTGTTTCTCCTTTACCATCGAAAATCCGTGAAGCACAAGTTGAAGCACTTAAGGAGGAAAATCGACCAAGTGAAAAGCTTTATGGCATGCCCGAAAGCGCAAATGGTTTTGTGAAGAGAGCAGATGGAGTACTATGTTTCAAAGATAGAATGTGGGTTCCATTGTATGGCGGAATACGAGAATTGATTATGCATGAGTCGCATAAGTCAAAGTATTCTATTCATCCAGGATCGGATAAGATGTATCAAGATCTTAAGAAGCTTTATTGGTGGCCGAACATGAAAGCGGAGATTGCCACATACGTTAGCAAATGTCTTACCTGTGCTAAGGTAAAAGTCGAATACCAGAAGCCGTCAGGATTGCTCCAACAACCGGAAATTCCTCAATGGAAATGGGAACGCATTACGATGGACTTTGTTACGAAACTTCCTAAGACATCGGGAGGTTACGACGCTATTTGGGTAATTGTTGATCGCCTTACCAAGTCAGCTCATTTCATACCGATTAGAGAGACTTATTCCATGGAGCAACTCACAAGACTTTATGTCAAAGAAATAGTCTCGAGGCACGGAGCACCGATTTCTATCATTTCCGACAGAGATAGTCGATTCACTTCAAACTTTTGGAATTCATTGCAAGATTCATTCGGAACCAGATTAGAGATGAGCACCGCATATCACCCACAAACCGATGGTCAAAGTGAAAGGACCATTCAAACATTAGAAGACATGCTGAGGGCATGTGTGATTGATTTTGGAAATGGTTGGGCTAACCATTTGCCATTGATTGAATTCTCGTACAACAATAGTTATCACACCAGTATCAAGATGGCACCATTCGAGGCACTCTATGGTCGTAAGTGCCGATCACCTGTTTGTTGGGCCGAGGTAGGAGACGCACAACTTACTGGCCCAGAAATGGTACGGGAAACCACGGAAAAGATTGTTCAAATTCGTGATCGACTTAGAACTGCCAGGAGTCGACAGAAAAGTTATGCGGATGTTAGACGCAAGGATTTGGAATTTCAAGTGGGTGACAAAGTTATGTTGAAAGTATCGCCTTGGAAGGGCGTGGTACGTTTTGGAAAACGTGGGAAATTGAACCCGAGATACATTGGACCATTCAAGATTTTGAGCCGAGTTGGTCCGGTAGCTTATCGACTTGATCTTCCGTCAGAACTCAGTCATGTGCACAACACGTTTCATGTTTCAAACTTAAAGAAGTGTCTTTCAGATGAATCGCTCGTTATTCCATTGGACGAAGTTCATATTGACGACAAACTCAATTTTGTGGAAGAACCCGTAGAAATCATGGACCGCGAGGTCAAGCAGTTGAAACAGAGTCGTATTCCTATTGTGAAAGTTCGTTGGAATTCTCGACGAGGTCCTGAGTTTACTTGGGAACGGGAAGACCAGATGCGACGCAAGTATCCACATCTTTTCGCCGACACCGTTACACCTAACAACGTCTGAATTCAGGGACTGAATTCCTTTTTGGATGGGCGAATGTGACAATCCGTACTTTCAGGTCATTTCTCGACACCGTTCATGTCTCATTATTTCAACATTTTAGTAAACTTGGTTTACTTGTTTCAAATTCGCGTAACCTTGGAGGTTTAGCGGCGAATTCATGATCATAACATCACGTACATTTCATAAGGACTATGATTAGTCTACATTTCATTGACATCATGTGCATTTCATTAGTGCATGCACGACATTTCATTTCACCCTTCAACGCGTAATTTTTATGTTTAATATTTTTATCGCGTGAGTTTTTATTTTGATTATTAACCCGTTACTTTCAAAAATGATCCCGAGGTATTTTTAAACTCACATTTAGTTTATAAAAACTATATTTTTAGTTTTCCTAGTGTTTCACATTTATTTGGTATTTTAATCATTAACGTTTAATTATTACGTCGTTTTCTTAAAAATCTTACGATAATTATTTTATCATCCGATTTTCACAAGGAAAGTATTTTTACAACTTTTATCAACTCATTACATTATATTTTGATCTAACAAAAACTTACTTGTACCACAAATTACCATTTACTTTAACTTACACATTTATTCAAGTCTTACAAATTAAAACAAATATCTACAAGTATAATTTGAAAAAGAAAAAAAAAATAAATGGGAGACAACCCTCCCCCAAAAACCGGCCAAGGGGGGAGGGAAGTCTTAATTGATGTATGGTTTCCTTACAAATATGTCTACACTATTATTACTTCATTCATGCACCTATTTTTCTCATAGTTCAAGTGTGAAAAAAAAAAAAAAAAATCTTTCTCTCCTCTTTTGCTCATCAAGAACCGGCCAAGCTAGAAAACCAAAGGGATCAAGAAAATTTTGCAACTTCAAGTGTGTTTTACAATCTAGAACATATCCTTTTCATGGTTTTGAAATAAAAACCAAGGATATTTAAGATAAACCTTTGTTACCTACACCTCTTCATATCACTAGTAAGCATGTTTTTATCATCCTTATGTTTCCTTATCATTTTTTTATATGTTCCTTATCATTTTTGAAGCTCATATGCATGTTATGTAGTTTATACCATTTATTCTTGATTTTTAAGGTTTTATATATATATTAGTCATCCTATAATTATTCCCAAGTTATTCTTTGGTCTTGATGGTGATTAGGAACCCATGACACCCTAAGAAGGTGTATGGTAGGATTAGATTAGCTTTGGAGTTGATTTGAAGGGATTAGAATAGGTTTTGTCCGAGAAAAACTATTTTCGTAAACTATATATTACGTTCTGTCCTTAAAATGAAATTCTGGAAAAACCTACTGTAGGTACGACCTTTTGGCCTTGATTTTTAGAAAATATACTTTAAAACGAATCCGTGGCCTTTTGAACGGATAAAAACGGAGTTATAACGAAGCCGTGGTGAATTTTTAAAGTTTGACACCGACACGTATTATTTTCTGAAATTGACAGCTTGCTGTTTTTAGTTATTTCGGGTCAAAAACGAGCCTTAAGCTTCACAAATTATTTCGACTTCTCAAAAATATATTAGTTTACTTCGATACGAAGCTAAGGACATATTTTACGTAGAAAACGGATTTAAAACGACAAATATATGGCCATTTTCATAAAGTTGACGTAAGTATTAATTTCTGAAAATTTTATTATTTTTGACGTAACAAGTTTTTCATTAGCAATATCGTCCATGTTTGCGGCAGTTTTTACCCATGATGCAAAACTTTTTATAACAAAGTGTCTTCTAGTAAAATCAAGTTTATCGGCCATATTTTCCAAAACAAAAAGCCGTTTGTCAAGCGGAGTTATAGTGATTTTATTACGGATGTTCAAACATTGGCCGAAACTCATTTTCTGCACACAATTCACAAAAATCACCAACTTTAGCCTTTGATATCTTTATGATCGAGACCTTTTGGACGAAAACTCCTGAACTGAAACTTTTAGATATCGATACAAATTTTCCAAAACCGTCGAGTTCGTTCTCTAACGATCAACGTACACCATTTTACGACTACTTTTCCGGAGTCATTTTTGTTGATTTAATGATTTTTCCGATGACATTGTTTTGCGACGAAAAGTGGTAATTTCACCAAAAATCATTATAAAACCATTGTAGGATGACATTTTGACGTAAAAACATGTAAAGTCATTTTTGATGGGTCAAGACGTCAAAAGAGTATTTTTTCGACGACGAGTAATATTTTCAAAAACCCGTAAATGGTATAAATAACATACGAAGTGCATGCATAACATTACATTGCAATTCATGACATATCATATCATTGATAATAGGTCCCGGTTGACGCACTACATTATAAACCTCGGTGTACTCACTTTTGCCGTTATTTCCAGTTTATCCAAGTGAGTTTTCATAGCCCCGTTTTTACATGCTTTCGATTATTTTCAAACCCACGGGGGAGAATACATTGCACTACATTTTCTTTGTACGATACCAAGTATGCTAAATTCATTACATTGCTTAAGTTACCACATATGCCAATTTGAAAGTCCCCAGTACATGAACATGAACCGTTAATCTTTGAAGCGAGGATGAGTGGATAGATCTATCGAGGGTGACGCCTCCATCCGGGTTGGTGAATCCCAACCAGGCAAACGGATGCATTTCATTTGATGGTATTACGGAGTTGTCTGGCAAACACTCTGCAGGGGCATACATTATTGAACAGTCTAGTTTCGGGGTCATGGGCTTAGAGCAATTGTAACATTATTTTTACGTGACTGGATTGTCATGCATATTCTATACTTGTGTAGTCGTATAAAACATTTACATAAACCTATGATTTCTCACCAACATTATTGTTGACGTTTTTAGCAATGTATTTTCAGGTAACTGAGGCATTCGCATCATGACATGGTTAGGGACCTATATTTTGAGTCGCGGCGTCGACTTACATTATGTACATTATGGCTCTTTATTTCAAAACATCGTTTGGATTTGTAACATATTTGTATTTTGGCAAACTTGTTAAACCTTTTGGGACCGATGTTGTACTCTGATTATGTTTTATGAAATATCCAACGATGTGTTTTTAAAACGACACTTTAGGTCGTTCAATATAACTGTGATGTGGTGCTATGACAGTCATTGCCCCCAGGAATTCCATTCCGCTGCAAAACAGGTAAATTGGGGGTGTGACAGATTGGTACCAGAGCTACAGTTATAGAGAACTAGGTTGCATCATTGACCCTAGACTATAGCTACATTATCATAGCATCTCATCATTTCATTATTGTACATGTTCATTGTTATCATGCGGATTCACTTACACTTTGTTCGAGATTATTTACATTTATTTCATATCGGTTGTCACAGACATGTCTTCAGATTCTCACCCTATTACCATATCATCGGATGATGATCCATCACATTCCACTGAGGTTGTATCTTCTATCGGATCCACTGCAGCCTTCCCACTGATCATGACCGACACTGAGACACCTTTCTTCACTTGAAACACCATATGGTCACACTTGTTAACACTTTTTGCCACTTTATGATTAATTGTATGTGACTAAATACCCAAAACAAACATGCTTTGTGTGACTAAATGTTAGAAAAGGCCACACAAACATAAAATTCAAGTGGCCATTAGATGATCAATAGTCACACAAAAGACATATTTCTTCACCTTAAACAACATATGGTCACACTTATTAACACTTTTTGCCACTTTATGCTTAATTGTATGTGACTAAATACCCAAAACAAACATGCTTTGTGTGACTATACAGTGTTTATGGTCACTAATACGGATTAATCCAACAAAATTTGTACCCAATTAGTCACACATGTTACGGTTTTGGTTACTCTTTTGCAATAGAGACTAAAAAAAAGTCAAACACGTGACCATAGGGTACCTATGGTCGCGCGACCTTTAGTCACACACGGCCGAAAAAACATGTGTGACTATATGTATATCGTCACACATATTCGGTGTGGCCAAATCCACTTTTTGTTCTAGTGAGACTTCCCACAATGACGACTTGTCATCCGGAAACATCTACTATTTGACTTTATATAAGTCATACTTCAACACTGTTTCCACGTCATTCATTAATGCACTAACATGACCTTAAGTCATAAACTGGTCAAATTCGAATTCTACTTAACACCCAACTCATTTCAAATTTATATAAGGTACCATATAAATGACACTTTCAAAATCTTTCTCACGCATTACTTAAGCAATCTTTCCTGTTAAATTTTGGAAATACTACTCATCATGTTCTCAACTTAAAGCACAAACTCATTCTAGGCGTCTATCTTAAGGTTTCAAACATGACCTTAATGCCGTTATAAGTTTCCATTCAAAGCTAATCTCATTTATTATGACGTCTAACTAGTTTTAGCTTTCACTTTCATTCTCTACCCGTACTCATGCCATATCGGATACACATAAGCCCACTCATTTACAATTCGTTATTTACATAAAAGGATGTCCTAATCTATGTAAGTAAGGAATCATAAACTTATGGTTAGGCAATTTACAATTTCTTTATTTAAATGAAAAGGCGTCCCAATCCATCTAAATAAGGAAATTACAAATCATCCTACTTAAGTACTTCTGACACAACAATCATACTTACTTTACTTTCCATCTTTTCTAGCCTGGGATCCAATCTCTCTAACTCTTCATCCATGCCATAAAGGCAAGCTAAACAACATGCCAAAAAAGGCAAGCTATACAACCATGCCATGAAAGGTAAGCTAACAACCATGCCATAAGGCAAGCTATACAACCATGCCATGAAAGGCAAGCTAACAACCATGCCATAAGGCAAGCTATACAACCATGCCATGAAAGGCAAGCTATACAACGATGCCATAAGGCAAGCTATACAACCATGCCATGAAAGGCAACCTAACAACCATACCATAAGGCAAGCTAGGCCATCCCAAAGGATGCCAAACACATGCCATAAAGGCAAGCTGGGCTATCCCAAAGGATACCAAAACTAGAGCATTGGATCCAAGCTATATCTACCTTATCATCTTTAATCACTTAATCTTTCGTGTACTTTTATCATCAAGTACAAACTATCATTACAACACTTCTTATTGCCTTAAGCAATTTCAACATTCGCTACCATGTTTACTTCCATCTAGACAAGTTTCTATACTCAACTTAACTTTCTTGTTCACATACTTTATTCATCTCATCTATTCATTGGCATTAAAGCCATATCATACTACTTTACTCTTTAACTTTAATCATGCATCGAGCATTCATTACTAACATATTCTACTTATCATGTTTTATATGAAACATGATCTTATCACATCATAACTATGCACTTTAACTTTTCTCATCTCTTTTATTAAGCATGAAAGCAACCATGCTTCTATTATTTACTCAGTATCACATCACTTCTTTGTTTCAATATAACTACCATAATTAAACTCAATCACGTCTTCTAAGCACCAAGCTATAAACATACTTCTTAACTTTTTCACATATCAATATGGTTTATCCACCTTTTAGCCACCATTTGGTCGTCACGCATAATGTGGCAATTATAAATTATATTAAATCTAATCCATGCTTCACGCAACTGCTATCATAAACCAATATTTGCTCAATAAATATTACTCACACATATCAATTAAGTCTTACATATTATGCATTCCAATGCATCTATCTTATCTCGTACACTTCTATGTACCATGCTATCAAGCACAATCTCATTCTACTTAGACATATAACCAACCACCATAAACTTAACATCGCATAACCGATAACACTTAACACTTAACACTTATCCAACAAGTGTTAAAACATTCATAATCATAATCAATTCATATAATCTATGGCTCATATATCACATTGCATAATCATCTATGTCTAAGCATCAACATTCTAATTAACCGCAGACACTAGTCTACCTTATAACTAAGGCATCATAAATTCATTACCATTTCTCTATCATGCATTCATATAATCGCAATATAATCACCGACACCAACCGAGGTGTATGGCTAGCTAATCATTCAAACACTTCAAGTCCTCTACGGACTTACATCTCATACACATCAACACTATAAGACACATTCATCACTTATCATCAATAAGCTCATCTAACAAAAGACATAGTCCATCTCATACTTAACGATTACTTCCCACATTACTAACACTTACATTCAACGCTTCTACGAGTGTTTTAAGACTAGGAAACCTAATGTGTCAATCTAATTCACTTAAACCGAAGCTCTGATACCAAGTTATTACACCCCGTGCCTGCTTGACCAAATTTTTTGACTTTTGACGCGGAAACGACCCAACTTTAACGTACCTTCTGTTACTCTTTTAACAACTGACGAGAATCTATTACCATTCAGCCTATGAAAGTATTTTTACATAAAACTAGACTTAATTACCTTCAAAATGGCAGGTGGCGCGACCCGTGATGAATTACGGTTTAAAAGATATGATTTTTCTAAAATCGACAAAATCTGAAAAATACTCTATTAATACTTTGACGGAAGCATATGGCCATATGCTAAAATTCGACATGGCCATATGCTGGCCATATACCCTTATTAAACTTTCTGAGACAGCCATATGGTCATATGCTGAAAATACCATATGGCCATATGCTGACCATATGCCCCTTATTAAACTTTCTGAAGCAGTCATATGGCCATATGCTGAAAATACCATATGGTCATATAGGACCTGCAGAAAATTTTATAAAACAATACTTCACACCTTTTCCGGAAACCATACTTCCGTGACTCAAACTTAACAAAACTTTTCAAAAATCTTTAATATAACATAATACATCATGTTCATAACCATTTGACCCGTTTGACCCCAAAATGGGTATAAATACGTGATGGATCTAAACACACACATTGTGTTAGTGATACTTTGAATTATATTAATAAGTACGTGGAATATACTTAGTAATACTTAGAAGATGGATTATATGATGTAATGTAAGTGAGAACAGTATAACACAAAGCTCCAATATTATTAAAAATAGTACGAGTGATCTTGCTTATCACTAGGGTTACACCTTGAAGCTTACGTACCTAGAACAATGACCTAGGATCTCCTTTATAGCACAAGGAGTCCTTTACAAGATAAGTATAATGCTAACTATATATAATATACACAAGATCTTTTCTATACTTATCTATACACGAATACATAACAATTATCCTAATACCAGTGGTAATAATATGTACTAGCAGTGGTAATGTGTTTCCACTGCTAATGCATTCTTCAGCAGTGTCTTCCACAAGCTTATCAGTGGTAACTGTTAGCTTTATTCCCAACAATACGCTTATACCAAACACCCCTTTAACTTTGACTACAAACACTTAAAACACACTTTGACCCAACGGTTGGCCACTGATTCATCAAGACAATCATAACATACAAATTGATACTTGACTACACCATACAAACTATCATAGGACCAACGGGGTTACAAACTCGACATTGAGCTCGGTATACTACCTAGCTCCTACTTCCTTACCAATCTTCCAATCTCCCATATAACTAGCAATCCGTAAGCCTTAGCCCAAGCTTACCATCATCATTGCATAACAACCTACAAAGCATTAACATCTTAAACCGTAAGCACGAATGCTTAGTAAGTAAATCGAGTATAACATATCATTATAATTCATTCACACATAACACGCTATCACAATTATAAAGCATAACCACATACCTCAGCTACTTAAAGCCCTAACCATTCTTTCCTCTAATCCTTTCTCGTCTAACACGTAAGCAAAACTAACCAAGCAAATCATCATTCTAGCACATAAGCCACATAACGCGTAACACATAGAAATCATTATAACTTTACATTATAGTCGGTTTACTTACCTTAGCTCCAAGCTAAGTCTAGTATGGACATCATGACTCTACCTTCATCACCATCATCATCATCCTTCATCATCATAATCAAACTATTAAAACATAACCTAACATCATAAACAAGGGTTTACATAACCCTTAAAACATACTAACCTTCCATCCTATATCATCATATGATCATATCTTGATCATATGATGATTTCCCATTTAACCCATAAACCTTAGCCTCAATAACAACAAATAGAGAGATTACTTAGGATTATCATTGCTAGAACTTAACCTTAACAAGGAACTCATCTCCTTAATCTCTTTATCATCCAAGCTCTATTTCCCTCTCTTTCTCTTCTCCAAAACCGGACACACAAACACACCCAAGAATGGTGTGGAAAAGTCTAGACATCCCTAGATATAACTAGTTAGCTTGCATCTTTGAACAATTGGCATAAGTAGTCCCTTAAGTCTCATTCATTCCACATTGGCCACATCTAACTTATAACACATATATTTCTTGGCAACTTAAGTGCTTGTAGTCCATTCCCTTTTTGTTGTGCCACATAATACTTTTCATAACTATATAACACATTCTTTGATTGTCACTTTGCCTATCGGGCTTGACTACAATATAACATTCATTGACTAACCAATCACATAAGGCCTTTGGTCCATTTTCATCTAGGGTGGGGTCCCAGTACCCGGGAAATGGGTCTAACACATGCAAGCCATGTTTCAATTATAACATTTAGGAGCATGTATCATTTAGACCATCTTATGCATAGATTTAAGGAATGTAAACAAAAGGCAATAGCTTTCAAACATGGATACATTAATAACAAAATGACATATAATGAGTTCACAAGTAACACGTTAATCATGCGAAACATCATACAAGGGACATAATTTCTTCAACTATAAATATCATGTAAATCATGTTTACGCTTAACATAAAGTAGCATAAAGCATCATAAACACACAAAAAATTCTAGGGTTTATACATTTGACAATTAATCAAGTAGATATCAAACATCAAGAAAATATCAAGACAATTGATCATTTTAAACAAGAACATGTAATGAACACATGTATATGTAATGCAAGTGGTTTAAATAAACTTAAAGGAGGAAAAGTCATATCTTCTACTTGTTTGATTGGTATTCCTAAGGCGAGGCAAACTATCACTATTTTAACACTTACTTTAGGCAAGTATAGGAAAATAGATTTTTCATGTTGGAAAATGAATATGAGACTATTACTAGCGGTGCTCAATTAAGGCTAAACACGACCATTTTTACGGGTGATTCCACATACCCAACTTCTCTCCTGGAAGCAATTCAACTGTTAGGTCAAATTGAGTTTCTAGTGCAATAGGTTCTCCATTCTCATGTTAGAAAGATGGGAACTACTTTTGCCTATTAAAGTGTATAAAAGATGATAGTTTACCAATACTTGGCTTAATGTGACTTAACTAATATGCAATATAACTAAGGTGATGAAGACGTCATGTTATACACATGAATTTTAACAATGGTGTGTTTGATAAACAATATATTTTAATCTTGTGTTTAGAATCTAAGGTTGTTCAAATTACATAGCTAATTGTATGATCTAATGGATGACATCTTTTATGTTGAGTTGAAGTGTGTACTTTAAATGTGATTTGATCATCTAAGACTACGGAATGGAATATGTTAAACTAAGAACGTTCTCAAGAAAGCTCTTTGGAATTTTATTTAACAAGAATCTAAATAAGGTTACCAACTTCAATAAATCTTGTGTATGCTCTAGAGATGTGTAGTTTTAACCTTGGATGTGCACTCGGTATGAGCAAGGTTAGGTTATGATGTACGCTTGAAAGGAAATAGATACAAATAGTATCTTTCAACAAATGAGATTATCCTATAGGATAAAGTTATCATGCTTATGAAAACAAGTATGATAAGATGAATTGGATACGTTAGTTCATACAACTTGTAGATGTTTGTTTCAAGATCATTTAGCCAATGAGGTATAATGAAATCTCTTGTAACACAACCATTTATGTTGCAGAGAGAGAATGATGCATAAGATATACAATATCCTTTTAACATGATGAAAACTTAACGCATGATTTCTTAGGCATAATGTTTTTCAAAATATCATGTTTTCCTAAATGAAGATATGAAGCCAAAGTGTTTGAATCGGATAGTCCTATCCTAAATATACGTGGTCTCAAGATTATATTCACTAGATGATGACAAGAGGAATTCACTCAAGTTTCTTATGTATACTCCCCAAGAGTCATTGTTGCTCGAGGTGTTTGATGTTGGCTTTGAGATAGCATTTTAACATATGTTATTAAAATATTGATTTAAGGTTTAACGAAATTTATGCAGAAGTTTAACGATAAATTATTACTAATACTTTGATAAGTTGTGAAGGTAGTACTACTTATACCTAGTGGAATTTGAAAAAAGTTACCAGGAGCATCATGCTCATTTGATAGTTGAGGTTCTAGCCATAATGAATCAGCTAAGTCCTTATAGGTGGGAAAGTATGGTTGAGTTTGTTCAACATGCATGTGACTCGGTACGAGTGTTGAACACAAGGGCTATTTGAACAATGCACTCAACGAATTCAAATGATGGTAAGGATAGTGGATTGGTTGATCTAGGTGGTAGGTCTTCTAGTGTGTCTAAATAAGGATGTGGTGATGTAGAGGTTTGTTGTGCTATGGGAGTACTTAGATTGATTATTTGTCCATAGATGTTGAACACAACAAGTACGAATACTAATTCTTATGGTTCATTGGTTGGTACAACTAGTGGGTGAAGTGCTTGAAGTTTTTGTCATGTTTGTGAAGCTTAGGGGCTGAGATATATCACAAAGGTGAATGTGATGAGATAATGGTGAAAGAACAAGTAAGCTTAAGTGATAGATGTTAAAGGATGAAGACCTATTGACATTTGCTTTATTGATTGGGAGAGTGTTATGTCAAGTGCCACCGAAGGTGGCAAAGTGGGATAAGTGCCATAGTAGGTGTCAAAGAGGGATAGTAGGTGTCAAAGAGGGATAAGTGCCACAGTGGATTGTTTGTTTTGGATAAGTGTTCTAGTTGAGATATGATAAGTGTTTGATTCATTTTAGGATTAGTGTTTTAACATATGTTGTTAAAATACTTGGGTGTTGATTTTTCGAATATGACTTTTAATGACTACAATCGTAAGTCGCATATACTTGAATATTTCGGATGAAATACTTAAGTTGTCAATCCTACCTTGTTGAGATTATGGAGCTTAGATTGTACTCAAGGATAGCAAGACTCTTTAACATACGTGTGAGTTATGAATCGATATAAATCCTTATCGTCTTGGAGGATGACACATTATTTTCATGTTAACCAAGTGAGGCAAAACATGTAGATACAAAACAATATCTATAGTCATATGTTAGACTTGTGTATGATATCTTTGTAAATAATGATTCCGGATTTAGTTTAGGTGGCAAGTCATCTAAGTCATCCGCAAACAGATGAGGAGATGTTGGTGGTGGTGCACAAAGTTCGATAGGTACAAATTTTGGAGACTTTGGTAGTGAAGGTGATTTGGATGATAGTGAAGTAGTCATAATGGTGGGTGATTTAGGTGGTGGAGTTGGAGTACTTAAGTTTAGAAAGTTCAAAGAGTTCAAGTTGACGAAGCAGCAAGATCGAATGCTAATCCTAGCGGTTTTATTAAGTGGCTTGTTTGAAGGTGATGAGGTTTTAGTCATTTTGACTTTGCTTTAAGAAATGCTAAGCTTAAGGAGAAGTAATAGTGAAGGTGTGAAAATGACTACCCTAAATGTGTTAATTTATGGAACTAAGGATTCATGGATAAAAATGTTTGATTTGATGTTAATCCATACAAAGATGGTGGCTTCTAATGAGATGGAAGTGTTTAAGAGCATGTCAAACATCCTAAGTTAATTCATTGAAGATGTGTTGAATAAGATATGAAAGATATGCAGTAAATGAACTTCAATCAATGCAAAATTTTAGAAGTCAGACATCTACGAATTGCAAGGAACCAAATTTAGGGTTCCTTCCTTTATAGGAAAGGGTTCCTTGGGTGGATTTTGTGAATTTTTGAGTTTTTGTGGGAAATGAATATCCTATTGGTCTAGGTAAGTTAAACTAGTCCTAATATAAATGAAAAGCAGTAACAACTATCATAGAAACAAAATTTGGTAAATTAGAGTGCGGGATTTAGTAAAATTCAGCAACTTACCTGCAGTGGCCACATCACTAAAAATTTACACGGACGAGAACCCAATTTATGGTTTCGTCTGGTCCGGCAGTACTAATATGGCGGCACCAAAATTTATAACGGACGTAACCAATTTTTTGGGTCCGTCAAATCCGTGCTGTGCAGAAAAGTTCACAGAGGCTTTTTTAACCCTCGGGGACTTTTCCGAATCCTGAAATTTTTCTTAAAACATATGGAGATAATTATTTCTTGTTAGGAACAAGCAATAACACATATATAAACACATGAGAGCATGTATTTCAAGTAGGGGCTAGCGATTTTCACTAAATAGTGAAAACAGTGAAAATTTAATAACATCAAAATGTTATCCCCCTGCACGGCAAAGTTAGTTCACATGATTATTTAAAGTTTAGTTATCATCCTATAAAGTGAACATACATAAAATACATCATACATCATTGTTTTTGTTCTTGTACCAAACACTCCTTAAAACCTTCATTTTTCAAAGTACTTGACTAATTTACTTAGTACTCATTGCTAAGTGAGTTATGACATTTCATAAGTTAGGCGAGATGTTAGTATAACCTATGCAAAGGAAGTGATCTAAGTATATAAGCGATGGTAAAACAATTTTCCAACTTAGTACACAAAATCTAGCAAATGTCCTATTGTGCATAAACTAGAAATCGAAAAACAAGCGAATAAATGACATGGCAAGATTGACACTTATATTATACAAGCAAACAAGTATAAACAACAATTTGGAAATAAGTAAGCAACATATATGCAAACAACATAAACAATTGGTCATTTAGCATAACATAAAAAGAAAAACACTTTTCGTTATTTACCGTTTAAATGTGATGATGTTACCAAGCTTGATTAGTTTTCTTTAAACATATTACCAAATTATTTAGTTTCAAAATAAATTATATCAATGTTCTAAGAATACTAACTTAAATTGCTTGACTCAAAAATTTGAGTTTTTATGTTAAACCGAAACTTAATATCTTGGACATACTTGTAGTATTTGGTCTATTTCACTTATTTAAAATTAGACTCAGGTCATGAGAGTAGTTTTAAATGAAAGTAAACTCAATTCCCTTTAAAATGATAGGTGGCTCGACTCCTACGGACTTATGGTTAATTAGTTATAATTTTTTGAAGTTGGCCAAAAAAC
Source organism: Chrysanthemum seticuspe (assembly GCA_019973895.1). Lineage (NCBI taxonomy): Eukaryota > Viridiplantae > Streptophyta > Magnoliopsida > Asterales > Asteraceae > Chrysanthemum > Chrysanthemum seticuspe. The sequence goes on from BPTQ01000007.1 coordinate 97,256,747, forward strand.
TGCATACTGTGCAGACCAAGGAACCAAAAATTTACAAGGGAGGAACCCTTTTTTTGGTTCCGCCAAGTCCGTGGTCTTCACAGAATGATGAAAAATGTACTTACACATAGCGAGAAAGTGTAGGACTTACTAGATTTGATAGAGAAAATATAATACACATATTTTGTTTATTATTTTTACTAATGTGACTTATCTAAACATTTAACAACAAAATTTCTAAATATAATTAGCAAAACATTTTTCATATTATATTTCGTTTCAATGGTAATTTTGATACATGGATTGTGCTCCATTTTAAAAACCATTTGTTTTGAAAATAAGAGCTACGAGGCTCTGGTACCAATTGTGAAAACGTAGAGGGGGGGGGGTGAATACGTTACCGTTTAAAAACTTTAGATCTTTAGTATCAAATCGCTTATGAAGTTTGTTGTAATATGAAAGTGTCAATTATTGTTTGTGACTAATATATAGTAAACCAAGTTGTCACACAAACATCAAACCACATCACAAGCAATGGTATAGTGCAATTATAAAAGTAAAGAGATAAAGAAAGGAAAGTGCAAACCGAACACGAGGATTTATGGTGGTTCGGTCACGGATCTCCTCTCCGCCCTACTCCACTCCCCGAGTACCCAACTCGAGAGTTACTTCACTAAATCAACAAGCTCCCTTCTCGTCGGAGAAAACCTTACAATCGCCGCTTACACTTCTTCCGGTACAAAGCTAAATTTCGGGTTCTAGTTCGAGGTAGAACCAACCTAACGTCGCATATACAATATTTCCGACACTAAGCTAGATGTCAAGTTTTGTCCGGGTACAACCACTCCCGTTATGTTTTATGGCCCAACATAACAAACCTTGTGTTTTATGGCACAAACACATAAACAATCTAATCTAAGTTGATGAGAAATGTTGTGATGATATACTAATGTTTACAATGAAGATCCATGACACAAATGTCTAATGGATATGAATGACGAATCTAAATGTTCTTCTTAGATAAGAAGTCTTCAATCAATGAGGATAACAAGAGATCTTGAATCTTCATATGTTGATATGCTTTGATGAATGAAGATGGCTAAATCTTCAAGCTTTCCTTGGTTGATCAAAATGTAAAGTATGCTTACAATAAAGATTAATGTTAGAAGCATTATGATCATGTGATGGTGAGGGTGATTGATGTATATTACTACATGTTATCTATAGATCTAAGTGATGCAAGAATGTTAGAGAGAATGTGTGTTGGAAGTGATGAAGATATGAGAAAACAATGGGATGGTATTTTATAGCCAAAGTGGTAATAAAAAAGAATCTTTATCAAATCTTCCAAAATCTTGCAAATATTCTAAAGATCTTAAAGAGATAGGATAATGCATGAAATGATGTAAAAATGCATTTTCATTTAGATTAAAATGTTCATGAAAATAAACTTGTAAAATGTATTATGTAACTAGTTGATAAAATGTCTAGTTGCTTTTTATAAAATAAAATATCTAGTTGATTGCTTGTCAAAATAAACTGTATTTTGTCAAGTGTAAGTAAACTTTAGTACTTGTATGAATATATTATAGTTAGTTTACTTGTACAAATAAAAGTATATATTTGTTTAGACATTTTACAAAAGATGTATTTGTATAAAATACTTGTGAATACAAAATGTAAAATGAGGTTCGAAATAGAATGATTAACCTATTAAAATACTTAGTGACTCTAAACATATTTTAAACATTCTAAATTATTTGTTAATGGGTTTGATCATAATGTCACAAACAAACATGTACGAACATGTGTTATAACATACGAGGACTTGAGACATCGAGAGGTGTTGAATGTATGTTGAGACAAAATGTGATTACGAGTAACTTGTACATTTTACGTTATATATTACAAGTTACATGTTTGTCATCAATCAAAACAAACGAGACTGTATAGATTAAATATCGTAATATTTGCACTAACAATAATAATTTACTATTTAATGAATTTATATTAAGGAATCATATATGTTTATTCTTATATTTTTGTTAAAAAATATACTTAGATAAACTTAATAATGAAGATGTTCATGTAAGGATTTGATGAACAAACTTCACATTTTGGGATGAACAAACTCATAGTTTTTTAATTAATCAGTTCACGATTATTGAGGAACTAATTTTGAGCTTGTGATTAACTACTCTTTTGTTAATCAAACATAGGATACACGAATTTTTAACCAAAAACTTTTTTGTTTCATCGCATACATTTTTTATTGATAAAAGAAGTTGTTCATCATAGACATTATTTATCAATAAAATTAGTTGTTTATTAACGAAAGTATTCCTATTTATCGTGGATATTATTCATCAGTAAAACTAGTTGTTCATCCATAATAAGATTCTTGTTCATTACAAATATTATTAACCAATAAAATGAGTTGTTCATCAAAAACATTGTTTATAAATAAAAAAAATTGTTCGTTAATAATTATATTTTTTTCATCATAGACTTTATTTATTAATAAAACGAGTTGTTCATCATAGTCTATGTTTATCAATAAAAAGAGTTTTTCATTATAGACAATCACTACAAAAAATTGGTTCAATCTACACATTTTTTTTCCCTACATTTTTAAAAGTGTGTAAAATTTTATTAATTTACTAACACTTCGTAATGTGTAAAAGTTGGTTACATTAATAAATGTGGAAAAAAAATGTAAAACAATAAATTTTTCACCCTTTTAGTTGTGTCAAAAAAAATTCACACTTTTAAGTGTGGGAAAATCAAAGAAATGTCTACAATTATAAGTGTGGACCCAAATTCTTCACACTTCCTCAAAGTGTGGAGACTCAAAAATTCTCCACACTTCTTTAAAGTGTGGAGAATTTGTGTGTTACAAATAACCTTTATACTTAGAAGTATGAAGAATCTTATAATCTTCACACTTAAAATTGTGAACTAGTTGATACAACTATAAATGTGGAGTTTATATTTTTTTTCACACTTATTAATGTAAACAATTTTTACACATAATTAAGTGTTAATAAACCAATAAAATTTTGCACACTTTTATATATAAAGTGTGAAAATTTAGTGTCGAGAATGAACCAATATTTTGTAGTGAATGTTAATTAATAAAAATGTTGTTCGTTAATAAAAATATTCTTGTTCATATTAGACATTCTTAATTAATAAAACTAATTGTTTATCATGCACACTATTTATTAATTAGAAGATTTGTTAATCAATAAAAAAATCTCTTTTATTTCATGCTCAATTTAAACAAAAATTAACCCTTTTAATGAGAAAATTCATATATATTAACTTCTATGTTTGATTGAAATAAAATTGTTATATGAGATGTAAGAAAAAATGATAGAGAGAAGATAAAAACGAAGTAAAAGTTCGAAAAAAAACAAGTTGTTGGAAGAAAAAAAAGAACACGGTACCTCGTAAAAATTGGAGTATTCTTTAATTTATATTTTTTTTTCATAGAATCTTAACCCTAAATGTATGACCTTGTATCTTTCGTCATATAGCAGTGACACTAATATGTCTTAGCTACGCGTATAATCTAACATGGTTAATCATAACCAGTATTGCAAACCCAATAAAATACAATCATGTTTCATAAATATTAAACTGTCGACCAGTGCATAAAGTATCTGAAAAAGTGAAAATAGTTGAATGAATAACAGAAGGGTGTGCTATCAATAAAGTATCCACACAGGCCATAAAATCCAGCAAATGAACCATCATCCCATGGTACTGTGGAAGGCGTCCCTCGTGCATGGCCAAATGGTCCGTGTGTTTTTTTGTTTGTTACGAACGATAGTGATGAAATTATAGTGTAACCCGCGACAGGCCCCCTTGATGTCGCGACTGTTCCATAGATTGCATTAATCTCTTCGTTCCAATCCAATGTTACCTGAACAGCATCCATAAACAATAGTTACTAATAGTAAAGCTAGCAAAATAAGTCCTACCAAAGCTGTTTAGTTAAAAGTTTAAAATTTAATGTTTTAATGTGAACTGTTTGCCGTTGGAAAACCAAGCAGCCGCCAAAATAACGAGTGTTATTTGTTTTCATGGATTATACTCTGTCAGTTGCTATTGCTAATGTGTGTATAATATGAAGTGTGTGTTGGGGGTAACAGGGTTAAGACAATCAATGACAGTAGCAATACCACTAGGTGGTTACCGGATATCACTTGAAATCGTGTGATCACTTTCCAAAGTAAACTATTCGACCCTAATGCCTGGGTATCACGAATATCTACTTGGGATAAGACCAAATGCAGTTAGAGAATTAGACACAATTCTATAACCCTTTCGCTAATAAGTGTTTTCGTTTTCTGTATCTTTCATGCATGATCAGACCTCCTATTTATAGGAGGTTACTCTTGAGCTATTCCAATGGAATTATGAGTATTAATCGGCCCATTAATAGCCTCATAATTATCCCCATTATAGCCGTTAGTGGTTACATGACCAATTAAACGTGGTCATAAAGAAGTTGTAACTGCCATTTAGCAGTACTTTCCATAAAAAGTACTTTCCACTAGCAGTACTTTCACTTGTAGTGGAAATACAGCCTATCAGTGGAAACACTGCTTATCAGTACTTTCATAGCATCAGTACTTTCACAGTGCTATCAGTGGAAACACTGCCTATCAGTGGAAGCACTGCCTATCAGAGGAAACCACAAGCAGTACTTTCCACAAGCAGTACTTTCACCAGCAGTACTTTCACCAAGCAGTACTTTCACCAGTACTACCAATACAAACCACTATATGAGTCAGGGTGTTCATGGACCTTATGGGTGTACACTCCGTACCTCCTAACCCATTACAAGGTGTGAACTAATCCCACAAGTGCACTAAATTTTCCAACAATCCTCCCCAAATTTAGTTCACTTCCTTTGCATGAAAAATAAACATTAAGCAAAACATGTGCATAAACGAAAATGTCCTGAGGATTGAATTTTCATCTTAGTAAATTACACGTTCAAATATTCGAGAATCAGGGTGTTCTAAGAATTGAACCCTTCAACCCATTTGAATACCTGAAGATAAAATACACACAAGTTTTTCAAACACTTAACAGCTCCTGACACTATACAAGCCATGTGTCCATATCCAAATTCATAAATGTTGTAAAAGCTAAAAGTTCAAAGCTTCCTGAAGCGGCAAAACTTCAACATTTACATAGGTGGTTCCTCTTTAGTCATGCTCCTGCCAAGCACTTTTTTCAAAGAAAATTAACCATTAAGAAGTAAAGACTTCATCCTCCTTTCAGCAGCTTCTGAGCACAACCTTGGGATGTAAATAAAACATGTGCTCCAGTCCACTGAATGTTCAGCTTTCCACATTGAACTCAGCTCCTAAGTTTCCTCAGGAGGGAGTTGGGTGTCCTAGCATTCAGTGACTAAGTTGGACTTAAACCCATCCCTTTAGCAGACTTTATAACCAAGTCTCTAGCCAGACCCTTCGTCAAGTGATCAGCTAAGTTCTGTTGAGATCTCACAAACTCTATAGATACCACCCCATTCATGATAAGCTCACGAATCATGCTATGCCTGACACCTAAGTGTCTAGACTTACCATTGTACATCTGGCTATAAGCCTTAGCCAATGTAGCTGCACTATCACACCGGATAGAAATAGGTGCTATAGGTTTAGGCCACAATGGAATCTCAAGAAGCAAGTTTTTCAACCATTCAGCTTCTTTACCAGCAGCTGCTAGAGCCACAAATTCAGATTCCATTGTTGAACTGGTGATGCAAGTTTGCTTCTTGGACGCCCAAGAAATTGCACCTCCACCAAGTAGGAATACCCAGCCACTGGTAGACGAATTGTCTTCAGTGTTACTGATCCAACTTGCATCAGTGTAACCTTCCAACACTGATGGGTAACCAGTATATGAGAGACTATAATCCATAGTTCTCTTCAAATACTTCAGTACCCTTTGAACTGCTTGCCAGTGATGAGCACTAGGATTACTAGTATACCTGCTCAATTTTCCCACTGCAAAACCAATATCAGGCCTTGTACAAGTCATGACATACATCAGGCATCCAATTACCCTAGAATACTCAAGTTGAGATACAGCATTGCCATGATTAGGCATCAGCTTCTCACAAGTATCCATAGGAGTACTCACTGGAGTACAATCAAAGTAATTGAATTTCCTCAGTACCTTCTCAATATAATGAGACTGAGAGATAGAAATTCTATTACTTTCATGTTTAATCCTTATACCAAGGATAACATCAGCCTCCCCCATGTCTTTCATGGAGAACCTTGATGACAAAAATTCCTTTGTCAAGTCAACCTGATTTTGGTCAGTGCCAAAGATCAACATGTCATCAACATATAGACAAATGATGACTCCTTTACCAGATTCATCAAATTTGCTATATACACATTTTTCAGCTTGGTTAAGAACATAACCACTAGACAAAACCACTTCATCAAACTTTTGATGCCATTGCTTAGGTGCCTGCTTAAGTCCATAAAGAGACTTAATCAGTTTACACACCTTGTTTTCATTGCCAGTCATGATGAAGCCCTGAGGTTGGTTCATATAAACCTCCTCTTCCAATTCACCATTCAAGAAAGTTGTTTTCACATCCATCTGATGAATAACCAGATTGTGAATAGATGCCATAGCAATCAGCAGTCTTATGGTACTGATACGAGCCACAGGGGCATAAGTATCAAAATAGTCTATTCCTGACTTTTGTTTAAAGCCCTGAATGACTAGTCTAGCCTTGAACTTTTCAATAGTTCCATCTACCTTCATTTTCCTTTTGAAAATCCATTTGCAACCCAGAGGTTTGCAACCAGGAGGTAGATCAACCAACACCCAAGTGTTGTTGCCCATGATGGAATCCATCTCATCATTGATTGCTTCTTTCCAGAAAGCAATGTCCTGGGACTTCATTGCTTCTTCAAATGTCTTGGGATCATCCTCAACAATGAAGCAATAGGAGTATTGGTCTGAGACCTCATCCCTTGTACCTTCAACTAAGTATAGTTGAAACTCAGGTCCAAATGACTTTGGAGTCCTGACCCTTTTGCTCTTCCTGAGCACAGGTTCAGGTTGTTGAACCACAACCTCATCAGGGACCACTGATGGTTCACCATCAGGGACCTCTGATATACCAGTGTCATGAGTTCCATTAGGAATCCTCTGACTTGGTCTAGGGACTGATGAGAATCTATTTTCATCAAAATCTGCATCCCTTGATTCAATTATTGTGTTAACTGAAACATGTTCATTAGGTTCAATAACATAGAACCTAAAAGCCTTGGAATGCTCAGCATATCCAACAAAGATGCAGTTAATGCCTCTTTCACCCAAAGTCTTTTGCTTTGGATCAGGGAGTCTTACAACAGCCCTACAACCCCAAACCTTGAGATAATTCAGGTTGGGTTTCTTTTTAGTCCAGAGTTCATAAGGGGTAACCTTGTTCCTTTTATTTGGAACCCTATTTAATAAATAGCAAGCTGTTAACATAGCTTCACCCCAGAACCCTTGACTCAGTCCTGAATAGGACAACATAGAATTAACCATCTCCTTCAGCACCCTGTTTTTCCTTTCAGAAATACCATTTTGCTGAGGAGTATAGGGAGCAGTAGTTTCATGGATAATACCAACAGACTGAAAGTACTGAGTATCCATGTACTCACCTCCCCTATCAGTCCTTAATCTTTTGATCAAAGACCCAAGTTGTAATTCAACTTCAGTTTTAAACACTTTGAATTTATCTAATGCTTCATCCTTGGTATGTAATAGATAGACATAACAAAATCTAGAAGCATCATCAATAAATGTCACAAAGTACTTCTTATTCCCCAAAGAAGGAGTGGCATGCAAATCACACAGGTCACTGTGTATAAGCTCCAAGACCTTAGTCTCACGACTAACACCCTGAAAGGGTTTCTTGGTTATCTTGGTCAACATGCAAGTTTTACACTTTTCAATGTCCATGTCAAAAGCAGGGATTAAACCATCCCTAGACATATCTTGCATCCTTTTATAGTGAACATGACCAAGTCTAGCATGCCAAAGGTTAGAATCACTCTGATCATAAGTGGTCACAAAAGCTGAAATAACACTGTCAGTGGTAATATTAAGCCTGAACATTTGATTACATAAATAACCAAAACCAATAAAAACACCACATTTAGAAAGAACAAATTTATCAGATTCAATAACTTGTTTATATCCATGATTATTCAAAACACTACTTGAAACCAAGTTTTTCCTTATATCAGGAACATGAATAACATTAAACAAAGTTACAATCTTTCCAGAACTAAATCTAAGATCTACACAACCACGACCATGCACCAAGGCTGTTGACTCATTTCCCATGTGAAGAATAGAACCATCATTCAGTGACTCATAAGTCTTGAACCAGCTTCTATCTTTACACACATGAACTGTTGCACCAGAGTCAACCCACCACGCAACATCATCATCCTGCACATAAAAAGATTCAGATACATATGTAACATAATAAATCTGAAAAGACTTATTAAACATATTCTGACCTTTCAGTGAGTTGGCTGAACCACCACTCCCTGAACCATTAGTGCCTGATCCATTGGCTTTACCACCAACTTTAACACCCTTGCAGTCCCTTTTAATGTGACCAGTCTTGCCACATTTCCAACAAGTAGGTGTTGCCTTCTTGTTAGGATCTGCCCTTGTGTTATCATGAAATTTGCGTTTGCCTTTGTTGTCATTGTACCTGGTGGAGTTGTTATGCTCCACCATATTGACAACAGATGGTCCAGCAGCATTGCCACTCTTTGGCTTGTCATTATCCTGCACTTTGAGAGATTCCTCAATGTGCAGATGACTGCCCAACTCAACAAGAGTTAACTCCTCCTTCATATGTTTCAAGGTATGCTTGAAATCTTTCCATGAAGGAGGGAGTTTGTCAATGACACAAGAGACTTTGATAGCCTCATCCATGTTCATTTGGTGTTGTGTAAACCTTCCAAGTATTCCAAGAAGTTCATTGTATTGTTCCATAACTGGTCTTGAATCAGTCATTTTGTAATTTGTGAAATTACTAACAAGAAACTTCTTACTTGATGCATCCTCAGCCATATATTTGGCATCCAAGGAATCCCACAGTTCTTTGGAAGATTCAAAGTTCTGATAAATATCAAACAGAGCATCAGACATACCATTGAGAATAAGACCTCTGCATATGTAGTCATCATTCTCCCACTTGCTCCTCCTCCTGATCTGCTCCACAGTAGCATCATCACCATCATCAGGAATTGGAGTAGTCAGCACATAGACCACACTCATGCTTGACAGCAAGAAGTGCATCTTCTTCTGCCACCTCCTAAAGTCCACCCCTTCAAACTTGTCCAGCTTAGCAAAGTTTGAAGGCATGTGTTTCATTGCAGCAGTTGCCATTGATTATCACAAAATAGTTTACTTTGATTGTTGGGGGTTATCTCCCAGAACAGGGTTAAGACAATCAATGACAGTAGCAATACCACTAGGTGGTTACCGGATATCACTTGGAATCGTGTGATCACTTTCCAAAGTAAACTATTCGACCCTAATGCCTGGGTATCACGAATATCTACTTGGGATAAGACCAAATGCAGTTAGAGAATTAGGCACAATTCTATAACCCTTTCGCTAATAAGTGTTTTCGTTTTCTGTATCTTTCATGCATGATCAGACCTCCTATTTATAGGAGGTTACTCTTGAGCTATTCCAATGGAATTATGAGTATTAATCGGCCCATTAATAGCCTCATAATTATCCCCATTATAGCCGTTAGTGGTTACATGACCAATTAAACGTGGTCATAAAGAAGTTGTAACTGCCATTTAGCAGTACTTTCCATAAGCAGTACTTTCCACTAGCAGTACTTTCACTTGTAGTGGAAATACAGCCTATCAGTGGAAACACTGCTTATCAGTACTTTCATAGCATCAGTACTTTCACAGTGCTATCAGTGGAAACACTGCCTATCAGTGGAAGCACTGCCTATCAGAGGAAACCACAAGCAGTACTTTTCACAAGCAGTACTTTCACCAGCAGTACTTTCACCAAGCAGTACTTTCACCAGTACTACCAATACAAACCACTATATGAGTCAGGGTGTTCATGGACCTTATGGGTGTACACTCCGTACCTCCTAACCCATTACAAGGTGTGAACTAATCCCACAAGTGCACTAAATTTTCCAACAGTGTGGTGATCAAATAATATCCTTATGAAGTTATAAATTTTTATCAGATGTCCTAAGGTTTTGTTAATGAAAAACCGAGAACTGTCAAAACATTAGCTTTTGTTTCTACCATATTTAATACCAATTGCCCGAATAGTTTTATTTCCGGACTTTCTGTTAACCTAAAAATCACGACTTTGACATAAATGATGCGTTAGTGTTTTTTTATTTTCTTCATTTCTTGAAATCTTTTGAAAGATATGATCACCAAAATCTTATCTTTTAGTATTTTTCACAATTGGTGTACTAAAGGGGGTTTGTTATCGAACATATATATGAACTTAATTGTAGATATTGTATTAACTTATTCGAGTTGATATATATAAAGTACTCTTTACCTCAGAACTCTTATTTCCGCCATTCCAGCCGCCAGCCTTTTTAGAAGTGGATGTTACACCTCTGTATTTTGTTGTGAACATGAGAGAGTATATAAGATCTCCATGCTCGACGGTTATCTTCTCCAGATGATGATTTTTTTCGAGTTGAAAAATCCAAACATTTTGTGGACTTTTAAGATCAGTTGTTCCCCAAGTTCCAACCCTTATGATGTCATCATCAGCTTTAACTTGTACACCAATACTTTCAATATAATTTCCAGCAATGCCATAAAACCCAACTAATGAGCCTTTGTCCCATGGTACAGAGAAACCAGTTTCCGTTTCTCGACCATAAGGTCCATGGATCCTCTTGGTTGTCACAAAAGATAGTGACGTGATTGTTGTAAAACCATCTCGAATATCAACAGTTCCAGTAATTCTTTCACCAACATCAAAGATAACCTGCATAGGTAAGCCAATATAAATAGTTTGTTTAAAAATAAGAAAACAATATATGCAGATATTGATGGTTAATTAGGGATGCAATCAGTTCACCTCGGAAACTATGTCTCCACCGACACAACCACGAGTTTTCTCAGAAGTTTGGAAAACACCTCCAGATTTACTAGTGAACATGAGGGAGTATATCACATCGCCATGATCAACTGTTATTTTTACCAGCTTATGATGCTTCTCAAGTTCAAAAGACCAATGATTTTGAGGATCCTCGCTTTGTTTCCCCCAAGTTCCTACCCGAATAAATCCTGAGACTTGAGTAGTCTTGCGACAAAGAAACGAAAAATTGTGTGAGTTAAAATATGGAAATAGAATTATAAAAATGCTGTCTTGTGTTTAACATGAATCTTACTAGAAGTTCCAATGCCTTCTCAAGTTTTTCTACAATCCAACCCATTGTCGGGCGCTCATTTCAACTTTCTTTCAAGCATTGATACGCAACCATTGAGAACACCTCCAGTGAATCTTCATTCATTTGATTTATTAGACATGGATAAATTATGTCATGTATTATCTCTTCTTCATAATGTCGTTGTGCCAGTGCAGCAAGAAACCGGCGCTCATCATGATATTCAGGAATATATGCCAGCCTTCCACACAAGATTTCAAATAGCACTATGCCAAATGAATACACATCAGATTCCTTAGTTAGAATGCCGGTTTTTTGATATTGTGGATCGATATAGCCGAAGGTGCCACACGCACCAGTGACTAGAAACGTGAACTCAACATTTGAAGGACCTATCTTTGACAAGCCAAAATCAGATATTCTTGCTTCAAACGTGTCATTTAAGAGAATATTTGAGCTCTTTATGTCTCGATGCAAAACCCTATGTTGGGGTCCCACATCATTATGAAGGTAACTGAAACCTCGGGCTGCACCAAGACTTATTCTGAGACGTTGCAGCCAGGAAAGATCTTTGTTACTTATATATCTGTCAAGGCTTCCATGTTTCACATGTTCATAAACGAGGATACTGTTGGAATTATATAACATGTTACATGACTAATCATAAATATAAACAATAAACATCAAAGTATTCAAGCGGAAGCGTATAGGAAAGATTAATAACGAATAATTAATTAACACAAGAAGAATATGCGTACCTTACTTGATTCTAGCCGAACAAGAATCAAATCCACAAAACTAGCAATTGAGATGAACCCTAATTAGAGTTGGAGTGCTAGTCGACTTAATAAAGTCGAATAGTGTAAATCACCAAAATCCAAAGTAGGATTTCTCTACGATCATGTACGCGCGTATTGTTAGCGATTTAATTAGAATGCTAGTTCAAATCAGAATTAAATATATTGTCGAACCCTTTACATGCATCTGTCAAACATGTATTATAAATTCACATGTTTGACTATTCAATAATATCAAGCACATTGAATTGATAATCATTATTAATCTGTTTTTAGTAAATGCATGATACACTGTCGTGACATGCATACATGCATATTACTTTCTGGATTAATAAATCATGCGAGAGTTATTTTCTTGTATGTGTCGATTGTCTCTTAATTTTTTAATGAGACCAAAGGGTGTATTTATATAGCATTAAACCTTGTTCAACAAGTCATTGCAAGCACCTTTTTAAGTTTCAAAACTCGACACTCAACCCCCTCCTTTTTCTTAGTTCGACCATATAAATATTTCGTGATATAATTAAATCTCATACGCAACGCGTGCAATCCCATAGGTCTCAAGTTCGATCATAACTCACGTCTACTAATTTATATCCATAAAACCAACAGCTCCCACTTGGATATATCTTAATAGAGTGATCACATCGGTTAGCGTCTAGCAACACTTCGATGCCTCTAGCACGACTCGAGTAAGGTCTCCTGAAAAAAACCTTTTAATGATTTCTCATTATTATTATCCTTTTGTTTCTAATACCATGTTAAATAAAGATATGGAATTAAGTCATTCTTTATTCAACTATTCTGTTTCTCGTTATAAGTGATTGAACAAGATTACCAAATCTTCTAAACATATTTAGGGGAGATTTTGGGTGTGGCCACACAAATATCTTGTCAACCCTACGAGGGGCCCAGCAGTATTAAACTCCAAATAAATTTGAAGGAACAAATTCTATCTTGACTACGAGAATAACCCACGAACTTTGCAACACTTCAGGAAACAACCCTTATGACTACCAGTTACGTATAGCGTTAAGTTGCTCCACAGAAGTGCACTACATTCATGACACTTATCTGGTATCTCAAGTCTGAGGATAACTATTCATAATTTACTTAACAACAATATCCATAAAGTAAATTATGTAGTTGGGATAAGTCCTATATTCAATTCATTGAACATCATCTGAAATTGGTATGCATTCTCATCAATATACTTTCAAGTATATTCTACCATATCTCTCAGATTTGTCTTAGTTTAATGATACTCCCATATCATTAATCGACAACGGATGATTTAGAATAAATAAATTTATTCACGGATTAAACATGCAAATATAGGATACAATATATTATAAAATCAAACATACCAAGTATTTGATCTATTATAACAATTGTTTAACATCCCTTATCCAAATACCAAATAGATCAATGCATGAAAATTCCAGTTTGATGAATTATACCTCAAGTAATGACAATCATACTTGTTGACAAGGCATAAATCAACCAACTTGATCTATCGTAATTTTGAGAATACTTATTTCAAGAATTCAATTAATGAAGTCCTTGTATGTGTGCATTCAACAATCCACATAATAATTCATAAAGTGTGTGACATCCTCTATCACCAATTTATGACAATTAAACTTCCAGACATTTTTAAGTTTAAAGTATTCTTATTCTTTTAATGTATAATGCAACTGTGCTCTTAGTAGCACAACTAGTTCAACATGGCTATTAACAAGGATGAAATCCTACCATGACTAGTATTGAGTGTCATCTCAATTAAACCAGCATCATTGTATACAAACAACAATATGCTCATTAAAACTCCGTAAACTTTAATATCTTATTGTGTAATGTTTGATGCTTTCCTAACTTTCAAGTTTAAAGCTGATGACAATTTTCACAACATTTGACATATTGTTCATCCATAGAATTTAGGAGCAATTCCAGGCTGAGGATGTAATTCTATTAGAATATCCATTACACAAGTTATCTAATAACTTTTAATTAGATATCAATGTTGTCAAATCATCTATCATTCAAGAATGATACAACAATTTGAATACACAACATGATGTACATGATGAATCTACAGGTCAAACTTAGATTTCATTCATGTTCTATCTTGTCAAAAGATATTTATCCATTTCTCAAATGATATATCATGTTTTATTAGAATCATTTATTTTACTGCACATGTTTATTAACAATAAACATATATTCCAAGGTTGTATGTTTTAATTCTTAAATCTTACAAGTGAAGTTTCATTCCTATCCAAGACTTAACATTTAGCTTACAAGGAATGTTACTTCCTATATGTTATACAACATATAATATTTAAAAACCTTAACATAATACTCCCACTAGCTTTCAGGAATACTTAAAATTTATCTTATTTCAATTATAAATCAAAACTATGATTTAATAACTAAACATAAGAATAATTTCATAGATGCATGCATTTATCCATTCATGAATTATTGCACTTCGTACACTACCAAAGATTATATATATATATATATATATATATATATATATATATATATATATGAACTCAAAAAACCTTTCGATTACTTACCGTCCTCGCTCAAGTAATTTCTCAAGAAAGAGTTTTGATATTCCATTGTCATATTTCATATTAATGAAAACAAGTATGACAATTATCATCTTTATATATTTAATGTGTCTAGAAAAGAATATTCAATCATAATTAATTGCTTAAATATGATTAATAATCTTGTCATAAAACATGCATTAAATATGTGTACAATATTGTCCATGTGATTTCTACATAGAAATTCAAACCACCAGAGTTTTTCATCTCTTTGAAGAAACTCATTTCCATTCTCTAGTCTAACTATTAAGATAAACCAAATTTCCAAAATTGATTATCTTTATGGACAACATCTTTAACATTCATAGTATGAGTTATTTACCCAATTCAATATTTGGTAATCTATCATAATGATTATCAGGTTTACTATAATCCTGTAACTCATATTTCTCAGCATATAAGTCAAATATCTGAGATATCTTTGCAGATCTATGAATGAAAATTCCATCATCATGAGGTCTATCAATTACATGTCTAACCTCATCATAATATTTACTAGTGTGTTTTAGAAGATTATGTATCTTGTAATTTTATCTTTCAAGATAAAAAACTTCCACTTGCCTTTTGTAATATATAGACTATCTATATATACTTTAGCAATTTAGAGCAAAACTACATTGTTCTCTTTTTGGGACATTACAAATACACATTGATAATTCCTGACTTAAGTTTGTTAACAACCTATTCATAAGTAGTTTAACAAATTCAGAATCTTCAATTTTAAAACTTAATGTGATTCATCACATTCCATAATGAAATGGTGTTTTATTAATCTTCTAGGTTGGAGTCATATTGAGTATATTCAATCCATACTCAATTTTCTAACCTTGTTACTTTTTAAGAAAGAAGTTATGGTTATCATGAATCAAACAAATCAAATGGAGTTTGATTCTCCTAACTGAACATACCATCAACTTGTGGTATTCATTAGAATTTAATATTGTAATACAATCTAACAATATATAAGATAAACATATTCCTTTTGGCTTACCTATTTACCAACTAAGTCAACTTAATGGTATAATAGACTTTCCAAGCCAATTACATGCTTTATAACACAAGTACCTTTTAACCAAGTTACTTCATATCCATGTCTCAACAAGAAACATAAACTGTTATAATCCCATTATACGTTATAAATCATTGATCAACTCAATGACTTCTTGTATATGTCTTAATTAAAAAACATAACAAGTTAACGTCTTACTTTATTATAAGTCTTAAAAGACTTTATGTTTATGTCTTTACAATGAATCATAACATGTTTAACTAAAGTAATTATGAACACAACTCTTGGTTTCAATAGTAATTTCAAGTTAATTTATTTTACCATTATTTTTCATTTATGTCATTCCAAAATATATAAATAAACAAATTGAAGTAGGATTAGATTACTTTATTTAATTTTATGTCATTCTAATAATACATAAATATTTAATTTGAAGTAGTCTTATATATCATTTTTACACATGTTCTAAATACTTGTCTAATTTAGAAACTGTAAATATGTCCATGCAAGGTCTGACTTCACATAGAGATTTACTTTGTTGTTACAATCTCGCCAAGTTCTGACATGACGTAAATTGCAACACCAAGTGTTTCTTGAATTAGATATGTACAAGTTATATTAGAATGTTGGTCTCTTACCTTGCAGTCAAGAGAATCCTTTAAATCATATACCTATATGTTGTACCTTGCACACAATATAGATTTCTCCCACTTGTGCATGGAACAACATCATGTAGCAGATAAACAACACGACATATGTTTGTTTATGTGATCAATATGATTGTGTCATTGATATTAGCATAACTAGTAGATGTAGAACTACTTCATTGTCTAATAAGGAAACGTACATGACTATCCTTGAAAACATAAGTGTCTACAAGTGGAAAATGATTATCGTAAGACATTCTAGAGATAATCTGGGTTACTACCAAGATGACAAAGCTTGTAACTCCCACTGAATAAGAGATCATTACATTAATTCCTTATTCAGTAATAAGAACACAACACTCCCACTGGATTTGACAACATTGAAAGTGTTTCATTAACCAGTAAAAGAAAATAGTGTTCTATTTACTTCCCTACACCTTTGAAAAAGTCCATACATAACAATTACTTATGTACTTAAGGAGTGTATTCTACTATGTAGATGATGAACTATCCATCAATGCTATTAACTTGAAAAATTGGGCATGCAATTTCTTTCTTAATAGTTCTACTATTCCAACAATTGTAAGTAGTACTTTTAAATGGTCAAAGCACAACAACTAGATAAAATATGCTAGTTTGTCTTTTACAAATTACACAGTAATTAGTCTAGCTTCTAATTTAATAACTCAGAAATATGCAATTTTCTTAACTATTAAAATTTGCTTACGAGTTATGTATTTAGAATTTAGACAATTCTAATTGTCATATTATACCTTTCTTCATTCAAGAAAAGGAATAGGGTTGAATCTCACTCTTTCGCGTGAAAAGAGGACTAGGTTTATTCTTTTAGTAACGTTGACTCTACTAAAACCCTTACAGGTGTAGATTAATTTTACCAATACAGGAATAACCTACGTTTACGGTTTAATGTTGCATTAATACATTTAAAGAATTAGCAAAATTCAATTTTAGTATTTTCGATAATTAAACTTTTCAAGAAAATAAAATACCCAAGGTAATATTCATATAACCATAGAATTTTCTCGAAAACTAGAATCCAAATTATCATAGGTTCATTACATCAGTTGATCTGCTAGCAATGAACGCATATAATAAGGTAATCTGTCGAACATTAATTGGAAAACAATTTCCAACCCCTAGATCATTATGGGATTTATATTTTCCAACGCTATTGCAAATATAAACATGTTTCATCCCATCTTATGCCATTGAGTCCAGGTCTCACTTCCTACTCAACTTAAGTGTCTAACTTAAAGAACTGTAAATATGTCCATGTAAGGTCTGACTTTACATAGAGATTTACCTCTCCATCACAATCTAGCCAAGTACTGTCATGACGTAAATTGCAACTTCAAGTGTTCTTTTTAATTAGATGGCATATTCTTAGTTTAAAAGGGTATTACTTTTGATTTTATTTGGTCAAATCAAATATGTACAAAGATGTCATGCATTCATCTTGTAGCATAATTTTAATAAAAAAACTTTTTATTACCAATTCATAAAGATCAAATTATCAAAGTTTTGATTGAGGTATTGGGTTCACCAATCAAAGAATTTAGTGTTAATTATCATCCATTATACCGTACTTTTGCATAAGTGTAAACACTTAGTGTTTCGGATAATTACCACCGAAGTGGCGCATGGAATTAAAACTAATTCGCCCTTAAGATGAGCTTGTACTTTTATGGCTTACTAAGTAGCTCTATTCGAACTTACAGAGGGCAGAGGACCAGGTAAGCGCAAAAGCATAACCTTAGACATCCTTTCAGTGTGACTGTGCGCACTTCTTAAATAACCCCTTTATAGTTCATTCTAATGGGTGAGCCGTTCAGTCATTGTACCAAAGTCACCAATCAATTAAACTATTGAAAACTTAACTCTTCCAAAACAAATCAAATTTCGCCATTGTTTAGTCCGTATTATTTTTCTATTCAAAATTACCCTTTGCTTAAAACTGTCTAACATAATAAACAAACAAGTAATAAATAAAAAATAAACTACTAAAAAACAATGCGCACATAATAAACAATTTATACGTGTAAACAAGTAGCCACATGCAACTTATTCGATAAAACCCTATTAATAATCAATGTCTAGGTTAAATTAATGTATATATTAATTAGGGCTTTCACTCTCTCAATTTAGAGTGAGCCACATACATCGAAGAATCGATTGCGTAAACCCATAATTAATAATATACCAAATTGCACATAATTGATTCATTAATATATGTAATTGGAGTCTTCCCCAATTCAAGATTTATCGTAAATAAATATATCTTAACAATTAAACAATATCAAAGTAACTTATCCATGACAAATATGCATATATTATCATAGATATATCATAACAATTATACAAATAGTCACAAGATCGCATATTAAAAAATTCCATGACACATAACAAATTATTCATGAATTAATCACGTAACCAATATATTAATTCTAGGTTTTAATAAGGTTAGCAAACAATTTTCAAAACCCTAAAAATTTTATATGTGTCGACATTAAAAAAAAATATATGGGGAACACCCCCAAAAAAAAATTTATAATCGACCCACAAAAAAATAAACATAAACCCTAGATTAACATATCAAACAACATACAAGTATTTGTTTTATTACGCGTTTATGTAATTAATTACTCATTAAAAACCAATGACTCGTGATGTCACTGTTGGAATTATATAACATGACTAATCATAAATATAAACAATAAACATCAAAGTATTCAAGCGGAAGCGTATAGGAAAGATTAATAACGAATAATTAATTAACATAAGAAGAATATGCGTACCTCACTTGATTCTAGCCGAACAAGAATCAAATCCACAAAACTAGCAATTGAGATGAACCCTAATTAGAGTTGGAGTGCTAGTCGACTTAATAAAGTCGAATAGTGTAAATCACCAAAATCCAAAGTAGAATTTCTCTACGATCATGTACGCGCGTATTGTTAGCGATTTAATTAGAATGCCAGTTCAAATCAGAATTAAATATATTGTCGAACCCTTTACATGCATCTGTCAAACATGTATTATAAATTCACATGTTTGACTATTCAATAATATCAAGCACATTGAATTGATAATCATTATTAAATCTGTTTTTAGTAAATGCATGATACACTGTCGTGACATGCATACATGCATATTACTTTCTGGATTAATAAATCATGCGAGAGTTATTTTCTTGTATGTGTCGATTGTCTCTTATTTTTTTAATGAGACCAAAGGGTGTATTTATATAGCATTAAACCTTGTCCAACAAGTCATTGCAAGCACTTCTTTAAGTTTCAAAACTCGACACTCAACCCCCTCATTTTTCTTAGTTCGACCATATAAATATTTCGTGATATAATTAAATCTCATACGCAACGCGTGCAATCCCATAGGTCTCAAGTTCGATCCTAACTCACGTCTACTAATTTATATCCATAAAACCAACAGATACTTTCTCCACTCTCGTCACAAAACCCAACAAGACAGACCAGGTTTTTGTGCTTGTAGCATGAAAGCATTTGAATTTCCATCAAGAACTCACGATTCCCTTGTCCGAATTGACTATCTAACCTCTTTACAGCAACGGTGCTCTGTTTCCCAGATATATTAAGTTTCCCTATGTACACGTTACCAAATCCACCCCTTGCAATAAGATTTTCCTTATTGAAGCTGTTTGTGGCTAATTTAATCTCTTCAAGTGGAATTTGTAGGTGTTGCACTCCTTCCATGTGTGACATTGTACGTATAAGTGTATAAATGAAGCACAACTATGAGGAAACTCTTTCGATTTCACTGCAAATCTGCAAGCCACTTGGAGTTACTAACATAAATCGTTCTTATGAACAAAGCGTAAAGATGTTGTACCTTCTATTATTGTTCAAAGTTTTTGGTTCTTTGCATTGGTTATTCCCTGTATTTAAGGTGAATTTCAAATAATGTTTCATCAACCCCGATTTTTTTACTAGTTTTTCAAAAACACAACCAATTTTAGTTACTTTGACTAAATTACTGTATGAGGTGAGATCTTTGCAAAACATGTATCTTTTAAAGAACAAATAAGTCAATCTCAACCATCCATCCACCTTTCATCTAATGGCTGAAATAAAGCCAAAAATAACAAAGAGAGGGCAAAATTGGTATTTTAGCTCATTTTAATATAAAAACCCACTTTCCACCTTTTTTTTAAAAAATAACATATCTTGCAAACGGTAAATCTTCAAGCTACGAAAAATACACCATCGCGACGAGAATTAAATCATCTTTATATAGATATGCACTTTTATATACTTTCGACGAATTATTTTTTTTTCAAAATTTCCGTCCATAAAAATCCCACGGGATTCATTAAAAGACGATTTTTTTTTTCAAAATTTCCGTCCAGAAAATCCCATGGGATTCATAAAAAAATCCCATGGGATTCGTAAAAAAATCTCATGGGATTCGTAAAAAATCCCACGGGATTCGTAAAAAAATCCCACAGGATTCGTAAAAAGACGAAAATTTTTTTTTCAAAATTTCCGTCCAGAAAAATCCCACGGGATTCGTAAAAAAATCCCACGGGATACGTAAAAAATTCACTTTTGATTTGTATAAATCTCATGGGATCTGTATAATCCCATGGGATTCCGTATAAATCTCATGGGATTCCATATAAATCCCATGGGATTATAAATAACTACTCCGTATGATTTATATATAATCTACTTTAATTACTTGTACATTGAAATGTCGTGTCACTCTTCTAAATTTAAAGGTTATGTTATACAAACCCCCTTATGGGTTAAAACATTAAAACATTGAACTTTCCTCCAAGGGTGATATTATCATCTACCTATTTAGCTTAATAAATTTATATAGTGTTGTGTTTAACTTTTAAAGATGGTTCAACTTTTTGTTTTTAGCATAATGATGCTACACATTCGTACTCCATCTAACATTGATATCAGTGTTGGGTAAATCAAGATGGTTCAACTTTTTGTTTAACGTTTAACTTCAATTAAACAGCAAAATAAAGATATTGCTCCACTTAGTTGTAACAGCAAAGATAGTCAAAATACACAAACCTACACTATTTTTATTCGGGTTAGTACTTCAATTCCTTTGCTCGATCCAGCAGACATGTTCCGTTCCCATGGCTGATTTCACTACCGCAACCAGCCATTTCCCTTTACTAAGTCTCCTTATATTATGCACACACACAAATACAGTATTAATAAAACATAAAGGGCAGTGATTTTTTTCTATTGCATGGAACCCAATTCTGTAGTAGTAAAAATTTAAACAGTAAGTATGAAATTAAAATTGATTAACATTGCAGTGCATAATTTACCCGAGTCAAGAAATCAAGATGACAATCCCCACCGCAAACAGTAGCTCTAGTCGGACAATCAAGCGCATGTGGCGGAGGGAGCACAAGTGACATGCTAAGGGGACGCCCTGACATCACCGTTTAACCACCGGAAACTTAACAACTAACTACCGGCGTTAAGATCGAGCTGATTATAAGACAAACACGCTCATAGTCATCGTGAATCTACAGATCTATGCATTCTGTAACTGTAATGTAATCCACATATCCGGCCGCCACAAATCCCGTCACCCCCGCCCCATACACACACATACAATCATTGGAAAAAAGAACTCACCAAAAAAAATAGATCGGTGGTTTATGGTGGGTTGTTTGTGTGTTTGGTGAGAAAGAGAGTGTGTAAACTAGTGAGTGTCTGTGAATGTGAGGTGAGTGTAGGATTGGAATATAAGAATTGCAGAGTGAGAAATTACAATAACGCCCATCTGTATTTTATTAATTTAAATAGTGATTAAATCTAACCATTGGATCAAAGTTAAATCAATGGTCATGATTAGTTTATTTGTTCTTTAGATAAATGTTGTTTCGTATTGAACTTTTCTCATTACTGTATACTTTTTTAAAACTTACATGGAAATGAATAGTAAAAATAGAATATTTCGGTCTTTCAAATATTGAATAGTGCTTTTGATACTATAACTTTAATTCTACTCAAATAATACTAACTTTAAACCAATTTTTTCTTCTCTGATTTCATTCCA
This sequence comes from Chrysanthemum seticuspe, assembly GCA_019973895.1. NCBI lineage: Eukaryota > Viridiplantae > Streptophyta > Magnoliopsida > Asterales > Asteraceae > Chrysanthemum > Chrysanthemum seticuspe. The sequence continues at coordinate 97,279,342 of BPTQ01000007.1, forward strand.
TTTGCAAGGTTTGTATAAATAGGAAAACAAAACAACTACTAGAGTATCCTAAACGTACTCAAGGAACAAAAACAAGAAAATGGTAAAACTAATGCAATAGTAGTCCACTAAGGCCATCTCCAATGCATTACACTATCTTGAGTTTAATACATTAACACACTAAATTCAATATTTTTATAAAAATCTTTCACAATAGATTAAACTATTCATTATTCAATAAACATTTACACCAGTAATAACTTATGTTACCACTACAAATAATTAAATGATTATATCATAGTTGTTAGGATCCTGATCATGATATTAGGATCTTACGATTTTATGATATTGCAAAGCAAAAACGATCCGGATCATACATAGGATCTTTGCCAGCTTAAAATCTTATAGGATCCCGATCTTGACCATACGATCTTAAGATTTAATCCGATCCGGTCTTACTTTTCTCGGATTACAAAATAAAAAACTACAAATTTATGGGTTGTTTCTTTGTAAAATTCAAAAACCAACATGTTAATCTTTTTAAATCTTTCATAATGATAATTTAGGACAACATTTCTATGAAACCTTCATAGTATTTTGTGTTAACAATGTATAATTTGTGGATTTGTATAATATTACAAAAACTATTAAGAAATAACATTAGAGTAGGATCTTAAGATCCCGATCGGATCTTACGATCACGATCCTGCAAAAACGAAAACGATCTTAGGTAGGATCTTGATCTTGAAAACTTTAGATTATATATTGGAAGCAGGCCCACCAACACTTACATTTATTACACAAGTGATATGCATAACTGATATTAAAAATAAATCTGTGGAGAAAAAGGCTTACTATAAGAGTATAATGAAGGTGTGTACAGAGACCAATTCTTATTTAACATTGAAATCTCACAATGCTATTAAATAGTGAGGTGGCGTTAATTGTTCTATTAAACTTTACCACATCATTTCATTATGGATGCCTAAATAATTACATCAAAAGAGGGAATTCAGATTAAATAGGATGTTGGATGAAAAGTTTTGAATTACGTTGCAATTCAGAATTTTATTATTATTATTATTATTATTATTATTATTATTATTATTATTATTATTATTATTATTATTATTATTATTATTATTATTATTATTATTATTATTATTATTATATAAATCTTAAATTAATATTTATATAATAATAATAATAGTAAGAGAAAATTCTCAAAAGAGGACTTTTTTTTAAGGGTGGTCCATTTTTAAGACTTTTTTCTAGGCTCTTTCCCAAAAGAGCCACGCTCAACCGGCGCCTGCTCAACCGGCACCTGCTCAACTGCTACAGTACAAAAAGAATGACACGTGGCAAAATTTGGGTGGAGTCGAGCAGGTGAGCAGTTAAAGTCGAGCGGTTGAGCAGTCAAGTCGAGCAGTTGAGCAGTCGAAAGGAATGACACGTGTCGAAAAATGTATGGGGTCGAGCAGTTGAGCAGTTGAGCGTGGCTCTTTTGGGAAAGAGCCTAGAAAAAAGTCTTAAAAACGGACCACACTTGAAAAAAAGTCCCCTTTTGGTAATTTTCTCTAATAGTAAATATTTATTATAATAATAATAATAATAATAATAATAATAATAATAATTACTATTATATAAATATTAAAATAATAATATTTATATAATAATAATAATAATATTAAATATTTATTACAATAATATTTTTATAATATTAATAAAATAATAAAATAACAAAATATTATAATATTAATATTTATTAATATAATAATTATAAATAATTATTATAATAATATTTATATAATAATAATAATAAAATAAAAAAATAAAATGATCATAATATAATAATAATATAATAATAGTAATAATAATAATAAATATTCATTATAATAATATGTATATAATAATAATATTACTTATTATAATAAATAAATATTTATTTTCATAATATTTATATAATAATAATAATAAAATAATATAATAATAATATTTTTTATTATTATTAATTTTATTATTATTATTATTATTATTATTATTATTATCATTATTTATTTATTATTATCATTATTATTATTATTATATCAATATTATTATTATTAATATTATAATTATTATTTTTATATTTATTATTTAATAATATTTTATTATTATTATTATTATTATTTATTATTTATTATTATATTATTATTATTATTATTATTATTATTATTATTATTATTATTATTATTATTATTATTATTATTATTATTAAAAAATATTATTTATTATTATTATTATTATATAATTATATTAGTATTATTATTATATAATTATATTATTATTATTATTATTATTATTATTATTATTTTCTGAATTACATTACGTTACAAGTCAACCAAACATAATGACAGATTTTATCAATTTCAATTCAAACACATTTCAATTCTTTAAATTACAATTCATTTAAATTACAATTTCTTCCAAAAATTACAATTCCTTCAAAAACATTCTACGAACCAAACGCACCCTTATAGGTATGCATGGAAGTAAACTAACTAAATGCTCAACGTGCATGTTAAGTGGTGGATATAGGTGTTGTTTGACGTGCGTGCCTTTGAACCGCAAGTTTGACTCGAGCAACTCGTATCAACTCTCGGTTACTCTGTCTAGTGGCGCAAACTACCATCGACCACCCCTTAATCATTGTATGCGACTATCCGATATTTACTGGAAATAGAATTACTCTGTAATATTTAGTACAAATTGTTTGTTGGTCATTGTAGTATCGGAAAAGATATACTCCTTCCGTCTTAAAATATAAGTCCACCCCTTAATCATTAAATTCAACTTATATATTGAAACGGAGTGAGTAAAAAACATAACTTTGATTATAGAAATGTAAAATTTGTTATGAATATATATATATATATATATATATATATATATATATATATATATATATATATATATATATATATATATATATATATAAAATAAATGTTCATATTATTTAATATCAGAAAGTTATTTTTATATTTTAATAAGAGATTGTATTTTATAATGTAATCCTTTCATTGTAAGATGAATTATATAATTTCTATTTATCTATATCTTTGTCATTTTTGTTCTTCTCATTATTTACAACAAAATTTTATTCATGAAACAATTTAATTGTTTTTAATAGTCTACAAAAGTATGGCAAACTTTGGAAATATGTATTTTTGGATCGGTCTCGATCCGATCTTACCAATTTGACAAGTTATCTTATTATTTTATGTCAAAACCTTATATAAAACTTGCATTTTTTCCATTTTCGCTATTATATTACTGTATATTATTATATTTTGAGTCTAAAGTCTTTTACAAGATGTATATTTTTCTATCATACAATGCCGTGATGAAGACGATAGAAAAGAATCGAAATTTTATTTGGGTGTGGGAAATGAAGTTACATAAACAATTGAAATAGATTAAGTTTTATGTTTTGGATTTAGCATGTTTACGACTCATGTCTTTTTGTTTTCTTATATAACTAAATGTATTTCACTATTTTTATTATCATGATGCTTGAACGTCAAAACTTTTCTTACTATATCTTTATGAATTCGTGTTTGATATTCAAATGATAAGTAAAAATGTATAACTTTATGATCCATCAACGCATATTAGCAAGACAATACACTTTTGTGGGATCTTGCGATCTTGATTCGATCTTACGATCCTGATCTTACAAACACAAAGACAATCTTATGTAAGATCTCGATCTTAACGGCTTTGATTTCCACTACTCCAATCTAGTGGGTTAGGCTAAGTTTTGGATGGACTAATATTGGGCTTTTAAAATCACAATTACAAGGCAAAATATGAAAACAACTTCTCTATTTTTTATTTTTTTTTTCTTAATTTTTATTATTATTATTATTATTATTATTATTATTATTATTATTATTATTATTATTATTATTATTATTATTATTATTATTATTATTTTTTATTTTTATTTTATTTTTGTCAAAGGTTGAACACAAGACCTAGAGAGGAAATGATTTAGCCATCCACGTAAGGACCATCTTTTGTTCAAATTTTCCTCAAGTTTTATTTAAGGCTCACTATTTTTTGGTTATCCTTTAATTACGAAGTAGTTTACTACGGTAATTGTATACATTATACAATATGCAATTATATGCTCGATTGGTGAAACAAATATACTTCCAAAAAAAATTTATAGTTGACTTTTAGAGTTTTAGGTCAAAAGTAAAAAACAATTACAGTAGTTTCTTTTATAATGGCTAGCAGGGACGAACCTAGGATTTTCAAGAGGGTGTTGCACAAGGAATTGTTGAGCTAAATAAAGTTACATCGTAAGAAACGAAAGTAGCAAAAAAATTTATAAGGTGTTGCACATAATAAAAAAACGACAATTTTGATTTTTTTTACACTTCATGACCTAAAATAGGGTGTAGCCCGTGTCACGCCCGACACCCATGTGGGTCGGTCCATAGCTACGTCAATATTTAAAAAAAAAGGAGAATACTTAACTTTATCCGATTCAAATCTGACCGGCGGTATGCTCAAACCCTCTAAATTAGTCGTACAATTTGTCAAAACTTATGGCTACCCAAAATAAGAAATAAACTAGTGTATTAATTTCAAATTAGCTCGAATAATTTTGGTCTCTACTGTTTCATTACAGTAGATACAGATTTGGAACACATAGTTTAAAAGCATGTGATGTCCATGCATAATTAACTCGGAACTTCGTAAAATTCAAATTGCGCCTAAAAGAAGTTATATAGAAATGTAATACAGTAGCATTCGTATAATCAATAAACATCTGCTAAATGTTGCAGAGTACAGTTAAAGCAAAAATTAATTACCTCATAAAATATAATTAACATAACAAGCAATAGCATTTGTTGCAACAATACACTATAATCAAAACCAACCTGATCTGATCTAATTCGAAATGTAATTGAGAAGGTTCAGCTCCTCGGCATCTTTCACAAGCAGCAACAGATGGTTGGCGCGCAGTGTTAGTTAATATGATAAGAGAAGATGAAAGGTTAATATATCAAATTGAAAGAACACCAAAACTCTTTTGGTCAATGTCTATAAGGTTAATATATCTAATAGTTAATTAATTAGACAATAAAACTAGGGGTTGCATAAATACAAAGGAGCAGTTGCATGAGAAATAAGTTTATAATACAACTAGTAGTGGCATAATACAAAAGAGCAGTTGCATGAGAAATAAGTTTATAGGACAACTTGTGAGTAAATTAAAGGGGAATATCTCTACATTATAGGCATGGCACGTAGATTATTCTACAAATTTCCACCTCATTGCCATGTAATTGTTTTTAGTGCCATGTCATCATAAGTTGTCCACCTAAGCAATTATTTTCGAAATTTAATTAGCTATGCATTAATTTTCGAAATTTTATTATAAAAAACAAGGTTTTTTTTTTTTTTTTTTTTTTTTTTTTTTTTTTTTTTTTTTCACTTGCAAGGATTGAACCTAGGGTGTTTGTATCATTAACAAGCATGATAACCACTAGACCAACACATGTTTTGAATTATAACTTGCAACTCCAAATCTATAAACTTTAGCAACCAATTTTATGAGATAAGTAGGAGAATCCCTACAACTTAGGTAACCTAAAAGAATATACATAAAAAAAGTCTGCACTTCATTCATAATATATTTTTTCTCAAAATCCCTAATATCTTTTTTTTCCTCACAATCTCTTCTAATGTTCGGTTTACTGATTTTTGTGTTTTCTTCATCACAGGTTTGCAACCATGAACGCTTGACATGTCGTATAATGTTTCTTTGATCTATTATTTAAAATTATGCTTCTAATTAAATACAACTCTTATGTTTTTATAAAACTTGTGTTGTGGTTAACAAAAAAATGGTAAGAGAAGGGGATCAGTAGGCGTTGTGGAATCCATGATGCGTGCTTCTGAAATCATGTGACTACATTCATGCTCCATTCACACAGGTTCATCTCACTCACTTTCTCTCTTTATACATTTATGTTTGCTCAACAGTGAATTACTTGGTATTCGTTTATTTATAGGATCAACCAATTATGACTTTCAATTTACCAGGTTTGTGAGTTGTTATTTTATACGTTTCTGATGTTCATAACATTTTTTATTTCTTCTATGACCGTGCGCTGTTATGAATTTTTTTTCCCTTTGTCATTCTGTTCTAACAAAGATTAATGTTGCTATTTTGTATAATTTTCTTTGTATCAGGTCTTTGCTAAATTCAAAAAATGTTGACAACAACTTTGAAGGTTCATTTAAGTTTAGCAACCAAATATGATAATATACTTTTTTAATCATACAAGTTGTACCGTTTGTTTGATTCTGTCACTCAACGAATGTGAATGGTCTATCCCATACTATTTTGGCCAGTTCTCTTGGTTTTTGTACAGCGGGTTCATATCATTTTTGGCCTATCTCAGCTCATAGGATGTGCAGGTGGCCACAAGCATCGTTAACAGTTGTGACTAATTAAGCTATAAGCTTAGCTTCATATCTTACTCTGACTTTGGTGGTGAATTCTGATAGTGCAGATTCCATCAATCGAGCATCGGAGATACTTGATTAGATTCCTGGAAGAGCAACTGGTGCTTACAGTCACAATCAGGTAAATCTAATGTCTATTGGCATCTTTAAGATATTAAATGTTGATTTTTGCTTGCAAAAAGTTTAAGCACATTGTGCACTTCGATTCAAGGATAATGATGTGTATTGTAATTTTCATCAGGTTGTTAAGGGATTGTGTGATACCATTGCTGTTGGTATTGAAGCTCGTGATGGTACGTCTCCTTTTTTAAAAACCCTAACGATTTTATGTTGGCTTATTATGCAGAACTATGTGACTGAAGGAGGATATAAGACTATAAGCCAACAAGATTATATAAGTCGATTGCATGAACTTAAAGATGATATTAGGCGGTCTTGGATTTCTGATGATCGTGTAACGTCATTAAATGTTACAATTAAGGTAGTTCCTCAGTTCAATATTGAATGAACCAATTATTTTCAGTCTTGAAGTATTAGATAAAATGTGGTTGGATGATGAGTGGGCTTAACTTATAGAATTTGGATAAAAGAAGCCTCTGTTTACGCCAACACACTCACCAATAATCCCCACATAAACAACATCCATCTCTAAAATGGTGAAATCTTCTCGAGTCCCTGACTATGATATCCCTCCCAACAATTTTGGAAATAACTTTAATTGTAGCATAACAATCAATGCAAGCAAGCAAGTTTTTCGTCACTACAGTGGGTGATCCTTCGTGTGTACTAATGAGTGCAAAAGCAATTGCCAACTGTTCACTATGATATTTAACAAAATCTACCTTAACTTCCTCGCTTACATTTTGAAGGATCATACTTGTGCTTAACCTCTCAGCTTATTACTATGATTTCTTTTCGGAAGGTTACCATTGAAACCAAAAATTCTTACCTATACTTGGATTAATCTGATTATGTGTCTGATTCTTTATCAGCTACATGTAGCGGCTGCAACCACAGTGACTGCAGCAGTTGTCGTGGCAACAATGACTGTTTCTATTGCAAAGTTGTATGAGATAACGGGTCCTTCACATAATGAAAATTATAGTCTGTTGGATTCTCCAAGAAGGGATGAAGATACATAAGCACAATATCATATAAGTTAAGAAGGTGAGAGAGTGTCAGATAGGTCAGCGGGAAATGAAAGTACATTATCTAAAATTTCCCTTGAGGATGTAGCGGATTGTGAAATAGTATGGGAGGATATCACGTTGGGTGAACGTATTGGATTGGGTTCTTATGAAGAGGTGTACGGTGGTGACTACCATGGAACTAATGTCACTTTGAAGAAATTCTTAGACCAAGAAATAACTTTAAATCACTGGAAGAATTCAGAAGTGAGTTCAGGATCATGAAAAGAGTTACATCCTAAAGGGGCACTTTACATTAGGTTATTTAGAGGGCTTATTAGCTTATCTCAGTATCAAAACACTATAAGCCCAAAAAGTGGAGCTTATTGGCTTATTAGCTCATCTACATTGGAAGATGAATGGGATGATGAAGATACAAATATAGGTAATTTAACTTATTGTTTTTACTTTGGTCGTTGGATAATTTTGTAAATCGAATGCATTTCCAGGTGTACTCATCAAGGTTTTTGCAGTTACGAATGGGTTTATAGTTACTTAAAGGAATTCATAATTACAAACCTTTGTTTCGTCGACCTCCTTATGCGTGTATAAAATTTACTAGAAATACTTAAAGGTCCTTTTGAATTGACTGTATTATTAATTCTTTGATCTACATCAGCATAGCTTCAGAAGCCATTTGTGGACAAGAACAAAACTAAGAAGTGCTGCAAGCTTGCAACCATGTTGAACTTATTTAATCTACGAAGGTTGGCTTGGCCAGCAGTCAAAGATGGGCAACAAAAGGTATGATACAATACAACACATTCTTTAACTCAGTTATATATTTTAATCTACATTTTCACTTAAACTATAGTTACTGTGTTGTACAGGTTGTATTATCTAATGCAGAAGTGGAATCACTTCGATCAGAACTTTATGATTTGGAGGAACGAGAAGCTCATCTCAAAGCTCGGTAAGTGCACTCTCAACCGTTGACCTTATATGTCTGTCATCTAACAAAATCACATGATAATATATTCATTTCTTTGATTTTTATATGTGCAGGTCCGATAATGTCCAAGTTCGTTTATGCTTTTCGTGAGATCGAAACGTTTAAGGAGCTTCTTCACTCTCAAGTAAGTGAACGTATCGCAGGTATTGAGCTTCATGACATAATAATTATTCGTCCTTCAGCGTGAATACCTCATAATAGGCACATTATGCAAGAACAGGTCATCCAGGTTTTTTATTTGAAAAGCTAAATTATTCACTAACTCACTGTAATTACATGGTTTTGTGATCATATCACATATGTAAAGTGTTTACAAGAAATGGACAGAACAAATGTTTTGGGTCAAACCTAACCTGTTTAACCTGCCCCAAAGAAAAATCAACCTAAAATAAATCCATACCCATCTTGATCCACTCATATTATAGTCTTTAGTTTGACAGTATGACTACAATGTAGATGGTGCGGGTTGCAGCTCTTAGAAAAATCTCTCTCGCTTAGAAATGGCTACTCATATACAAGCATCTCCTCATATGCAGCTTCCATGTATATATATGGAGCTTTCTTCATTTTTTTGAAGATATTAATAGATAAAATGCTTTCTTTAATGATTTTGGGCTCTTTAGGCTGACCATGATTTTAATTTCTAACATATTTGGCTCACAACACTTGCTTTTATAACAGTTTACGTATTGCCTAAAATAGCATCATCACTTGATTATAGAAAATTCATTCAGATTGGAGTGTATCTTAAAATTGGGGAAGACAAGATATAAATTTTGAAATCTCGATAATAATTATCTGACCGTTATTTAATTTTCTACAAATAGAATGAATGTTTGGTAAGCACACCGAACAACTGTCAAAAGTAATTAACGGATTTTTTGTCTCTTTTATGTTACAGCACCAGAGGACTTCATGCGCAAGGTTGTATTAGAACAATTTTGATCATTTAACCCTCATGGCCAGGGTTTCTTCACCAAAAAAAATTTCATCCTGGTGAAAGAGTACAAAACCACAAATACATTTGCCATATCACCTGAGAAATTATTAAAGGTGTAGTAAATTGGGTACCCCAGCTCGACAAAGAGAAGAACTTCAGATAAGAGCATGATTTGTGAATTATTTTTAGAAGTACTCAATCTATTGTTAAAGTTATTGGAATTCGTCGAAGTTACTGTATATAGGCTTGAATTAATAAAGAAGTAATTATGTGGTTTAATACTTTTCTTGTCCATCCGTACGTGATTTGCATTTGAAAATTTTCTTTTTTCATAATTAATTGATAAAATAGAGGGCTTGTGCATACTTTACTATCAGGAAACCTAAAAAGAACTTTCGTAGTTGAATCATGATTGTTCTTAGAATTTTATCCCATGGTTCAAATTAACAGAATCTACATGTGCGATCAATGTTGTGTATGCTTCAAAACCAGGTTCACTTTCACGAGCAATAGTCTTGTGCATTTGGGTTTAATTGTGGTGGATGTTGGTGGTTTCTTTCTATGTTGTCAGTGAAAATAACATAGGATAACAGTTATAGTACACATTTAAGGATAGGTTTGCTCTCATGAGCAATAGTCCCGTGCATGTGTGTTAAATTGAGGTTGACAGTCGAAGTGTTTATATATTGAAGAAACTTGAGTACAGTGTGTGTATTGAGGAGATTCAAAAATCTAACTGACTAACATAATAAACTGCATTAGATCCTGTGTTGCAGATTGTATCTTGATTCTTGTGGATGCTGCTATGTGTATTGAAGCTGCATATTAATATTTAAACTTTGTGAATATCTTCAGTTCCTTCTCCATTTGATTTGTGTGACAATATAATGTCATAATGGTAAATTACAAGAATGGTCTGTTTCTGAGGTCAGTTGTTGATATACCAGCACGACTAACATAATCACCTTGAGGAGTACTCGTGCATCAAACTTTTCAATGCCCATTTCCAGTGTTGTACAGTTTCAAAGCATCTCAAATGGGCATCGGCGTCTTTTAGAACACCAGGGCATCCTGCTCCCCAACGCACTGCTTCCCACGACAATTTAAAGTTGATCCTAGAAAGTCCTACATGAGTTCTTTTGGCCATTGCTTAGGGTAGGGCTCAACGTCTTTTTGATATAATTGTATGAAATAGTGCTGGTTGAAGCAGATACATGAATTATTTAAAGATTCTGGAGTCTGGACTTGGCTCTGAATGGGAAAAATGATTGTTTCATTCAAGGTTCTGAATTATTAAAAACATACCATTTTAATCTTCTATATGAGTTGGGGCTAATTGCTAAATGAGATATATTGTTCGAAGGTGTTGACAATTGATATAATTTATCATCTATGCAGTAAAATGTCATATGAAGCAGAAGGATAAAAGTTAAATAATCTTATCACAAAAAGTTATAATATAGTTCGACATCATGTTAGATTTATGTATAATGTTAATACAAATAAGCCGTAAAAACGTTTATTTATATTTTACGATCTTATAATGTTTTGTCGATAACAAACGTAAAATCATGTTAATGAAACTAGTAAAATACGTAAATGGTTTGAACCAATAGTTTTCTAACACACTTACGCTTTCACATAAAACACTAAAACAAGTATAAGTGATTTTATGATTTAGTATTACATATGTACAACAACTAGTGTTTACATATTTGGGTAAAATATACACATAACTTGTATGTAGTATATTGGGTAATATAAATGGGTAAAAACTTAAGTATCATAACCCATTAACCAAATACATTGAATGTAGTTGGGTACAACCCAAAGTCCATGGAGCTTGACCCATAACCCATTGCATGACATCATGCTTATGTCATATATGGATAATATCCATAACCCATGGTATTGACCCATACCCATTTGACTAGGTGCATTGCACTCATAAGATACATTTTATCTAGTAAAAGAGCCATGGATCAACCCATGACCCATGACCCATAACCAAAATACCCATGGGCAAAGAGGAGCGTCTCACGGATCCCTAGCTTTACGCTAGACGGATCCCTTGTGGGAGGGATCCGTGGGATCTAGGGAACAGTAGGCATTTTCTCTCTATAAATAGTGAGCCATTTCTTCATTGTTTCTCACCTCTTCCTAACATACTTTCCCTTTGAGTTAAAAACTCTCTAACCCCAGATCCAAGTGATCTATGTTTGTAGTTTTGTTTTTGTGTGATTCTCTAGGTTCCTCTTAAAGGCGAGATCACCACCTTTGAAGTCAAGCAAGCTCAAGTCCATGAGTTGCTATGGTTCCTCATCATGAAGACTACTGAAGTACTCTTGTTGATGGTTCTTTTTCTTTCTACTAAGAAGTGTTGTGATTTAAGACATTAGTGAAAGATGTCTCAAGTGTCAAGACGAAGACATTAGTGAAAGGTGTCGATCGTCCGTATTGTAGGCATTAGTGAAGGGTGCCTAGAAGTCAAGTCACAAGACATTAGTGAAGGGTGTCTTGAAGATCTAGTTAAAGGCATTAGTGAAAGGTGCCTAAGATGTACATTCGATATGGTGTGTTTCGATGTACAAGATAGATTAGCATTAGATCCAAGGATATTGATATCCTTGATAATGTTGTAATAAGGAGTTGGTCTCCTTTGGGATTAGTCGTTGGTGTAGTGTTGGGTTGTAGTTCCTCCATTGTAATGGAACTCGGTACTTAGCCTAGTACCGGATAAAGGGTAGGCGACGTTGTGATAGGTGTGGTTCACCTTGGTGTGAAAGAACCCGGTGGTTAGCCTAGTACCAGAAAAAGGGTAGGCGACGTTGTGAAGGTTTCTCCACCATAAGGAGTCGGTGTTGTGTAGTGATTACAAACTCTCGAGTAGGTGACTCGGGGAGTAGAGTAGGGCAAGGAAGGTGTCCTTGTAGCCGAACCACTGTAAATACTCGCGTTGTGGTTTTGTGCTTCTTACTCTTATCTTTTCATTACATATTTATACTTCTATATGTTTTTTTATTAACATCCAACACACATCTAAATAGATTGACATAAGTCGATCTAAATAGCTTAAAACAAGTTTTAATTGGCAAAACTATTCAACCCCCCCTTCTAGTTTTCCACAATTGGCATAAGAGCTTCGTTACCAAGTTTCTTGAAGTATATTGTACTTTAAAAACTTGATATGATCCATGGTTAATTGAAAACTACAAAGAAGGTTTTTCATAAAAACAAACATCATGTCTTTTAAAACTCTTTGTTTGGATGTTGATTAAATGACAACATTTTTCTTAATATTTATTATTTATTTTAAATGCACTAATCCTCTGTGTCATGTTGATTAGTCAAAGCTCATACCTACCAAGCCTTAGGAATCGCTTGGTAACAAGAATACCTTCCCTAAGAAGGTATCTTAAACACAACGGAGCTGGAATCGTCTACTGACATTTATAGTGTCATTTGTAAAGACATTCCTAAGTGCATTAGAGGTATGATTTTATACTTATCTCTAAAATGACATTTGCTTGATAATTAAGTATGCCTACATAGGTATTTATATGATTATCTTTTGTGCATATACATGTATTACATGAAGCTTCATTAGGAAGCCTTTTCTTACATACGTGTTATTTTTTCATCTAAAGTTGTGGTATATAAAACTTGTGTTTTATTTCATTTAATCTAAAAATCATATCCTTCTAATAATAAAACAAAACACAAATCTAAAAAATTCCTCCTTCCCCATAAATAAACCATCCGTCGTTCAACTCTATCAAATCCCCACTTTTTCAAATCTTTCACTTTCAAAAATTACATCTCATTCAAAACTTCATCTTCCTCTCATCTCATCTCAAACCAAAACCAAGAAGGTTCGTCATCAACATGGTTTACATCGCCCTCGTGTTCATCGCCTTAACACTCATCGCTCTTGTGTTCCCTATGATGAAGTTCTCATACGGAGACATATACTTTGTGTTGTTAATCTACATTGGGATCATATACCCAATCCTTTGTATTATTCTTAGCATTGAAATGAAATATTATTAATAGTCTAGTTTATCTAGGTTATTATTATCATAATGTGTTTGTCATTTCTTTCGATTTATATGTTTCGTATTCTTTCATGATACATTAGAAGCCATGTATGCATGCTAAAAGAAAATGTAGGTTAAAACACATATCTTGGTATAAAATTGTAAAACCTATGTTTTTATCAAATCTGTTTCTGTTACTACAGACCCACGGATCCCGGCAAGTATACTATTCGGATCCCTTATAGAAGGGAACCGTGGGAACCGTCCTTCTGGATAACAAATTTTCATGCAAAATAAAAACCACTTTCTTCCTAAAAGAAATGTTTTACTAGAATGTCAAACATTAAGTTAAATGTCATTGTTAATAAACATCTTGTAAAAACGTTAGGTAATCATTGCTTTACCCATAATACGTCACATCCTATTAACTTGTCCTTCCTATAGGTTTCACTATGTCGCATGAATATGAGTTTGATTTTTCACTCACTAGCGTCTACACTTCTAATATCTCCCTTGAGCCCAACACACCTGGCAATCATGTCCGTGGGTTCAATAATCTCGAAAACCGTCACTTCCACGAAGGACGTATTATAGACACCTCTCTACAATTCAAAGAAGGTATCAATACCTCCTTCCGAGCCATAGGACTAGAATGTCTTCTCTAAATGAACGAGAAGATATGTCCAAGGTTCATAATGGAATTCTTCCGTCAAGTTGAACTCGTTCATAACGAGGATCGCTCTCTATCTCTTTGGTTTTGGATCAAAAACCAAAAGTTTGTTTTAACCCTTGGGCATTTGCTCACATCCTTCGGATTCCAAATCATGTACAATGTGCCTTCACTGAAGATTGGTCTCTTGATTCTCTCTTCAACTTTCGTAAAGAAAATAGTCCATATTGTTCACACATACTCTCCCCGGAGGATTTGAATCGCATAATATGCAAACCTCGACCGTATTACTCCGATCCAAACATTATCTTTACACGGGACATTCGAGAAGATTACAAACCTCTTGCACTCATTCTACGTGAAAATGTTTGGAGTCTTAGGGGAAATCGAGAAATTATTCCCGCTTGTTGTGCTCACATAATCTATTGTTTGCTAACACAACAACCATACAATCTCGCCTACTTCTTCGCAAGGCGAATTGTAAATCTTCAAGGCTCCAAGAATAAACTCATCCCTTATGGAATGTTCTTGACGCGCCTCTATCATAACGTCATGCATTTTCATCCTCAATTTCAAAGTCCGTTGTACGTACTTGTGAACAAGATGATGGAACCGCTAAACACATCTTTCATGAAGACTTTCTTCATTCTTGATTCCACCAACACTCATCAACCATTTGATGATCCTTCTAGCAAAAACGCTCAAGGAACTTAGTAGTTTTTCAAATAGGATCAATCCTTTTGTACTCATGCTTTATCAATGTAATCTAATTTCCTTCGTGAAATAAAACATCTTACATTTGATATCTTAGTATTAGAACCTCTTAAACTAACCTTGAAATGTAATGCATTGTCAAAATCACTGCATACCTTTAGTAAAGGTTCTGCTTAGCAGATAGACAGATCCCAAAGGTTGTGCTATACGTGTAACACCCCCAAATTTCATGATACGCAGCGGAATTCAAGCTGGGTGTTACTTCATGGCACAATAGTTATATCAATTGAAAATGAACCCTAATTGAGTCGTTTTAAAAGATTTATCATTCGATTTATATAAATATCAGAGTTTACAAAATGAGGTCCCAGATGTTTTACAGTTTATTAAATAAGTTTTCAAATGATAATATAGCCTTCTTGAGTGTCCGTGCCCTTCCGTGCCATCCTCGTAAATTATGAACCTGAGATAAACATGCTAAAAGTGTCAACACAAAGGTTGGTGAGTTCATAGAGTTTATGATTAAAACAGTTGAGTTCAATAGTTTCAAGTTGGAGCGATTATTGTAATAAATACCAATATCGATGAAATAAGTAGTGGGTTACGTTGTTATCCACCCATAGTTCGTTTGTTTAGTAATCAGTTGAACACAAGTTTCAAGATTGGGCCACGTTGTTGCACCTATAAATTAAGTAGTTGCAACATTTGTATCATTGCAACATAGTATATATTGCCTTAAGTCTCATGAACGCAAACCTTAACACGAATGCGTCATAATAATGACGTAAGTTACAAACATCATAATAATGATGTGAGCAACAATGACCTCTGGTAGGAGTTTGCCATTCTCCTAGTATTCTCAAATAAAGTGCATTTGGTTACCTATCCGGCTAACACAAATGGGGCGTCAACTGCCAATAGATCTATTCACTATATTCGCGTTCACTAGCAAGTGATTAATGGTTCATGATATGAGGGACTTTTAGTGGCAGGTGTAAGTAACTTAAGCAATAAAAATTAGGATAGCATACAGATAGTACTTGTGTTCAGGTTTGTAGCAAAACATATAAAGTGTGATTTTGAACTCATAGTAGTATGTAAAAGCTTTAGAGTACTTGTGAAAGTAAAAATAGGTAATTGAGCATGTATCTCCCCCAAAACAGTTTAAAAACAAGTAAAGGTAGGGGCCATGAACTCACAGTAATATGAAAAAGTTTAGAGTATTTGTGATAGTAAAAGAAAGTAGTTGAGCATGTATCTCCCCCAAAAGAGTTTACAAAACTGATAAATAATAGAAAATGGGGCTACGAACTCACCTCGATGTTACAGTAGTCTGGATGGAAAACAAATTAAGTAATGTGAATAAACTGCTCCGACTCGTGACCTGAGTTAGTATGTCATGTTTTTAGTATTCGAATTCAAGTTTATGCGATGATAATGCTTTATCGGTAATTGGCTAAACATGAAGTCTCTTCAAAAATTAGTAATACTTATTATACTTATTTTTATGGCTCGGATGATTGTTAATAAATTTTATCGAAACCCAAGTTGTTAAATATGATATGTTTCCAAAGTGTTATAATTTACAATTTTAAATATTTACGGTTTTTACCCTTGCACTTTCAAAAATGACACTTTAAACCCTCAACTATGGGTTATTGACAAAATCAGCCCTTTTATAATTAACTTAGAAGAATTTACATTTTTAGCCCAAGAAAACTTTATCTTTCAAAAATTTCAATTTTTATACTTGTAGTTTTAAAAGAAAAGTTAACTTGTTTTAGGCCTAAATTGACAAAAGTAAGGGTAAATATAAGCGAGTCCTTAAAAAGGTTTTTACTACATTCTTGATCCCTTCAAGATTTTGTCCGGTAGTCTTTCTAATGGTTCAAACTAGAGGTCTTAAGCTCTTACGGTTTGGTCGCAATGATCTTCTAAAGTAGGGGGGTTAAGTGCCTTTTGTTGGTTTTGGGCGATAACAGGGCCAAACGAGGACAGATTTTTCACAAGGCAAGCTAATGTTCTTACAACACATTTGCCCCTTTAAACACTTTGATGTAAGCTCATCTAAATGGTATAGGTCTCATATCCTAGTCATCTTTGGTTAGAAAGATACAAGTCCACGAACATGGCTACTTGGCCAAGATGCGTTTTAAGAAAATTTCCTTTTAAACCCATTAACTTTCACGGTGTCATCTAGGGACGTTGTAATATGTTTATTAACTCTTTTTAAGTTATTTCCCATCATCCTATAACTCCCACGACTCAATTTTTGAAAAGTGTACACAAGGCTTATTTATGAAAATTCCTGCGAGTCACCCTCTTTGTGGTTAATTATAAAATAGACTATAAGTGCTTTTAAAGACGTTATTGGGGCATTAAAATCTTTGCAGCGAGCCCTTTAAAACGATGTAAACCTCGTACTTTGCAACCCTTTAATTAGCAAGATATTAATTACGAAAAAGAGCTACTTAGGCTATTCTTGCCAAATTGCAATTCTCGTTTTAAACCATAAAACTTTATATCTTTTGTATGCAACCTTGTGAAATGTTGTTTTACTCATTTCTAATGTTTCTAAGATAGTTCATAATCAAATTTATCAAAAATCCCGAGTTTTCCCCACATACCTGTTATAAAATACTTTTGGTTTTTAGGACTTTTAGCCATAATGAAGGGCTGTTTTTAAGCATAACGACTAGGCTTTTCAACCGGGTTATGGGGGCGTTTTGTAGTATCTTAGGTGGTGTTTACAACGGTACTTTCGTTGACCCTAATACCTTTGACATGATGCAAATAAATGCGGCGCAAGAAGGGGGGTTGGGCTGTTTTGTAACTTATACCTAACAGCTGTTGGGATTTTTATTAAATTTTGGCTTCGTTATGCGTTTTCTAGACCCCGTGCTCCCGAGTTTTTGAAGAAAACGTCGTTCCGGACAACTTTTGTGTTTTAACGTTTTCATGAAACGGACCAGAAATGCCTCGTTTCGCGTGCCCGACTGTTCTGTCCACAGAAAGTTTCGGACAGATTTTTGGCAACTTCTTTAGACCATAACTTTTGACTAGTGTACTCGTTTTAAGTGATTCAAATTGATACGTTTTCCTTATAAAATCCTTTTTAACAGTATGCAATTGATATTAAAAGTTAAAACGAAATAGGATGAGGTTAATAGACATACATGCTTGGGATTTTGACAAGAACCAAAAATGAGAATAGATTGGCTTCTAAATGGAACAAGACTCTTTCCCTCCTCCTAGGATCTAATGTACCCTTCCTTTACTTCACCTTGGTACTTAAGATCAGATTATAATGGTGTATTTGTGTAGTGTGTGTTTCGATTAGTGATGAGAGAAAAAAAAATGAAAAGTGTGATTGATTTATATAGGAGAAGGAATTTGGGTTTGTATGCAATGTATGGCTACAACAAGGGATACTTGTCCAAGAGGAAATGGAGCATGGTGTTCTCAATATGTCCATGCACCATGTTGTTGGCTCAAGTGGTTCAAAAGACACCATGTATCACCAATTTTAACCAAGGGTAGAAGAGGAGGGTGATGTGTTACTCTAATATGCTAGTAAATGCATGTGGTCAGGGTAATTACAAGTAGTGTGTAAGTAACTAAAGGGTAAGTATCTAGTTCATTTTTAACCATGGTAACAAGGGGGGGCGTTAGGCTTGAAGGGTAGTACCTAGGGCTTTTTATGTTGTACCTATTGTGTAGTAATGTAAATACTTAGTTAAGTTTCTAATTTATTTTAGATAAAATCTAGTTTAGGTTAATTTACATGCAATAAATAAATAAAAGTAAAGGCTTAAGGTTGGTGCATTATTGTTTGTACATTAGCATTGTTTTGTTGTACTTACTAAAAAAATATATTTTTAAGGCTTGTGCTTGAAAGGTTTTTACAATGCGTTTAAAATTAAATACACTAAGGTTTATAATGAATTTTAGGTTAAGTGAATACTTTTATACATCAATGACTTGTACATTGGCTTGATAAACTTGTACATTAGTATTTTCAAAATATATCATGCACATAAAATCATAGAGTTGTATATTAGGGCTTGTAATGGAATTTAAAGTATAGCTAGGTTCCGTGCTTTAATGACTTGTACTCTAGGTATAAAATGTTGTACTTTACTATTTGTGAAAAATCGTAGTTATAATAAATTAGGGTTTCATGTAAACTCAAATAAATGGTTAACGTTTAACTTGAAAGTTTAATAATTGTACGTTAACGTAATAACGTAAAGTAGTAAATAAAAGTTGAAAACTTTTATAGTTTTACATATAAAGATGTTTATGTTTATTAAAGATGTGAGTTTCATCACATTGGCTAGTTGTTGTGATCAAATAAAAGGATATCGTTTCTTAAAAAAATTTGGACATAGAAATTAGATAAGTATTCTTTCGTTAGAATATTATATTAGTTTAATACGAGGTGAAATTTACCGGTGGTTACAGTCTCACCCCCTTAAATTGAATCTCGTCCCGAGATTCAGTCCATGTTAAATGTTGAAGTAATAAGGATGAAATGTGGTTTTACTTGTGAAAACTTATAAGTTAGAATTTATTGTTTTTACATATGAATAACATTATTCTAAAGGTCATATAAACTTAAGAAAAATTTATTTTGAATGAAGATTGTTATTTTATAAGGTTTATTAATTTTGAAAATAACATGGTTCATAATGGCTTGTGAAAATCAAATTATTAATGTCGAAAAAAAATTTCGAATGAGAGAAAGTTTTTGAACTTCAGGTTTTGTAGATGATGAATTAGTTTGTTACTTAGTAAGATGAACAGTAATTTCAAACGGTCATGAACAGTACCCCCGACGGTCATGAACAGTACCCCCAACGGCTACTTTCTCCTTTTATAAATACCCCATTTTAATCCTCATTCCTTCATACTAACTTTTCCACCTACATTTCTCATATCATACTTCCAAAATGCCGCATATTATTACCATTGTTGCACTCGTGTATGTTGTAATATTTGCTATCTATTTAGCCAACGTCACGGATGAAGATTACGAATTCTTGGCCGTGGTCTTAGTGATTCTTGTACCACTCGTGGTCCTAGCCATCGGAGTGGATAAATTATGGGGGTAATTATGTTATGAATGTTGAAATAAATTGTTGTTTAATTTGTGTTATTTTGTAATCGTATGCTTTAGCATTTATTGAGTTGTGGTCTTGTGTTGGTTGTTGGGTTGAAACCTAATACGCTTAATGGTGTGTTTGTTTATGTAATCTAGGCCGAGGCCCGTTTTAATCTAAATGTGGGTTGTGTTTGTTTGTTTTACTAATGGGTTGAAGCCCACTTTTCGTTATAAAAAGGAAGCGTTTTATATATTGAGCTACGTCTCTTGTTATTTCATTCACCATGCTTAATAACTCATTTATATTTGTTATACAGAATAATCAAGATACTGCATCCAGTCATGATTCTCTCTCTCATAGGTGTAGTCGTCTTTTTCATTATCTTGGCGGATCAACCATTTGGCGATACCATACCTTATTTGGTGATTTTTGTAACATTAGCACTACCGATGCTAATTATATCATTGTGTATTAGTATTCATGGATTCTAATGTAATAAAAATTTACGTTATTTGTGTTTGCCATATATCTTTGTGAATTTTTGTAATCCTCGAGTTTGTACTTATATCATTTCAGATACAAATAAACCCACTTATCTATAATTCATTATTTACATAGAGAGGCGTCCCAAACAATGTAAATAAAGAAATATAAACTTATGGTTCGGCGATTCACAATTTCTTTATTTAAATAAAAAGGCGTCCCAATCCATTCAAATAAAGACATTGTAAGTCATCCTACTTAAGAATTTCTGATTTAACATTCGTACTTAACTGATGAGTTACAAGGAGATTTGGGTATTCTCGGAGTACAGAAAGAGTGTTTTCACTCATCATTTAGAGATGGAAGTAAAAATATCAAGGAAAGTTGCCAAAATAGTTGGTGAGTATATATATTTAGTGTAAATAAGATAAGTAGGAGAGACCATTGTAATTGGTTACAATGTCTTGAGAAGGTTTCATAAATTTGAAAAATATAAAAGTATGTACATGCTGGGGAAATGTGATTAAGTCATAATGCCTTAGAATAGGCATATGCAGGTATGTTTACGTTGTGTAAAGTGATCAGAAGTATATATCAGTATACTAAAGTGTTTGTGTAGCATAAATTGTCTAAAAGTCACATAATTACCTGGAGGATGGAAGGCACGGAGAGCGAAAGGCTATAAAATATTTTTGTGAAAAAATAGTTATAGTTTAGGTCTCAATTAAACCCGTTTCTCTATAACTGAGGATCTGAAACCAATCTGTAACACCCCCAAATTTCGTGATACGCAGCGGAATTCAAGCTGGGTGTTACTTCATGGCACAACAGTTATATCAATTGAAAACGAACCCTAATTGAGTCGTTTTAAAAGATTTATCATTCGATTTATATAAATATCAGAGTTTACAAAATGAGGTCCCAGTGGTTTTACAGTTTATTAAATAAGTTTTCGAATGATAATATAGCCTTCTTGAGTGTCTGTGCCCTTCCGTGCCATCCTCGTAAATTATGAACCTGAGATAAACATGCTAAAAGTGTCAACACAAAGGTTGGTGAGTTCATAGAGTTTATGATTAAAACAGTTGAGTTCAATAGTTTCAAGTTGGAGCGATTATTGTAATAAATACCAATATCAATGAAATAAGTAGTGGGTTACGTTGTTATCCACCCATAGTTCGTTTGTTTAGTAATCAGTTGAACACAAGTTTCAAGATTGGGCCACGTTGTTGCACCCATAAATTAAGTAGTTGCAGCATTTGTATCATTGCAACATAGTATATATTGCCTTAAGTCTCATGAACGCAAACCTTAACACGAACGCGTCACAATAATGACGTAAGTTACAAACATCATAATAATGATGTGAGCAACAATGACCTCTAGTAGGAGTTTGCCATTCTCCTAGTATTCTCAAATAAAGTGCATTTGGTTACCTATCCGGCTAACACAAATGGGGCGTCAACTGCCAATAGATCTATTCACTATATTCGCGTTCACTCGCAAGTGATTAATGGTTCATGATATGAGGGACTTTTAGTGGCAGGTGTAAGTAACTTAAGCAATAAAAATTAGGATAGCATACAGATAGTACTTGTGTTCAGGTTTGTAGCAAAACGTATAAAGTGTGATTATGAACTCATAGTAGTATGTAAAAGCTTTAGAGTACTTGTAAAAGTAAAAATAGGTAATTGAGCATGTATCTCCCCCAAAACAGTTTAAAAACAAGTAAAGGTAGGGGCCATGAACTCACAGTAATGTGAAAAGTTTAGAGTATTTGTGATAGTAAAAGAAAGTAGTTGAGCATGTATCTCCCCCAAAAGAGTTTACAAAACTGATAAATAATAGAAAATGGGGCTACGAACTCACCTCGATGTTATAGTAGTCTGGAAGGAAAACAAATTAAGTAATGTGAATAAACTGCTCCGACTCGTGACCTGAGTTAGTATGTCATGTTTTTAGTATTCGAATTCAAGTTTATGCGATGATAATGCTTTATCGGTAATTGGCTAAACATGAAGTCTCTTCAAAAATTAGTAATACTTATTATACTTATTTTTATGGCTCGGATGATTGTTAATAAATTTGATCGAAACTCAAGTTTTTAAATATGATATGTTTCCAAAGTGTTATAATTTACAATTTTAAATATTTACGGTTTTTACCCTTGCACTTTCAAAAATGACACTTTAAACCCTCAACTATGGGTTATTGACAAAATCAGCCCTTTTATAATTAACTTATAAGAATTTATGTTTTTAGCCCAAGAAAACTTTATCTTTCAAAAATTTCAATTTTTATACTTGTAGTTTTATAAGAAAAGTTCACTTGTTTTATGCCTAAATTGACAAAAGTAAGGGTAAATATAAGCGAGTCCTTAAAAAGAATTTTACTACTTTATTGATCCCTTCATGAGTTTGTCCGGTATTCTTTCTAATGGTTCAAACTAGAGGTCTTAAGCTCTTACGGTTTGGTCGCAATGATCTTCTAAAGTAGGGGGAGTTAAGTGCCTTTTGTTGGTTTTGGGCGATAACAGGGCCAAACGAGGACAGATTTTTCACGAGGCAAGCTAATGTTCTTACAACAAATTTGCCCCTTTAAACACTTTGATGTAAGCTCATCTAAATGGTATAGGTTTCATATCCTAGTCGTCTTTGGTTAGAAAGATACAAGTCCACGAACATGGCCACTTGGCCACGATGCGTTTTAAGGAAATTTCCTTTTAAACCCATTAACTTTCATGGTGTCATCTAGGGACGTTATAATATGTTTATTAACTCTTTTTAAGTTATTTACCATCATCCTATAACTCCCACGACTCAATTTTTGAAAAGTGTACACAAGGCTTATTTATGAAAATTCCTGCGAGTCACCCTCTTTGTGGTTAATTATAAAATAGACTATAAGTGCTTTTAAAGACGTTATTGGGGCATTAAAATCTTTGCAACGAGCCCTTTAAAACGGTGTAAACCTCGTACTTTGCAACCCTTTAATTAGCAAGATATTAATTACGGAAAAGAGCTACTTAGGCTATTCTTGCCAAATTGCAATTCTCGTTTTTAAACCATAAAACTTTATATCTTTTATATGCAACCTTGTGAAATGTTGTTTTACTCATTTCTAATGTTTCTAAGATAGTTCATAATCAAATTTATCAAAAATCCCGAGTTTTCCCCACATACCTGTTATAAAATACTTTTGGTGTTTATGACTTTTAGCCATAATGAAGGGCTGTTTTTGAGCATAACGACTAGGCTTTTTGTTGGCGGTTAGCTCCCAGAACAGGGTAAGATAATCAACCTCAGCAGAAACAACAATAGTCAGCAGTAACAAATACCACGTGGTGGTTACCGGATATCACTTGGAATCGTGTGATCACTTTCCAAAGTAAACTATTCGACCCTAATGCCTGGGTATCACAAATATCTACTTGGGATAAGACCAAATGCAGTTAGAGAATTAGGCACAATTCTATAACTCTTTCGCTAATAAGTGTTTAGTGTTTTCTGTGTATATTTCATGCATAATCAGATATCCTATTTATAGGACATTACTCTCAACCGTTCAAATGGAATTATGAGGATTAATCGGCCCATTAATCACCTCATAACTATCCCCATTATAGCCGTTAGTGGTTACATGACCAATTAAACGTGGTCATAATGCAGTTGTAACTGCCATTTAGCAGTACTTTCAATAAGCAGTACTTTCCACTAGCAGTACTTTCCACTTGTAGTGGAAATACAACCTATCAGTGGAAACACTGCTTATCAGTACTTTCATAGTACTAGCAGTGGATACACTACTTCAGTGGAAACACTGCCTATCAGTGGAAACACTGCATATCAGTGGAAACCACAAGCAGTACTTTCCACAAGCAGTACTTTCACCAGCAGTACTTTCACCAGTACTACCAATACAAACCACTATAAGAGTCAGGGTGTTCATGGACCTTATGGGTGTACACTCCGTACCTCCTAACCCATTACAAGGTGTGAACTAATCCCACAAGTGCACTAAATTTTCCAACAATCCTCCCCAAATTTGGTTCACTTCCTTTGCATGAAAAATTAAACATCAATCAAAACATGTGCATAAACGAAAATGTCCAGAGGATTGAATTTCCATCTTAGTAAATTACACGTTTGATAACGCTACACGCGTCGTTCGGGGTCAAAGGAACTTCCTTTTCTTCGAGCAAGTTTTATAACATCCTAGGCAGTGAACCTAATCGTTGTAGTGTAGTAATTAGGGTAAGCCACGGGTATTGATATCGTTCTCTAGGGGAATAGGAATGCTAGTAAGGAGTTACTACGCTAAGGTTAAGGTTGAGGAAGATTATTTTTTATATTTTTGTATTTTATGAAAATGGAAAGGTACGAATCTCGGGTATTGGATTTGGGGGTTTGGTATTTCTACCGATTACTCTACTATTATCTAATTATCTAAACTAAGGTTGTGGGAGTCTATGTCTAATTAATGTGTGCTCGTATGATAGTTTAAAGATGTGTTTACTTAGTTTGTATTACTCCTTAATTATCTCCTATTGATGGTTGAGTGTCACGTCTTATTCCTAGTTGCGTTGTGTGTCTAAAGTTGTAAGGTATGCGTTTCTCCCTAACTCTTTGAACTTACCAAAGGGTCTTGTCTACAAACCCACTAGGGATTATAAACTCCTACTCTAAGGCGCTCTTTGGATGGTTTAGCCTACAACTACTCAGGTAATTATATTCTAAGGTTCACAAAGATGAATCAAGCATTAAGTACACAACGAATGACCTATCGTATTACTAGATCATTAATCAACTAAGATAAGAAACAACCAATCAATATTCAATAATTAAGTTTCATACTTCCTAAGCAAACACACAAATAAATTAGCCGGACATGGAGAACATGCAAGCATACACACAAATAATCAAAGACATAATTGAATTAATGAAGTAAAGACTTATCTTGATGTAAGATAGGGTTTAAAACCCTAAAATACTGTACAAGACACCTTAGGTTCGGTTTTAGGTTTTTACTCCAAAGACTCTCCACCAAGACTGAAAAATTCGGATTCTATATATAAGATTACAATTGCGACGGCGTCACCTTATGTTTAGTGACGCCGTCGTGTCGCCGACATTAGGGTTTCGTCTTGGCCACGTTAACCTTGCGACGGCGTCACCTTATGTCCGTGACGCCGTCCTCTTCAGCTTCTGACGTCGTCTGGATTGCATCTAGGCCGTCTGAGTAGCGACGGCCTACTCTTTCACAACTAGACGCCGTCTCTTGAAAATACGAGTTTTGGGTTCTGTCCCGTCACAATAATTTTGGGACGGCGTCACAATGTAGCACCTGACGCCGTCGCCTTCTACTTTCAGCAACTGTGATTGTCTCGATTTTGACTTTGGCCATTTTCTTCATATTTCGCGCCTTTTCGTCCAAATAAGTGCCTTTCTGTAAGATATAACTTATCACATACACATCAAACCATAACACAAAGTAGCATATAGATGGAATTCTAGAGAGAGAAAGTTAGAGGTTTAGGGAACTTAGTGAGAGAAAGTGAAAGATATTATTATGAGCTCCAACTCTCTACCTTGGAAGGTAGAGAGTATTTATAGTCTTACATAACTCGCCACACTTTGGGCTGTGGATCAGGCATACAGTGGGTAAAGACCCGTCCGTCCTCCACGGTGATACTTAACTAAATTACTACTTAACTTAAAAGAACTACGACTACGAGCTTTCTAACGATTACATATACTTGAGGTGACCGACACTTTAATACCGGGAATTTCTAATTCCTAACAATCTCCCCCTAAGGGAGGTCACCTCAATCATGTACCAAAATTACATAGAATACAAATAGATAATACATTAACAATTGATCTTGCATTCTTGATGTAGTCCTTTGCTCCTAAGCTCGTAGTCATTGATTCTTCACATTGCATGTTTGGTTATTCCAAGTGGAGGTCTTTTACTGATCCACGTGATGATAAGTTTGAGCCATCTTTGGAGATCACCAGCTATCAACAATCTCTGACACATCCTTTGTGGTGTTGGTATTTTGTGATGTTGTGACTTTGGGACCGACATGCTCACATTCTGGATCATGAAATCTTCTCATCAGAGTAGCGGAAGCTTTTGTTGAATCATGATATTGGCAGCAGCGTAGCAGAAGCTTGGTGTGAAAATATCAGAGTAATTGATGCACTAATCATGATTTCTTTGAGTTGAATGTGTTAAGTGAGCATGCGGCTATGGATTGACCGCTCCATTCTGATCAGCTGCAAACGTCGGGCGTACCTGCATACAACAGTTAGCAATAATCGCACGAAAGTGTCTTTGATCACTTTCGTTGAATTGAGGTACACGGCCCACGGTTCCCCGTTGATCAGTACAAGTACTGCCTGTGATCAGGTATAATTCTGAAGAATTTCCTTGACAGGGTTTCGCAGCTGTTCTAGCTGTTCTCAAACCGGAACATCTCAAAGAAGACAACACGGAGTGAGTGAACCAGCGAATTTTAAGTCCACTGATTGATGAAAAGAGATTTGAAAAACAATCGTGTATTGCTCAATAGAAATTGTTTTTGCAATACAACGAAGGTTTTATTGAAAATCAATTATCAATCATAAAAATACCTTTTGGTTTGAAAAATGAGTACACAGTCGATGTGCTAAAGAAAAGAGTATTTAAGCACAAAGACCGGTTTTTCAAAGGTATCCGTCAATCCATAACCTGAACCAGGTTTGATTCAAGAGATTGAATCGCCCCATTGTTTCTGTTCAGTTGTCACATGGTTGGTCTATATAATAGATCTCACATGCCACCTACCAGGAGCTTGTTTGATGTTGGCTCCAGAAGGCTTTCCATCTTCATTGTGAATATGTAAACACATCACTCAGATGTTCTGGCAATACCACAAGGATAAAGCGTAGGACTCAAGATATAATCTCTCTTTCCACATTGTGTGAAACAGAGAGTCTTCATTGAAAGTGTCCTAATGAGATTTATTGATGATCTCGTGGCTCTAGACTCAATTTGTGCATATTTGGATCCTGTGTCGGAGACTAGGGAGAGGGTCTCCTACTTCAATATCAACCATCTCTAAGAGACAGTCGATAGATTATGTCGGTTCCCCGTGAGAATGAAACAAGTCCTTTTAAGAGGAACTTGAGTGGTTTGGAAAGATGAAGTGCAGTGCGTCACTAGGTCCATGACGTCTTGTCTTCTATACCGATGTTACCATCAGTAGCATATGAATTGAACCCGGTTTCTGCCCTAAGGTTGAATAAATGGAGGGCTATTTGTTTTCACCCTTTTTTCATTCAATTCTTTTTAATTCTTCAACCCCTTCAGTGCTTACCGAGACTTCATAGCTAGAACCTTGTTGGGTTTATTCCAGTACTAGCTCAGTCTTAGTCCGCACTCTTCCCATATCTCACTTTTCTCCTTTTATCATCATACCTAAGGACTTCTACACTAACTAGTGGATTGTCCCTGGGTAGATCCCTCCGGTTCTGGCGGATCATGGGAACCAATACCTAACCTTATCATCCTTATATCACCGTACATAAAGTAAAGTTGGTCGGTCAATTTGGTATTGTTCATCTGCCATTGGAACCAATTGAAAACCATTTGAAACTCAATTCAGATACTTGTGATATATTTTCAAAGCATTTTGTATCTGAATTGTTTTTGATATTTTTAGAACGAGAACTCCCCCTCAACATGTGCATCAAGTATTTGAAAATGTTTTGCACACGGAGGCAAGAGAAAGAATTAACATCTTTGATTACCATTTTCTAAAAGATATAAACATCACTTCCCTCATCAAATCAAGTAGGAATAGCATTTCCGGGAAGGATGAGGTTTTCATGAATTTGCTCCCCCTCAATATGTGCCTCGAGGTTTGAAAAGAGTTTTGCACATACTATAGGGAACCTGCACATTGTGAAAAGTTGATCACATTTCAGATCAGAGGTTTAAGATAGATGCTCCCCCTCAACATGTGCATGGAAATTTTGAAATCGTTTGTCACATGTGGGCAGGATAGCATGTACATCCTTATAAAACCATTTACCTAATTATCAGTTTAAATCCAGTTTAAATCACACATTCTCCCCCGATCACAATTATCAAATCATTTGAGATTTGTGATCTCTTATTGATTTAAATTGATTTTGAAAGCTTTTAAGGAGAATTGTGACTTGATTATGAACGCGTTTGAACTGATATGATCTGATTTTAAGACTTTAAACTCCATTGATAAAACATGCATGTATATCTTTTGAAAAACAATTTAATGCCAAATAACTTTTTAATTTAATTGAAATCATTCTCCCCCTCAATCAATGACGTAGGTTGTTGATTGAGAGATAGATATTTTGACAAATAAGTCCTGATGATTATCAAAAATAGAGATCGAGTTATTTTTCAAAGCATTTAGTTTTCAGCAGATAAATGTTTATAGAATCAGAGCATGGAATTTTGAAAACATGATAAAACATGGCTCTGTTCTTTCTTTTAAAAACCGGGTTACTGCCTGAAATGACAATAAACCATTTTTTTTTCTCTTTCTCCCAAATATATATATATATATATATATATATATATATATATATATATATATATATATATATATATATATATATATATATATATTTTAAAGAATTCGAACAACATTTAAAGTCCCGTGTCATTCTTTGAATGACAGCACAAAGACCGTAGATATAATCGAACCAGAAAGAAAGAAAGAAGAAAAAAAAAGACGTGACAAAATGACAATATTTTTTTTTTATTTTTTTTTTGAAGATTTTTCGAATTTTTCAAATTTTTATGGATTTTGAAAGTTTTATATTTTTCTATTTGATTTTTGAGAGTTTTATAATTTTGTATTTTGATTTTCGAATAGATATTTACAAGAGATAGATGAAGATAGACCTTTACTCCTCGTCTTCCTCCTGAAGACGTTTGAGAGTTTCTGGTTGAAGGCTTTTCAAACCAAGACGTGGAAGAATAAACTCAAAACGTTCTCTTGGAAGAGCTTTGGTGAAGATGTCCGCCAACTGATATTCAGACCTCACAAAATATAGTTCCACCACACCTTTTTCCACTTGTTCCCTGATGAAATGATGTCGAATGTCGATATGCTTTGCCCTTGAGTGTTGAACGTTGTTGCATGAGAGAGCAATAGCACTTTTATTATCACAGTACAGAGGGATTTTGTTAAATTCAAAGCCATAGTCAGATAATTGAGATCTCATCCATAAGATTTGAGCACAACAGGATGACATGGCTATGTATTCAGCCTCTGTAGAGGAAATAGAAGTACTCATTTGCTTCTTTGAAGACCAGCTCACAAGCTTATCACCCAAAAACTGAGCACCTCCAGATGTACTTCGACGTGTATCTTGACAACCTGCATGATCAGCGTCTGCATAGGCCGTTAGTGACATACCGGTGTCCTTCGGGTACCAAAGTCCCATATTGATGGTTCCTTGGAGATACCGAAAGACCCGTTTAACTGCTTCAAGGTGCTTTTTAGTAGGCTTAGCCTGGTATCTAGCACACATGCAAACAGCGAACAAGATGTCTGGTCTACTAGCAGTGAGATACATCAGGGATCCAATCATACTACGATATTTCGTTTGGTCAATCATGATCCCTGAGTGATCCTCATCTAGTTTGGTTCGATCAATCATGGGGGTGTCAACAGGGTCACTTGAATCAAATCCAAATTTCTTTAAAATCTCTGTTGCAT
This sequence comes from Chrysanthemum seticuspe, assembly GCA_019973895.1. Lineage (NCBI taxonomy): Eukaryota > Viridiplantae > Streptophyta > Magnoliopsida > Asterales > Asteraceae > Chrysanthemum > Chrysanthemum seticuspe. The sequence continues at coordinate 97,309,691 of BPTQ01000007.1, forward strand.
ATTTAGATTGATTTATGAAAATACCTCCGGGACTTTGTGAAATTTGTAATCCCAAGAAAAATGACATTTGTCCCATCATTGACATTTGAAACTTTGAACTCATTTCATTAGAAAAACGATCACATTCCATTGGGTCAGTCGAGGCAAATATAATATCATCAACATAAATTTGAACATGAGTTAAATGTTTGCCTGACTTCCTGGTGAACAATGTAGGATCAACTGCTCCTTTGCTGAATCCGGTTGATAGTAGAAACTTTGACAGTGTATCATACCATGCCCTTGGAGCTTGCTTTAAACCGTAAAGAGCCTTCTTCAAACGATAAACGTGAGTAGGATGCTCTTGATTCACAAATCCTTCAGGTTGGCTGACGTAGACGACTTCTTTAAGATCTCCGTTCAGAAATGCCGTCTTTACATCCATCTGATAAACCACCATGTTCTTACTTGCCGCATTAGCCAGAAAGATTCTGATTGCCTCGATTCGAGCAACTGGAGCAAAAGATTCTTCAAAGTCTATACCCTCCTCTTGACGATATCCTTTAGAAACTAATCGAGCCTTGTTCTTCAACACATCACCATGCTCATCAAGTTTTACTTTGAAGATCCATTTTAGAGCTATAATCATAGCACAGTCTGGAGCAGGTACTAACTCCCATACATCAAGTCGATCAAACTCATGAATTTCATCTTGCATAGCATTGAACCAGCTATCTTTATTCATGGAGGTTTTAACATCTTTTGGTTCGATCTTAGATAGTACGGAGTTGAAGAAACACCATAAGGCATCGGTTGCAAGTTGTTTCCGGGTTGATACAGGACGAGAGGGATTACCAATGATGTTGTCTAATGGATGATCGTGAGTCCATTTTCTGAGGTGTTCATGTGGCATTTGTTGAGGAATTGAGGTAGCTGAGTCGATGTCTCCTGAAGAAGATGGTTCTGATGATGATTCAGGAGTAGCAAATATGTTTTCAAATGGAGCATCTTCAGGAGTAGCAAAGGGATTAACTTCATCATTGATGCCAGAAACATTTCCATGATGTACATTTGAAGAATGATGATTTGTTGATGAGACTGAAGGATCAGCAGCAGGTGCTTCTTGACTTAAAGATATTGAGACTGAAGGATTGACTTCATTCACTGGAATATGAGCAACCTCTGTTGTAGGGATCAGCACCTCATTAGTAATTGAATCATACAGTTCATCAAACATAGGATCAAACAATTTCTTTACATCATCTTCAGATGGAGGTACATATGGAGTTTCTTGAGAGGAGTTTGGAACAAGGGATGAACCAATGGGACTGTTTTGAAGTGCGGGTCCTGAGCTGGAGTGTCCAGGAGCCATTTGACCGGTCAGCTCATCAAACATAACGTGAATTATTTCCATGATATTTCGGATTCTTTTGTTGTAGATTCGGTAACCCTTCTTGTTTGGTGCATAACCTACAGAAACTCCAATATCTGCTTTAGCTCATAATTTACCTAAATCTTGACCGTCATTTGTTGGATAGCACAAAGCACCAAACACACGAAGATAGGATAAATCAGGTTTTCGTTTATGAACAAGTTCATATGGAGTTTTTCCATGAGAGGTGTGAATGAGAGAACGATTTTGGGTGTAGCAGGCAGCAGCAATGGCTTCAGCCCATAGAAACATTGGAACCTTCGAATAAATTAGCATTGTTCTAGCGGCTTCCACAAGAGTTCGATTTCGTCTTTCAACTATACCGTTCTGTTGAGGAGTTCGTGGAACACTTCTTTGATGACTGATTCCAATACTTTCATAAAATTGACTTAAGTCTCGATTAACGAACTCTGTGCCATTGTCTGTTCGAACAATTCTAACCGTGTTGTTAAGACAAACCTGTAGTTGCTTGATAAGTTTGATGATGACAGATGGAGTTTCATCCTTAGTCCTCAAAAACTTGACCCAAGTAAATCTAGAGTAGTCATCAACAATGACTAAAATGTATCTCTTCCCATTAATCGTTTGCACTCTCATTGGAATCATCATACCAATGTGTACATGAAGCAATAGCCTGATGCACTTTACCATTAAACATATCGAAGATGTCGATAAGCAATATCATCTCACGTACCATATATTCTCCTCACATTTCTTTCAACTGAACGCTGAGGTAACACATACCAAAAGGCTCCAGAGACCATTTCCCCTAAATAGTTGGAATAATACATCCTTCCCCCTTGCTGGTTTTGATACCTCAGAATCAGCAAAACATAATAAATCCATAAACTTGAAATCTTGTGAGAAGAACTCAAATAGCCCAAATGAATCCTGTGAGAATCAACTGCTACATAAACTCTCTCTGACTATCTTTATCAACCCATATGTAGACAATTTGAAGTGACCACTGTTGATGAAAAACCCGATATACCAAACTTGAAACTGAAGTCGAATTCCCCGCATTTGTGTCTTAAGCTTGCACTTAAAGATGGAAGAATGGTGTCGAGAGTCTATGCTTCAAGCAAATCTCTAAGTACTCACTACTCAAACAAAGTATGAGACATTAACACCTCTTGAGATTATCCACATCGTCATCTGCATGTGACACTGAGTAAAACAACGTAACTCCTAATAGTGATAGTTAACCAGGTCTTCAACCATCCACCTCGACTGCTGGTAACTAGATAAACCAAGTCTTCAACTCAAATTCTTAAGCCCGAGCAAGTTATCAAATAAGAACACGCCTTTGTGAAAGACAACTTCAATCTCAAATAAGTGATAAATGATTAACTCTGAAGTCATCAACTTGTGTCAAATGCCCAACACGTGAAAACAACATACAATCGGATGTACATTGTCCCACTGAATGAACCGGAACAAATGATTCCTCAACATCAATGCATTCTTCCTTAAAAGTAAACATGTAGAGACTGATCTGGAAGATTCACCAATAATGTCTTCGAGCGGATGAGGAAGTCATTTTTCTTTAAGTTCATGTGGTTGATTTATAGCGTGCACAATGAGAGAAACAATAATCCGTAAATATTTGGCAAAGGAATACCAAAGAGCGGATCACTATTCATGAACAATAATCCGTGAAGATTTGGTAAGGAATACCAAAGAGCGGATCATTATTCATGAGTGCAACTGCAATATTATGATAGTCATTATTAACGCCTTGAGGAATAACTGGAGATTTGGGATTCTTGAGAATTCCAAGAAGTACTTCTTAGATGGTGAACCAGTTGAGTCAATAGAAACCGGAGCATGAGCTTCAGAAGCTGGATGATCAACATTCGTCGGAGGTTGAAAGTACTCATCAAACCTATGTTTGAAAAACAATGAATCCCAAACATTGATTCCCAATTATCCTTAGTAAGTGAAGCATTAGGCGTTGGAGGAGAGTCATCAAAAATCAAAACAATGAATCCCAGTTATCCTTAGTATATTCACTCTTCATCAAAAGGAATATACACTCATCATCATCAAAAATTAAGTCGTATAACCATTATTCAAACATCCATCATCATGTAGTATATTCACTCTTCTCCCCCTCAAAAATTGCATCCGAAGTTGCCATTTTTGATTTAACACGTGAATAAGAGTATACACCAATTGAACATAGATCCACTTGATGATTGAATGAGCGTGGAAAAACATGAAGCTTGTTGATGAAGAATGTAGATGAGTATAGCCATTCATGAGAGAATTTCTCTTTAGCTGAAGATAAAGCGCACAGAAGAGCGTACACTTTTCTTTTCTTTGAAGAATGGGGCCTGAAGTGTTATCTGCAGACACCATAATGATGAAGTACGAGGCCTGAACTGATTTGAACAGACGTCATAGCCGGTTGAGTATCAATGTTGAGAAACTTGAGCCCGTGAGTTATGAGATATCAATCCATTTGTAATCCATACTTTAAGCCAGTCCATGTATTGAAGGATCGAAGTATCTGCAACTGAGTAAGGAGTACCTGTACTAACATTACAAGCTTGATTGCATATATATGGGTTAGTGACATTAGTATCCAAACTCTTTGGGGTTTCACGGTCAACCTTGATTTTTTCATCAGAAAACAGCTTTCCGGTAGGAATCCACCTAAGTCCAGCATCCTTAAACATTCTACCAGACGGTATCCACTTATGGCAAGGTCTAGGATTGTAAGGCTTCTTATGCACAGTGGAAGACTTATCCTTGATCCTAGTTTCCAAAGATTTAGCAGTTGGTATCCATCTAGGCGAAGTTTTTGGTTTGTATTGTTTCACAACATGTTGAACCTTAGTCGCGTTAGTGGTCTTAGTGGATAGTACCTTGGCATGTGAATTAGGAAACTGTTTCTTATGTGGAAAAGACTCAGAATTTCTAGTTTTGTTTTCTACATGCTTAGCATTCTTATGCAAATAACTACTCTTAGCTGCACGCCAATCCCTAGTCTTTTGAGTGTTCCTAGGTAGTGGTATACAACTACTAGCAGTGCCTTGAAATCTCGTAGAATTCATCACCCTAGGTCTTGCACCTAAAATTCCGTCTTTTCGAATCTGTGCCTTTTTTCGAGCTTTTTCTAGATAATAGTTCTTACACAAGTCATTAATATCATATGAATTCTGGGTTTTAATGCTTGATTTTGACACTGTTTTCGAACTAATCCTAGAGGTGCTAGGAGTAGAAGTAGATGCTTGTTGAGGTTTAGAGGAACTAGAAGCATAATTCTTAGGCAACTCAGGTGAAGTGACTGGTTTTGACAAAACTTGTTTCTCATCAACTTGGGAGGCAAACCGTGTTTTTGAAAATTTTGGTCTTTCGGATATAAACGCAGTAGGCTGCCTAACAATGGACCGGTTTCTAATGGGATGAGAAACTGGTTTCCCCAAGGTTGATGGTTTTGTAAACTTAGTGTTCACACTTTTCCCTAGAGTTTTCCTAAGCTCATTTTTTAAGGCAACAATAGCGAAACTCTTTTCCTGAAGTTGAGCTTTGAGTTCATCAATTTTTGCTATCAAAGAGTTTTGTTCCATTGACTTAGTTCTAGCTTCTTTGACAGACTCACTAAGTTCTACGTGATGCTTTCTCAAAGACTCATTTTCCTTTAGTAATTTAGCCACATAAATTGACAGTTCATTATTTCTTGTTATAATAGCATCAATGTCTTGTGTATTCATGACTAAATTACTTTTCTCATTCAAGACAGAAATATGTTTCTTCAGATTGTAAATGGTTGACTCTTTGTCTTGAAGCTGAGCTTTCAAAGTGTTAATTTCAAAAAGTTCACGGAATTCAGGAAGTTCCGGTTTTTTACATGGTTCGTTAAGTTGAAAACTTTCTTCTTTACTCTAAATCGCGATTTCAAGTGAAATGCAATATTTTTCAAGATTTGAGAATTTGTTTGAAAGTTCATCAAAAGCCTTCTTATCAACCAAATCTTTTGTTTTGAAACACTTAATCTCAGACTCAGCCTCAGTAACAGAACATTTATGAAAGACATGTTCAACATTATGATCAGTTTGTTTAAGTGCTTTAGCAGATGCACAATGTTGAACAGTAAAGGGTACCTCATTACATGACACCTGCTCAATTTCTGGTCTGTTATCTGCATCCACAACATGTGTAACGAGAGTCACTGGACCGCTGGATGTGTCAAGCTTATCAATCTCTGAGCCTCTGTATTCAGTGCCAACTGATCCATCATCTGGTGTTTTACCCGACTCATCATTATATGTTGACTCTGACATTCTGCATTCAACAACACCCGATTCTTTAACAGATACATTACCCAACTTATCACAACTATTTCTCAACTGCACCTGACACTCATTCACGTTTTCATCTTTTTGTGTAACTTCCTCAATGTACTTCTTCACATTATCCATGAGTTGTATGAATGTCTCAATGAACACGCTAATTTCCATTCCAGTGTGTTTCTTGAAAGACACTTCAGTCATTTCATCATCAAAATCTGAGGAATATTCCCCTCGGATAAATGGCTGAAATTGATCGAAGATTACTTGAAGAGCTGCATTAGATTCATCAGGTGAGAACTTCTCTTTAGTAATTTGAAACCTCAGTTGTTCTAAGTTTAGTAGCACAGTTCTTGTCAAGATGGGAAAATCCTGACGAAGGAGAGCACTGCTTGTTCGATCCATAGTTGTAGATAAAAGTAGTTTGAGGTGCTGATAAAGTAGTTGAAAGGGCTCAATGTTACATTCCTCTAGCATGGCATTTTGTAGCATTGACTGGTGCATTTCAGTCTTTTCAAAGTCTGAACCTGGAGATATCACATCCTCATTGATTGATTCAATCATCTTTAATCGTTCAGTGTAGCTAACATTCTCAGGGTTGACTACATCATCATACAATTTAAGCACTTCTGAAATCACTTGGTCAGTAGAGTAAGACATGATGTGGTAGAATGCACGGGATTTTACAAGTCTATGATTCAAACCGAGAAATAGAATCTTTCGCGGGATTTTACTAAAATCAAGACCAAACCGTTAAGCAATGACCAATGTAATGATAGACAATTGTGTGTTAGGACATATGATTGTTTGTAGGATTAGCAGAGATGTTGTTTGGTTGTGATTCGGATTGGTTTATGCCCGTTTTTCCTGAGAAATTAAGGTCTAAAAACTTAAAAACCTCAATAACTTCTGTTCTGAGCGGATTTAGACCTTGAAGATTGACCCGAATAAACTTTAGTTAATTCGGCGTGCCATTCTCCTCGTTCTCACGGTCGTTTTGATGGGTAGAACGTTGAAAACGGAGTTACGGTTCAAAAGTTATGGCCGTTTGAAGTTTTGACGGGAAAAATCAACCAAGTCGCTACGAATTCTTGAACCAAGTCGCTAACAACTAATTCGCTACACCAGTCAACTAAGTCGCTAGAGTCCCAAGTCGCTAGACACAAAGCAAGTCGCTAAGTAGTAACTCGCTACCCCTCAAGTCGCTAGAAATACAAGTCGCTAAAGAGCAACTCGCTACAGACCAAGTCGCTACCACCAAGTCGCTACTCGTAGTGGAGAGTCCACTACTTGTACTTTAACTCGCTAGATCTAACTCGCTAGGTTTAAAACTGTAACTCGCTACAATTTTGTGAAGCAAGTCGCTATGAAGAAAACTAAACCGTGAGCTAAGTCGCTAGCAAGAAAAACCTTATAAACATCACTTTTCAATCTAAAAACAACCCAACCAAGATGATTCAAGCTTACCAAATGAAAACCTAAACACTTGTGATGATTCTAAACATAAAAGTACCAACAAAATTCAAACTTTAACACAAGAAATCAACCAAATGATGCAAAAACCACTAAACTTTTTCAAACTCAAAAACCACCTAAAAACCACTAGAAATCCAAAGATGTGCAAGATATGATCTAACCATGGCTCTTGATACCAATTGTAAGATATAACTTATCACATACACATCAAACCATAACACAAAGTAGCATATAGATGGAATTCTAGAGAGAGAAAGTTAGAGGTTTAGGGAACTTAGTGAGAGAAAGTGAAAGATATTATTATGAGCTCCAACTCTCTACCTTGGAAGGTAGAGAGTATTTATAGTCTTACATAACTCGCCACACTTTGGGCTGTGGATCAGGCATACAGTGGGTAAAGACCCGTCCGTCCTCCACGGTGATACTTAACTAAATTACTACTTAACTTAAAAGAACTACGACTACGAGCTTTCTAACGATTACATATACTTGAGGTGACCGACACTTTAATACCGGGAATTTCTAATTCCTAACACTTTCCAGCATTTTGCCTTCACGAGACCTAAAAAGTGAAAAGGAACGATATTAAGCAATAACGGATACAAAAGTGATCAAATAAGGACTTAAACGACCCCTCAAAATGGTACCTTTTAAAACCTTATCAAATATCCCTACACTTGTTATTTGCTTGTCCTCAAGCAAATGTGCTTTTAGCCAATTAATTTATAAGTTAGGGGTCATGAAGCATTAATTCAAAACGGTCCACAACACATATAAGCCCCGCAAAAGTCATAACAAGCACGGAAATTACATACTAGCACCTCACATGGGGTGTTTGGATACTCACATCTCTCTCGGGTGTATATATGAAATATAACAAAATAGGAAATGGAAGATAAACACTCATTAACCGGTCCTAGTACATAGATTACCATAGGCTTGAGAATAGATCAAACCTCCATCGCTTTGGCGTAAGCACCTAGGAAAGACTATCAAAGAGGTCTTTTAAAGGGTTGTAATGTTACGCTTACGGTAGGGAAACAAGGGTTTGGTGGGATAGGCTATTTAGTGGTGGTAAGTCAAAAATCTTTATGTTAACTGCATATGAAGAATGGCGTTGCTAAGCCAAGACTCGACACTCTAAACTCTAGATAACTGAAATAAACAAACATAAATTTAAAAGATAGATGTAGGATGGTAGCCCGTTTTTTTTTTTTTTTTATCACTCTATTTTTTTTTCTTTTTCTCTTTTTCTATATTTTTTTTGATTTTTTTTTTTTTTTTTTCATACACTTTTACTCTACCATCCTCTACGATAACATCAAAATACTAGGGATTTAAAGGCACATCCCTACACTTGAGTTTTTTATTACTCTAACACTAATTTGACCCGATTTGAAAAGATCAAAACACTTGGGGTACATTATTACGCAAACAAAGGGAATTTGAATTTAACGTTCCCTTCCCGTCATTTCATAAACTTTAACTTTTTCCATGAATCCCAATCATCCCAAAACTGTATACAAAGGATATGACTCGACTTAGCAACTTATGCAAGCAACTAGATAATTGAACTAAGGGTTTAGGGTGATAACAATAATGCACTAAAAGTGAGTGCATAAGGGGTAGGCTAAGGCGATTTGGGTGTATATTTGGGGGTGGGGTGTAAACAATGCTCTTCATTGATATTCCGGAAAAACCGAAACATCACGAGAACCGCGAAAAGGATAGGCTCTGAGGGGTTAACTAGGGGTATCGTGTACTAAAAATGAGTACAACGCAAAGGGTGTGGGGGAATTACTCAACCGAAGTGGAAGAAGTAATTATATTACAGGTATCAAACAAGGGTTATCCTAATGCCTCTTATCATTTAGTTATTCCTAACTACACAAGTGTAGCCTCACTTGCGATCTCGGAATGCATCACAAAACAAGTTCTAGAATCTATTATACTACCGGTTCACACTCTAAGCATTAAAGATGAATGCTTTAATTCCTACTAATCTAAGGGCGATCCTCACATTTTGGTGGAATTTGGGTGGTAAAGGGTTTTGTGCTAGTCATGCAACTTCCTATCCATGAGACGCTTTTGTTAAGACTAATGGCCCACTCCTATATGTCATGAAAAATTTTAAATTTGGTGCCAAAATTACCCTGACCGACATTTTCTCATGGTTTATTACACAATCACAATTGGACAAAGCAAATAATCAAGGATAAGCATAGTTTCAAAGTTCCCGTTTTATTTTCCCTCCCTACACTTAAACTGAACATTGTCCCCAATGTTCCCCGAAAGTATCAAAGTTATGATAATGGAAGGTAATTAAAAACGAAAGAAACTAATACTCCCCTGATTAGCTCGGTAGGATCCGTGTAAAGTGGTGGTTAAATCTTTTCCAAGAAGAATTATTGCGTGAAAAGCTCCTTCCAATCTTATGTAACTTCTTCTTGACAAACTAAACCTGCACACTTGAAGAAAACAAACGAAACCTTCGCGTAAAATCGGCGGTAATAATATATATAAGACTCGATTTAAACTAGGATATAATGCTTGTGGAATGGATGTTTACAGAATTTCTAAGAAAATTAAGACCTGGAAAATTCAAAAAAATTTATAAGTAGCTCAGAAAACGAGAAAAAGTAATCTGATGTTTTTACTCCTTCCTGACGCCGTTAGGTTGCAATCCTGACGCCGTCAGGTTATCCTGACAAAAACTGGTCTGCGATTTTCTGGAAAAAATTCTGGAAAATTTACATCTTTAGAATCTGGAAAAATTTCTGCGTAAACATCCATTATGACTCGATACAAGCATTTGACTCGAACAAACAAACATAAATATCTTTTAGTTAATTGTTATTCTCATGTTTACGTTTCTTTTGAAAAACGTGTGTAATCCTCCCTACACTTATCCCTTATGTAAAATACCTTTATATGCAATTAAGACGAGGTTAAAAACAAAATAAAGCATTTTCACAAATTTAAACATGAGGATAAACAATTAATAAAAGATATATGACACTAACAAGCAAACAATTAAGCATGGGTTGCCTCCCACGAAGCGCTTTTCTTTATTTAAGAGTCTTGTAGCTAGACTCATAGTCGTGCTTCTACGTTTCCTCACCTATCCTCTCGTGTTCATACTTAAGCCATTCCAACGCTCTTTCATTCTTTTTGTAATCATCTCCTAATTCAAGGCATTTTTTGTAATACCGCTTAGTTTTCTCATATGGGTACCTAAGCCCACTCTGCTTATCTCTTTCACTAAGCAATGGAATAGGGGTCATTCTATTACAAACCTCGATGTCCTTATGTTTAAACCTAGGATGAGCGCGTGGCATTTGGTAGATGAAATCTTCAACTTCATCAGAGAATGTAATTAGACCATCAATCATCCGTTCATTCAACCTAGTCAATTTTTTGAAAGGTTTTCCAAAAATTACTTGAGTGAGGTCCTTATCTATAAATTCTCCTAAGTCTTCTAAGACCATGAACTCTACCAAATAAGCAAAACTTCCAACAAACACGTGCAAATAAATGACTGCTTCAACAACATTGTTCCCTTGATAAGTTAACTCATTGACCTTGATTTTGTTGTATAGGTCCCTTGAGATTAAGTTTAAAGGTAAGAATGAATTCAAATAAGCATCGAACCCTTCTAGTCCTATTTTACAAGGGAATTGCATGTTAAAGGGGCCATCTTTCTCAATCCTACACCTAGGGTCAAAACATTGGGAGGGGTCTTCCTTAATTCCATTAATGACCTCTCCGCTATTAAGTGCCTCACCATAATCAAATTCTTCATCAGAATCAGAGTAATAGAAAGGACTTTGTTGTTGCCAATTTATCTCATTATGCCCTAGGTGATTACCAAAATGGTGAGTGGGTGAAGGGTTTTGTGGGATTGCGTTCTCAATCTCGGGATTGGGAACGGGTAGAGTAAAGAATCTTCGATGGAAGATACGGATCATGGTGAGTGATGGTTTTTACGAACGAGGGTCACGAAGAAGGGGGATAGACTAAGAGAAATCTAAAAAATGAGAAAAATTTACTTGATATGAATCAAGCAAAGAAACCTAAACGAGGTGGACTACTAACTAGCTATTCTATTCCCCGGCAACGGCGCCAAAAACTTGATAACGCTACACGCGTCGTTCGAGGTCAAAGGAACTTCCTTTTCTTCGAGCAAGTTTTATAACACCCTAGGCAGTGAACCTAATCGTTGTAGTGTAGTAATTAGGGTAAGCCACGGGTATTGATATCGTTCTCTAGGGGAATAGGAATGCTAGTAAGGAGTTACTACGCTAAGGTTAAGGTTGAGGAAGATTATTTTTTATATTTTTGTATTTTATGAAAATGAAAAGGTACGAATCTCGGGTATTGGATTTGGGGGTTTGGTATTTCTACCGATTACTCTACTATTATCTAATTATCTAAACTAAGGTTGTGGGAGTCTATGTCTAATTAATGTGTGCTCGTATGATAGTTTAAAGATGTGTTTACTTAGTTTGTATTACTCTTTAATTATCTCCTATTGATGGTTGAGTGTCACGTCTTATTCCTAGTTGCGTTGTGTGTCTAAAGTTGTAAGGTATGCGTTTCTCCCTAACTCTTTGAACTTACCAAAGGGTCTTGTCTACAAACCCACTAGGGATTATAAACTCCTACTCTAAGGCGCTCTTTGGATGGTTTAGCCTACAACTACTCAGGTAATTATATTCTAAGGTTCACAAAGATGAATCAAGCATTAAGTACACAACGAATGACCTATCGCATTACTAGATCATTAATCAACTAAGATAAGAAACAACCAATCAATATTCAATAATTAAGTTTCATACTTCCTAAGCAAACACACAAATAAATTAGCCGGACATGGAGAACATGCAAGCATACACACAAATAATCAAAGACATAATTGAATTAATGAAGTAAAGACTTATCTTGATGTAAGATAGGGTTTAAAACCCTAAAATACTGTACAAGACACCTTAGGTTCGGTTTTAGGTTTTTACTCCAAAGACTCTCCACCAAGACTGAAAAATTCGGATTCTATATATAAGATTACAATTGCGACGGCGTCACCTTATGTTTAGTGACGCCGTCGTGTCGCCGCCATTAGGGTTTCGTCTTGGCCACATTAACCTTGCGACGGCGTCACCTTATGTCCGTGACGCCGTCCTCTTCAGCTTCTGACGTCGTCTGGATTGCATCTAGGCCGTCTGAGTAGCGACGGCCTACTCTTTCACAACTAGACGCCGTCTCTTGAAAATACGAGTTTTGGGTTCTGTCCCGTCACAATAATTTTGGGACTGCGTCACAATGTAGCACCTAACGCCGTCGCCTTCTACTTTCAGCAACTGTGATTGTCTCGATTTTGACTTTGGCCATTTTCTTCATATATTCGCGCCTTTTCGTCCAAATAAGTGCCTTTCCAGCATTTTGCCTTCACGAGACCTAAAAAGTGAAAAGGAACGATATTAAGCAATAACGGTTACAAAAGTGATCAAATAAGGACTTAAACGACCCCTCAAAATGGTACCTTTTAAAACCTTATCAACGTTCAAATATTCGAGAATCAGGGTGTTCTAAGAATTGAACCCTTCAACCCATTTGAATACCTGAAGATAAATTACACACAAGTTTTCAAACACTTATCAGCTCCTGACACCATACAAGCCATGTGTCCATATCCAAATTCATAAATGTTGTAAAAGCTAAAAGTCCAAAGCTTCCTGAAGCGGCAAAACTTCAACATTTACATAGGTGGTTCCTCTTTAGTCATGCTCCTGCCAAGCACTTTTTCAAATAAAATATAACCATTAAGAAGTAAAGACTTCATCCTCCTTTCAGCAGGTTCTGAGCACAACCTTGGGATGTAAATAAAACATGTGCTCCAGTCCACTGAATGTTCAGCTTTCCACATTGAACTCAGCTCCTAAGTTTCCTCAGGAGGGAGTTGGGTGTCCTAGCATTCAGTGACTAAGTTGGACTTAAACCCATCCCTTTAGCAGACTTTATAACCAAGTCTCTAGCCAGACCCTTCGTCAAGTGATCAGCTAAGTTTTGTTGAGATCTCACAAACTCTATAGATACCACCCCATTCATGATAAGCTCACGAATCATGTTATGCCTGACACCTAAGTGTCTAGACTTACCATTGTACATCTGGCTATAAGCCTTAGCCAATGTAGCTGCACTATCACACCGGATAGAAATAGGTGCTATAGGTTTAGGCCACAATGGAATCTCAAGAAGCAAGTTTTTCAACCATTCAGCTTCTTTACCAGCAGCTGCTAAAGCCACAAATTAAGATTCCATTGTTGAACTGGTGATGCAAGTTTGCTTCTTGGATGCCCAAGAAATTGCACCTCCACCAAGTAGGAATACCCAGCCACTGGTAGACGAATTGTCTTCAGTGTTACTGATCCAACTTGCATCAGTGTAACCTTCCAACACTGATGGGTAACCAGTATATGAGAGACTATAATCCATAGTTCTCTTCAAATACTTCAGTACCCTCTGAACTGCTTGCCAGTGATGAGCACTAGGATTACTAGTATACCTGCTCAATTTTCCCACTGCAAAACCAATATCAGGTCTTGTACAAGTCATGGCATACATCAGGCAGCCAATTACCCTATAATACTGAAGTTGAGATACAGCCTTGCCATGATTAGGCAACAGCTTCTCACAAGTATCCATAGGTGTACTCACTGGAGTACAATCAAAGTAATTGAATTTCCTCAGTACCTTCTCAATATAATGAGACTGAGAGATACAAATTCTATTACTTTCATGTTTAATCCTTATACCAAGGATAACATCAGCCTCCCCCATGTCCTTCATGGAGAACCTTGATGACAAAAATTCCTTTGTCAGGTCAACCTGATTTTGGTCAGTGCCAAAGATCAACATGTCATCAACATATAGACAAATAATGACTCCTTTACCAGATTCATCAAATTTGCTATATACACATTTGTCAGCTTGGTTAAGAACATAACCACTAGACAAAACCACTTCATCAAACTTTTGATGCCATTGCTTAGGTGCCTGTTTAAGTCCATAAAGAGACTTAATCAGTTTACACACCTTGTTTTCATTGCCTGGCATGATGAAGCCTTGAGGTTGGTTCATATAAACCTCCTCTTCCAATTCACCATTCAAGAAAGCTGTTTTCACATCCATCTGATGAATAACCAGATTGTGAATAGATGCCATAGCAATCAGCAGTCTTATGGTACTGATACGAGCAACAGGGGCATACGTATCAAAATAGTCTATTCCTGACTTTTGTTTAAAGCCCTGAATGACTAGTCTAGCCTTGAACTTTTCAATAGTTCCATCTACCTTCATTTTCCTTTTGAAAATCCATTTGCAACCCAGAGGTTTGCAACCTGGTGGTAGATCAACCAACACCCATGATGGAATCCATCTCATCATTAATTGCTTCTTTCCATAAAGCAATATCCTGGGACTTCATTGCTTCTTCAAATGTCTTGGGATCATCCTCAACAATGAAGTAATAGGAGTATTGGTCAGAGACCTCATCCCTAGTTCCTTCAACTAAGTCTAGTTGAAACTCAGGTCCAAATGACTTTGGAGTCCTGACCCTTTTGCTCTTCCTGAGCACAGGTTCAGGTTGCTGAACCACAACCTCATCAGGGACCACTGATGGTGCATCATCAGGGACCTCTGATACACCAGTGTCATGAGTTCCATTAGGAATCCTCTGACTTGGTCTAGGGACTGATGAGAATCTATTCTCATCAAATTCTGCATCCCTTGATTCAATTATTGAGTTAACTGAAACATGTTCATTAGGTTCAATAACATAGAACCTAAAAGCCTTGGAATGCTCAGCATATCCAACAAAGATGCAGTCAATGCCTCTTTCACGCAAAGTCTTTTGCTTTGGATCAGGGAGTCTTACAACATCCCTACAACCCCAAACCTTGAGATAATTCAGGTTGGGTTTCTTTTTAGTCCAGAGTTCATAAGGGGTAACCTTGTTCCTTTTGTTGGGAACCCTATTTAATAAATAGCAAGCTGTTAACATAGCTTCACCCCAGAACCCTTGACTCAGTCCTGAAAAGGATAACATGGAATTAACCATCTCCTTCAGCACCCTGTTTTTCCTTTCAGAAATGCCATTTTGCTGAGGAGTATAAGGGGCAGTCGTTTCATGGATTATTCCAACAGACTGAAAGTACTGAGTATCCATGTACTCACCTCCCCTATCAGTCCTTAATCTTTTGATCAAAGACCCAAGTTGTAATTCAACTTCTGTTTTAAACACTTTGAATTTATCTAATGCTTCATCCTTGGTATGTAACAGATAGACATAACAAAATCTAGAAGCATCATCAATAAATGTCACAAAGTACTTCTTATTCCCCAAAGAAGGAGTGGCATGCAAATCACACAGGTCACTGTGAATAAGCTCCAAGATCTTAGTCTCACGACTAACACCCTGAAAGGGTTTCTTGGTTATCTTGGTCAACATGCAAGTTTTACACTTTTCAGTGTCCATGTCAAAAGCAGGGATTAAACCATCCCTAGACATATCTTGCATTCTTTTATAGTGAACATGACCAAGTCTAGCATGCCAAAGGGTAGAATCAGTCTGATCATATGTGGTCACAAAGGCTGAAATAACACTGTCAGTGGTAACATTAAGCCTGAACATTTGATTACATAAATAACCAAAACCAATAAAAACACCATGCTTGGAAAGCACAAATTTATCAGACTCAATAACTTGTTTATAACCATGATTATTCAAAATACTACTTGAAACCAAGTTCTTCCTGATATCAGGAACATGAATAACATCAAACAAAGTTACAATCTTTCCTGAACTAAACCTAAGATCTACACAACCACGACCATGCACCAAGGCTGTTGACTCATTTCCCATGTGAAGAATAGAACCATCATTCAGTGACTCATAAGTCTTGAACCAGCTTCTATCTTTACACACATGAACTGTTGCACCAGAGTCAACCCACCACGCAACATCATCATCCTGCACATAAAAAGATTCAGATACATATGTAACATAATAAATCTGAAAAGACTTATTAAACATAATATAGACCTTTCAGTGAGTTGGCTGAACCACCACTCCCTGAACCATTAGTGCCTGATCCATTGGATTTACCACCAACTTTAACACCCTTGCAGTCCCTTTTAATGTGACCAGTCTTGCCACATTTCCAACAAGTAGGTGTTGCCTTCTTGTTAGGATCTGCCCTTGTGTTATCATGATATTTGTGTTTGCCTTTGTTATCATTGTACCTGGTGGAGTTGTTATGCTCCACCATATTGACAACAGATGGTCCAGTAGCATTGCTACTCTTTGGCTTGTCATTATCCTGCACCTTGAGAGATTCCTCAATGTGCAGATGACTGCCCAACTCAACAAGAGTTAACTCCTTCATATGTTTCAAGGTATGCTTGAAATCTTTCCATGAAGGAGGGAGTTTGTCAATGACACAAGAGACTTTGATAGCCTCATCCATGTTCATTTGGTGTTGTGTAAACCTTCCAAGTATTCCAAGAAATTCATTGTATTGTTCCATAACTGGTCTTGAATCAGTCATTTTGTAATTTGTGAAATTACTAACAAGGAACTTCTTACTTGATGCATCCTCAGCCATATATTTGGCATCCAAGGAATCCCACAGTTCCTTGGAAGATTCAAAGTTTTGATAAATATCAAACAAAAAATCAGACATACCATTCAGAATAAGACCTCTGCATATGTAGTCATCATTCTCCCACTTGCTCCTCCTCCTGATCTGCTCCACAGTAGCATCATCACCATCATCAGGAATTGGAGTAGTCAGCACATAGACCACACTCATGCTTGACAGCAAGAAGTGCATCTTCTTCTGCCACCTCCTAAAGTCCACCCCTTCAAACTTGTCCAGCTTAGCAAAGTTTGAAGCCATGTGTTTCATTGCAGCAGTTGCCATTGATTATAACAAAATAGTTTACTTTGATTGTTGGCAGTTAGCTCCCAGAACAGGGTAAGATAATCAACCTCAGCAGAAACAACAATAGTCAGCAGTAACAAATACCACTTGGTGGTTACCGGATATCACTTGGAATCGTGTGATCACTTTCCAAAGTAAACTATTCGACCCTAATGCCTGGGTATCACGAATATCTACTTGGGATAAGACCAAATGCAGTTAGAGAATTAGGCACAATTCTATAACTCTTTCGCTAATAAGTGTTTAGTGTTTTCTGTGTATATTTCATGCATAATCAGATATCCTATTTATAGGACATTACTCTCAACCGTTCAAATGGAATTATGAGGATTAATCGGCCCATTAATCACCTCATAACTATCCCCATTATAGCCGTTAGTGGTTACATGACCAATTAAACGTGGTCATAATGCAGTTGTAACTGCCATTTAGCAGTACTTTCAATAAGCAGTACTTTCTACTAGCAGTACTTTCCACTTGTAGTGGAAATACAACCTATCAGTGGAAACACTGCTTATCAGTACTTTCATAGTACTAGCAGTGGATACACTACTTCAGTGGAAACACTGCCTATCAGTGGAAACACTGCATATCAGTGGAAACCACAAGCAGTACTTTCCACAAGCAGTACTTTCACCAGCAGTACTTTCACCAGTACTACCAATACAAACCACTATAAGAGTCAGGGTGTTCATGGACCTTATGGGTGTACACTCTGTACCTCCTAACCCATTACAAGGTGTGAACTAATCCCACAAGTGCACTAAATTTTCCAACACTTTTTAACCGGGTTATGGGGGCGTCTTTTAGTATCCTAGGTGGTGTTTACAACGGTACTTTGGTTGACCCTAATACCTTTGACATGATGCAAATAAATGCGGCGCAAGAAGGGGGGTTGGGCTGTTTTTGTAACTTATACCTAACAGCTGTTGGGATTTTTATTAAATTTTGGCTTCGTTATGCGTTTTCTAGACCCGTGCACCTGATTTTTTGAAGAAAACTTCGTTCCGGACAACTTTCGTGCTTTAAATTTTTCATGAAACGGACCAGAAATACCTCGTTTCGCGTGCCCGACTGTTCTGTCCACAGAAAGTTTCGGACAGATTTTTGGCAACTTTTTTAGACCATAACTTTTGACTCGTGTACTCGTTTTAAGTGATTCAAATTGATACGTTTTCCTTATAAAATCCTTTTTAATAGTATGCAATTGATATTAAAAGTTAAAACGAAATAGGATGAGGTTAATAGACATACATGCTTGGGATTTTGACAAGAACCAAAAATGAGAATAGATTGGCTTCTAAATGGAACAAGACTCTTTCCCTCCTCCTAGGATCTAATGTACCCTTCCTTTACTTCACCTTGGTACTTAAGATCAGATTATAATGGTGTATTTGTGTAGTGTGTGTTTCGATTAGTGATGAGAGAAAAAAAATGAAAAGTGTGATTGATTTATATAGGAGAAGGAATTTGGGTTTGTATGCAATGTATGGCTACAACAAGGGATACTTATCCAAGAGAAAATGGAGCATGGTGTTCTCAATATGTCCATGCACCATGTTGTTGGCTCAAGTGGTTCAAAAGACACCATGTATCACCAATTTTAACCAAGGGTAGAAGAGGAGGGTGATGTGTTACTCTAATATGCAAGTAAATGCATGTGGTTAGGGTAATTACAAGTAGTGTGTAAGTAACTAAAGGGTAAGTATCTAGTTCATTTTTAACCATGGTAACAAGGGGGCGTTAGGCTTGAAGGGTAGTACCTAGGGCTTTTTATGTTGTACCTATTGTGTAGTAATGTAAATACTTAGTTAAGTTTCTAATTTATTTTAGATAAAATCTAGTTTAGGTTAATTTACATGTAATAAATAAATAAAAGTAAAGGCTTAAGGTTGGTGCGTTATTGTTTGTACATTAGCATTGTTTTGTTGTACTTACTAAAAAAAATATATTTTTAAGGCTTGTGCTTGAAAGGTTTGTACAATGCGTTTAAAATTAAATACACTAAGGTTTATAATGAATTTTAGGTTAAGTGAATACTTGTATGCATCAATGACTTGTACATTGGCTTGATAAACTTGTACATTAGTATTTTCAAAATATATCATGCACATAAAATCATAGAGTTGTATATTAGGGCTTGTAATGGAATTTAAAGTATAGCTAGGTTTCGTGCTTTAATGACTTGTACTCTAGGTATAAAATGTTGTACTTTACTATTTGTGAAAAATCGTAGTTATAATAAATTAGGGTTTCATGTAAACTCAAATAAATGGTTAACGTTTAACTTGAAAGTTTAATAATTGTACGTTAACGTAATAACGTAAAGTGGTAAATAAAAGTTGAAAACTTTTATAGTTTTACATATAAAGATGTTTATATTTATTAAAGATGTGAGTTTCATCACATTGGCTAGTTGTTGTGATCAAATAAAAGGATATCGTTTCTTAAAAAAATTTGGACATAGAAATTGGATAAGTATTCTTTCGTTAGAATATTATATTAATTTAATACGAGGTGAAATTTACCGGTGGTTACAATACGGATCCCTATTCTTAGGGAACCGTAGGATCCGGCAAACAGAAAATGCAATTACAATCATTGTATTTCAAACATGTCCTTAGAACACTTCACACTAAGTTAGACACAGTGCCTTAAGGCAAATTAAGTCCTTATCAAGTTAAGTAGATCTTTCGTACTCATATATAACTCATCTAGACCACACTCAAGACGCTTGTAGATCTATCATTTCACTTAAATCCATTGCTCTTCCGCTCTCAAGCTCACTCATCATCTCTCACATGATCCCTCATATCTAGCTTTGGAAATCTTTCGATGTTAGGAATTGGAAAATTTCTTAGTGAAGAGTCGGTCACCCCAAATGTTATCTAGCTTAAGTTAGCTCGTAGACTTGTCGTTAGTTACGTTATTTATCAGTTTATTAGTTAGTTATTAGTTTAGTTTAGCGTAGTGAAACACCGTGGAGGAAGGACGGGTCTTTACCCACTGTATCCCTGATCCACAGGCCGATAGGAGGTCGTTATGTCTGTAACTATAAATACCCCTTCCATCCATGGAAGGGGTGGTGCTTCTCATAATCTAATACTCTACAATTTGTGTAACTCTCTAGCAAGAACACCCTCTCTCTCTACTTTCTCTCTCTAAAATGGAAAACATGTATTTTGATCTCCCAAGACCACCCGAATCATCAAACACATAATATTTGAATCCTAACAATTGGTATCAAGAGCCAAGGTTATTGTGTTGTGTTGTTTATGGTGATTCTTGTGGTTTGACACACGGTTTTTATGCGGTTTTTGATGAATTCGTTTATATGGTTTTTTTTAAGCTTGTTGATATGGTCATTCATCACGTGCTTTTTGATATGTGGGGTGTCGATAACTGTTTTATTACAGTTTTGATATTTGGTATAAAACTGCTTTTGATATGTGGTCATAATGGGTCTAAACTGATGCATTTTCATATACATCTTTCTGGGTTTGAAACTGTTCTAAAAACTTCTGGTCATGTCATTCATACTAGCGAGTTGGGTAAATGATATCAGTTTTATGTTTTGGGTCAAAGTGGTCTTTTGTGGTCATTCTGGGTATAATATTTACATGGTCAGTTTCTGGGTCAAACTGGGCACTCAAGAACAGTCATAGCAGTTTCTGGGTTCGTTATGAATATGGCCGGAAAAGTGGTCGGAAAACTCATCGGAAAACAGAAAAATCTTGCTAGCGACTTAGTCACAAAACAGACCTGGCGACTTGTCTTTACAGGTCGTCTAGATTCAGTGTACTTGAGTAGCGATTTATGCTAGCGACTTAAGGACAAAATTAGCGACTTGTTACTGAACAAGTCGTAGCGACTTAGTGCTAGCGACTAAGTGCTAGCGACTAAGTGCTAGCGACTTAGTGCTAGCGACTAAGTGCTGGCGACTTAGTGCTAGCGACTTAGTGCTAGCGACTAAGTGCTAGCGACTAAGTGCTAGCGACTTGACTCTTGACTACGGCTTATGAACAGAAAGGAAGATGATGAATCGACACAAAGACCAAAACCTGATGCAACAAAATACCAATTCCAT
>BPTQ01000007.1:97333305-97482133 GCA_019973895.1 Chrysanthemum seticuspe
AGAAAGCGCCCTAAAATGTTTTAGTTCTGTTTTGGCATTTGTTACAGTCGAACTTACACAATGCGGTTGAAACCAAAGTCACTTATAGACAAAAATCCCCTTGTACGTCGTCAAGTAGTTACCAAGTAATAGGTTGTAGTAGTTGGTAGGTTAGTTGTGAAACCATTTGTGTTGTAAGTGCGTCAGCCGTCATCGACACTGGTGAACCACTTCATTTAGGCTATACAGTTTGAACTAGTACTTCATCTCAAGGGGTCTTAACAACGAATTTGAACATGATTAGGAACACTTTTTCTTTGCCACATGGGTTACATGTTTTGGAGAACTGTAAGAGTTGACTCACTCTGTGGCTTCACTATCAATGCAACACCCAATTTGCTCTTTCTTAGTGTTGGCATTAATTTAAAGATGACTTGTTTGGGCTTTTAAAGAGTGTGATAAAGACTTGGCTATTTAATTACGGTTGTGATTCTTTCTCGTTTAACCCACAACGTAACTATCACTTCGGTGTCTCACTCAGTTGAGAATGTCAAGAGGTTTTGTACATTGGGTACACCGTTTCTTTTTCACAAGGATTAGTACAAGTTTAAGCAACAATTCTGGGGAACTCTACTTCATGATCAAGTTTGACATATCGGATTTACTTCACCAAGTGGTCACAGCTACTGCCGACTGCGTGAATGTTGTGTTTACCAAAGTGTTGATTGGATGGTTGATGATGTTGGATAATGAACCATTGATGAACTGCTGCATGTTCCCCTAAAAACAGATATTCACTGAAACCAAAGTTGGCGTAACACATTCAAGCTGACATTGTTTACGGTTTTGTCTTGATTTTGTAAAATCCCGCGAAAGAACCTATTTCTCGGTTTAAATCATAGACGTGTAAAATCCCGTGACAATGGAAACATCCTGGTATTAGTGATGTGCATTTCTGGATCTATCTTATGGTTTATTCTTGGTTTTGTAAAATCCCGCGAAAGAAACTATTTCTCGGTTTAAACTATAGAATTGTAAGATCCCGTAATGATGGATTCATCCTGGAGAAAGGAAAGTGTATTTCGGGATCTTATCTGATGCTGCTGCTACGATTTCTGCTTCGAAGAAGGGATAAAAGGGTGTACTTCATGAATTGGATGTGTGTTTGGATATTCGTCATGGCAGTTTGGTTATTTCAAAGTTTTACGGGGTTATGCTCATTAAACCATGGTCGGGATGAAACCATTATCAGATTTCAATTAAAACGTCAAAAGAGGCTAGATTTGAGCTTTTAATCAGAAGATGTGACAACGGGGTTAATTTACTATTATTTATTTGATGTTGAAGTGAAATAACACGAGCAAGTGTACTTAGTATCTGAAGGTATCGGGGATGGATGGATGAAGATTCTTCATGATCCTTGTTCAAGCTTACCATTAAAAACAAAGACTTGGAAATCTAGTTATTATTGGGTAACTTTTACCTTTTCTTTTACCACTTGGGGGAACTGGGCTCTTACCTTAACAATATAACTATCACTTTAAGGAGTTACGTTGTAGTGCTCAGTGTCACATTCAATTGTCGATTTTCAAGAGGTGATATACGTCTTATACTCGATGGTTGGTTGGTTGAAGAGTATAGAGTACATAGAGATTCATATGGGCATGAAGTCTCGTCACCGCTCTTTGTTACATATGTGCAAGTTTAAGTCACGAGTTTGGGTTAGTTTACTTCAGGGTCAAATTCATCATATTGGGTTATCTCCATCAGCTGTCACGACAAATAGCCTACTGAATGATAATGGGGTTGTTTACATGTTTTGCTAAGAGAGTTGAAAAGAGAGAGAGAGGGTGTTCTTGCTAGAGAGTTACACAAATTGTAGAGTATTAGATTATGAGAAGCACCACCCCTTCCATGGATGGAAGGGGTATTTATAGTTACAGACATAACGACCTCCTATCGGCCTGTGGATCAGGGATACAGTGGGTAAAGACCCGTCCTTCCTCCACGGTGTTTCACTACGCTAAACTAAACTAATAACTAACTAATAAACTGATAAATAACGTAACTAACGACAAGTCTACGAGCTAACTTAAGCTAGATAACATTTGGGGTGACCGACTCTTCACTAAGAAATTTTCCAATTCCTAACAATCTCCCCCTAAGGGAGGTCACCCCATGTTTTACATTTCGAATCCTAGCAATCTATTCTTGACATTGTTCTTGAGCTCGTAGACTTGAATTCTTCATTTCCGCAATCTTTGTGCTTTTGTAGCGATTCTTCAAAGTCCGCATAGTTGTACTTTGAGTGGAGGTCTTTGAACTGATCCACATCTTTGATGATCTTCGAGCTTTCTTTATTTAGTCAAGAATGGCATCTCCGTATGCAATTCTTGAGGGGGAGAAGAAGTGTGAATTTTTTGCATTGTTGATTGATATTTGAGAATATAAATGGTCATACGGCTCTAAACTCATGTAAGAACCGAGCATCTTCTTATCGGGTCATCTTCACATGGAGTTTTGTTCTTCTAAGAGCCGTTGGTTGACATCTTCACTTGGATTGATGAGTTTATCGACAAAGTGCTTCCGGTTAATGCTTCACGTATACATCAACATGATGATTCCGAACAATCTCTCTGTTCTTGTTTGATGTGATTGGTAGTTTGGCGTTACCATTTTGTGTGTTCGTTGCGGCCTTATTGCTGATTTCCTTGATGAACATCTTTCTGTTCTTGTTTGATTGGGAGGGATTTTAGTTAAGGGGATCTGCAAGATGTAAGTTGATTGGGATGCTTTTTGGTGATGTTCTTGTTTTGGTGAGTTGAAGATGTTAACTATCTATTCCCCAACTGGACAATCATGAAGAAGGTCGAGTCTACAGTCTGTTCTACATTTTCTGCTACATGTTAGAAGACTAAAGACGTGTTGCATTTAACGATCTAAAGACTTCTTCTTAATCTGGGCATTTATCAAACAGATTGTCGGTTTAGGGGAGAGCACTAATTGGGAGAAAGTTATAAGTCAGATTCAATTCCCAATTAGACTTGCTCATATTCTTTAGCAGTGACTACTCGAGACGTTGATATTGACTATTGTTGGACATGTGACACAAGGTGATTACTTCGGAGTTAATCATTTATCACTTATTTGAGATTGAAGTTGACTTTCACAAAGGCGTGTTTTTATTTGATAACTTGCTCGGGCTTAAGAATTTGAGTTGAAGACTTGGTTTATCTAGTTACCAGCAGTCGAGGTGGATGGTTGAAGACCTGGTTAACTATCACTATTAGGAGTTACTTTGTTTTACTCAGTGTCACACGCATATGACGGTGTGGATAATCGCAAGAGGTGTTAATGTCTCATACTTTGTTTGGGTAGTGAGTACTTAGAGATTTGCTTGAAGCATAAATTCTCTACACCGTTCTTCCATCATTAGGTGCAAGCTTAAGATACAAATGTGGGGAAGTTGACTTCAGTTTCAAGTATGGTATAGCGGGTTTTCTTCTTCAGTGGTCACTTCAATTTGTCTACAGAAGGGTTGATATAAATGGTCAGAGAGAGTCTTCAGCAAGTTGATTCTCACAAAGAATTCAAGTGTTCTTCTCAACAAATTTCTAGTATACGGGCTTTCAATGAGTCGCTGATTCTGAAGCATCAAAACCAGCAAGGGGAAAGGAGACACGCATCTAAACGCGAGTAATCTTGATGAGCTTAATTCTTCTAAGTGATTGAAGATATCCCGGGAAGACAAATGTTATTACCGCAGAGAAACTCAAGGTTTGACTCATGGCGAGTAAACTTGATGAACTTAACTCTTCTAAGTGATTGAAGATATTCCGGGAAAACAAATGTCATGACCGCAGAGAAACTCAAGGTTTTACTCATCAAGGCGTTTAGTGTTCTTATTCCAACTATGTGGGGGAAGAGATGTTAGAGAAAGTTTCTGAAAATAAAAGAGGTACACAATTGTGTGATGATAGAGATTGTGTACATTGGGGATGCTCTGCTGTCTCACTTGAGGGCTTAATATGTGATTCAGAGATATAATCACTTATTCCGGAGTGGACATCCGTAGAGATTGTCATCCGCAGAGATAATCAGTGATTCGGCTTGCTTCCTCAATGTTATCGGTTGTTCTCTCTTTGGGCATTCGGGTACTTCGGGTTCTTGAGCTTCATGCACTTTCTTCAGGAGGAGAGAAAAGTATACATCGGGGTTATTCTTTAGCTATTGGACTTAATCTGCTACTTTGATGGTATAAGTTTCTTTGTCTTCGGGTTTGTGTGTTCGGGTTCGTGAGCTCTAGTCTAAGAGACTGACTGCATCAATTCAACTACGTGGGGGAAGTGGTCTCTTGACACCTTTTTGGAATGGATTGCTTCATACTTCAGTGGTTATGAAATTTGAGAAGATTATTTTATGTGTGAGATGATACGTTGCTGTTCTTCTATTGGATGATATAACCTTGAACGGAGAATCTCGATCATCGGTCTTAAATGGAGCAGCGGGATTTATGATTATGGTGTGCATCTCTGTGCACCTGGCTAAGACAAGCTTGAAATATAGCTTTGAATCTGCTCAACATAAGGATTTTCGGTTTGGGGGGAAGCTACCAAAGTCTCACTTTCAAGTGGCTCAATTTCTCTCTTCAATTCAAGAGTCTTGGAAGCTTTGGTGGTGAAAGTTTTAGGGATGATGACTTCTATCTTCTACAACGGGGCTGCTTGATATCCTTATCTCGGTACTCGTATCATCATCTTCTTTAACTATATCATCTATTCTATTCTTGTATATATTTATCAGAAAACAAAATACAAAATTATAAAACCAACAAAAAGAAAATAGAAAAATATAAAACCTTCAAAAACCATAAAAATCAGAAAATTTCAAAAATACCAAAAATATGTTTTTCTCAAGACATGTCTTCTGGTATCGATAACATCTACGGTCTTAGAAATGTCATTCAATAATGGCACGGGACCATAGATGAAGTTCGAGCAGGAGGTGTAAATATTCTTTTTCAAAACATGTCAAAAATTATGGCTTACAGTTATTTCAGACTGTAACCCGGGCTTCAAATGATGGCTTGCTATTATTTCAGATGGCAACCCGCTCTTTAAAGGAAGGAAAGTGTTGCGCTAAACAATTTTTCAAATATTTCGTGCACTTATCCTAATTCAAAATGAGGAAAGTATGTCGAAGGACTGCTGTTCCTACACAAATGTTTTTCCGTCTAAAATTCTTCAGAAAAATATTTGTTGTTTTCTTAAATGGTGGTAAATGAGTTGCTTGTAAATCTATCAGATTCAGAGTTTTTGTGATAATTGAAAACTCAATCAATGACTTCAGCGCTTTTAATCTTTTCAGAAAACGAGTCATTGATTGAGGGGGAGAATGTTTTTCAAATCTATATCATCTAACGAGCTTTCTTAACTATCCTACGTGCTTAATTAAAAATGATATTTGCCTGTGTCGAAGGACTAGGAATTTAGGATATGATTGTTAGGTTTAGATGATTAGAGTTTGATTAACACATAAACCCCATGCCTTATATGATCTGATTGTTATGTTGAATTGACTTTTATTAGTCGATTGTTGTTTGGGTGTTGTCGACCACCATATATTTGTATGTGTGTTCACTAACATATGCAGGTATATTGGTATATAAGAATGTTCCCGATCCGGATCCCACTAATGAACATGATTGGATGCCGAAAGGAAAGGGTAACGATATCTTGGGTTGACAAATGAAGAAACGGAGCTTAACTGGACTTCAATGGAGAGTTGGCATGAAATGCAACGTATGATGTCTTACTGCATCAGCAGATGGTTTTCTTCAGCAAGTGAAGAAACGGAGCTTAATTGGACCTCAGTTGGCATTCAAAATGCAACGTAAGAAGAAGTCTCACTGCATTTGCAGACGGTTTTTCTTCCAACCCTACAACAACAACAACGGAAGCTTCTCAACCACTAACGTATCTTTGTGCAGGGATTATAGTGATGATACCATTTTTCTAAAACTTTGATTAAATTGTTTTGAAAATGGAAAATATTGTTTTGAAAATATGTTGGACTAATTTTTTGAAAAATCACCGGACTTCTTTTTATCAAAATCTAAGTCACTCAATTATCGACTTCGGTCATCGATTGAGGGGGAGTGTGATTTAAAATAAATTATTTTCAATCAATATTGCTTCATAAAAGTCCGGATTGTACAATATAAGTGGTGATCTAAAGATTTAATGTTATGTCATGGTATGATTTTTTCTTTAGAATCAAGGTCTTTCAAAATGAAATTTTTTCTGTTCTTGTTTGATTGTGAAATTGTTTTGTTTTACTTAAAAGATCTCTTAAAAACTATCATACCTGACACTAACAATCTTTAATGTCTTAAAATGGTCCGTATCTGTCATCTTTCAAAATTGAATCTTGCCACGTCTTTCCCCAAATTTTTCTAAATGATTTAAATCAGTTGGGATCACAAATCTCAAATGGTTTGATATTTCTGATCGGGGTAAAGATCGTGTTTTAAATCTCAAATCTGTTTTAAATGGAATTGGTTTTAGTCCTTTAAAGGCACTCCTGCCTCCATGTGCCAAACGATTTCAAATACACAATGCACATGTTGAGGAGGAGGATTTATCCAAAAACCAGATGAGTATTTAAACAAGGCCACATTTTCTCCCATGTTTTCTAAACTTAATTAAATCACTTGGGATCCAAAATCTCAAAGGATTTGATATTTTTGATCGGGGGAGAATTTGTGATTTAATTATGAAATTTGATAAAAGTTGATCGTTTTGATTCAGTTGTGCAGGCTGCTCTCTCATATGTGCTTAACGCTTTCGAATCTCGAAGCACATATTGAGGGGGAGCAAAACCATCGAGGTACAAAAGTTTTTTAAAAGAGATTATAAAGTACCTTGATTGTGTTTTCAAATGGTTTCTTATTGGATTTTGTGATTGTGGATGTGCTTCAAAAGAACTCTTGCCTCTATGTGATAAAAATGATTTCAAAAATCCTATGCACATATTGAGGGGGAGAATTTACCAATGAAAATCAAATGGCTTTTTCGTATGAAAATTGTGATCAAAGAAAATATTTCAAAGTTCTCTTGCCTCCTTGTGCTAAACAATTTCTAAATCATATGCACATGTTGAGGGGGAGGTTTTCTAAATGATCAAAACTATTAAGGTACAAAATGCTTTGATCTCGTATCACAAGTATCTTGATTGTTTTTCCAAATGATTTTTCAATTGGTTTCAAAGAAGAATGAACTGTACCAATAGACCGACCATTTTACTTTATGCATGGTGTTATAAGGATGGTTAGGTTAGGTATTCGTTCCCACGATCCGCCAGAACCGGAGGGATCTACCCAGGGACAATCCACTAGATAGTGTAGAGTCCTTAGGTATATTGAAAAAAGGAGAAAAGTGAGGAATGGGAAGAGTGCAGACTGAGACTGAGCTAGTACTGGAATAAACCCAACAAGGTTCTAGTTATGAAGTCTCGGTAAGCACTGAAGGGGTTGAAGAATGAAAAAGAAATGAATGATAAAAGGGTGAAAAGAAATAGCCCTCCATCAATTCAACCTTAGGGCAGAAACCGGGTTCAATACATATGCTACTGGTTGTTACTAAGGTAACACTAGTATTGAAGACAAGACGTCATGGACCCAGTGACGCACTGCACTAAACTTCCCAAGCCACTCAAGTTCCTCTTAAAAGGGCTTGTTTCATTCTCACGGGGAACCGACATTATCTATCGACTATCTCTTAGAGATTGTTGATATTGAAGAAGGAGACCCTCTCCCTAGTCTCCGACACAGGAACCAAATATGCACGATTGAGTCTAGAGCCAAGAGATCATCCACAATATCTCATTAGGACACTATATTAATGAAGACTTGCTGTTTCACACAATGTGGAAAGTAAGTATATATTAAGAGTCCTACGCATTATCCTTGTGGTATTGCCAGAACATCTGAGTGGTATGTAAAAGTATTCACGATGAAGATGGAAATCCTTCTAGAGCCAACATCAAACAAGCTCTTGGTGGGTGACATGTGAGATCTTCTCGTAAGATCAAACTTGTGACAACTGGATAGAAACAATGGGGCGATTCAGTCTTGAATCAACCTTGGTCCAGGAATGGATTTGACGAATACTTTTGGAAAAACCATTCGATGTGTAAACCTTCTTTTCTCTAGCACGTCGAATGTGTACTTACGTTTTCAAAATTCAAAAAGTATCTCTGATTGAAAAATACTTTTAGAAAAACCGGTCGATGTGCGAATCTCTTCTTTTCACTAGCACGTCGATTGTGTACTATTTTCAAATACGAAAAGTGTTTTGATTGAAAATTGATCTTTCTCATAAAACCTTCGTCGTATTGCAAAACTCTTTATTCTAAGCAATACGCGATTGTTTTCAAATCAATTTTTCATCAATCAGTGAATCTCAATTCGCTGGTTCACTCACTCCGTGTTGTCTTCTTTGAGACGTTCCGGTTTGAGAACAGCTAGAACAGCTGCGAAACCCTGTCAAGGAGATTCTTAGGAATCCTACCTGATCACAGGCAGTACTTGTACTGATCAACGGGGAACCGTGGGCCGTGTACCTCAATTCAACGAAAGTGATCAAAGACACTTTCGTGTGTTTTATTGCTAACTGTTGTTTGCAGGTACATTTGGACGGTTGCAGCTGATCAGAATTGAGGAGTCAATCCAAAGCCGCATGCTCACAGCATCCACACTTAACTGAAGAAATCATGACTGGTGCATAATCTACATAACCTGGTTCTGATATTACTATACTATGCTTCTGCTATGCTGCTGCAAATATCATGAACCAGTAAAGCTTCCGCTACTCTGATGGAAAGATGTCATGATTCAAAAGTGTGAGCATGTCGGTCCGAAAGTCACAACTTCACATGATGGCAACACAATAAAGGGTGATCCAGAGATTTACTGTGGCTGATGATCTCAAAGAAAGCTCGAAGATCATCAAAGATGTGGATCAGTTCAAAGACCTCCACTCAAAGTACAACTATGCGGACTTTGAAGAATCGCTACAAAAGCACAAAGATTGCGGAAATGAAGAATTCAAGTCTACGAGCTCAAGAACAATGTCAAGAATAGATTGCTAGGATTCGAAATGTAAAACATGGGGTGACCTCCCTTAGGGGGAGATTGTTAGGAATTGGAAAATTTCTTAGTGAAGAGTCGGTCACCCCAAATGTTATCTAGCTTAAGTTAGCTCGTAGACTTGTCGTTAGTTACGTTATTTATCAGTTTATTAGTTAGTTATTAGTTTAGTTTAGCGTAGTGAAACACCGTGGAGGAAGGACGGGTCTTTACCCACTGTATCCCTGATCCACAGGCCGATAGGAGGTCGTTATGTCTGTAACTATAAATACCCCTTCCATCCATGGAAGGGGTGGTGCTTCTCATAATCTAATACTCTACAATTTGTGTAACTCTCTAGCAAGAACACCCTCTCTCTCTACTTTCTCTCTCTAAAATGGAAAACATGTATTTTGATCTCCCAAGACCACCCGAATCATCAAACACATAATATTTGAATCCTAACATTCGATTATGGCAAAATTGATCATAATCATCCTTACCTCAAAATTGGTCGTAATTGATTAAATTCTAGTTTTTCCATTTTAAGCCTTTAGGATATTCTCCAAAACATTATCCTAAGTCACTATCTGATCTCTAGGATCATTTAGCTCCACTTGACACTCTGAAAATCTTTAGTGTCATCTTTGTTCATTCATTGGTACTCATGAAAGTTCCAACTTCTTCCATAAAAGGCAATCATTAGCTACATCAATCATTACCCTCAAGTACTTAAGCACCCCTTCATTTAAGACACTTAGATAAACTGAAACACTCAAGAAGAAATAGGCATTAGACCTTACAAACATCATTGCTATCTTTTCTTAGCTGCTGATAGACGGATCCCTAGGATTAGCCTAGGCGGATCCCTCGTTGGAGGGAACCGTGGGATCCGTATGACAGACCCATGCCAACTCTAGCTAAAATAATCATTTCAAGCTCATCTTGCTAACTTGAACACTCCATCTCATCTTAAATGAGTTCCTAGATTAGTACAACTCTGAAGTTGACTCTTGTGCATGTTAATCATCACATTCCAATGAATTTTAGTGGCTTAAGTCTTGAATGCACTTGCCAAATCCTTTGCCTTATAAACCACATTGTTAGGACTCCTAAAGTCATCATCTTCATCTTCATTTTTCAGCACTTAGAAATCTTTACAAACCTCTTGAAATCATCTCATCATGAGGAAAGCTCCAAGTGGTAACTTGGGAAGTTTAGTGCAGTGCGTCACTGGGTCAATGACGTCTTGTCTTCAATTCCGGTGTTACCTTAGTAACCACCAGTAGCATATGTATTGAACCCGGTTTCTGCCCTAAGGTTGAATTGTTGGAAGGCTATTTCTTTTCACCCTTTCACATTTCAATTCTTTTTCAATCTTCAACCCCTTCAGTGCTTACCGAGACTTCATTACTAGAACCTTGTTGGGTTAGTTCCAGTTCTAGCTCTGTCTTAGTCGACACTCATCCCATATTCTCACTTTTCTCTTTTTTTCATTATTCCTAAGGACTTCTACACTATCTAGTGGATTGTCCCTGGATAGACTCCTCTGGCTCTGGCGGGATCATGGGAACGATACCTAACCTTAAAATCCTTATAACTCCAATGCATAAAGTAAAATGTTCGGTCTTGTGGTACAATTCTTTCCTCCTTGAAACCAAATGAAAAACAATTTTAAAAGCCAATCAAGGTACTTGTGATATAAAATCAAAGCATTTTGTACCTCAATTGTTTTTGATCATTTGTAAATGCTCCCCCTCAACATGTACGTTGGTTATTTGAAATCATTTAGCGCATAGAGGAAGGAGGTCTTTTGAAGTACTTCCACAATCACAATTGCCATAGAAAAACCATTTGAAAATCAATCAAGGTACTCATGATAAAAACATTAAAGCCTTTGTACCTCGATGGTTTCTTAGATTTTGAAATGCTCCCCCTCAATATGTGCATCAATTACTGAAAACATTTAGCACATATGGGACAACAACCTATTCTTTGAGTCCTAAAAGATCACATTTTATCAGATTTCATATTTATATCACCTTTTCTCCCCTGATTAAAAATTTCAAATTCTTTGAGATTTTGGATCCCAAGTGATTTAAATATGTTAGAAAAATTGGAGAAAAATGTGATCTGATTTTATTTATTCTGACAAGAAATATTACAATGCTCCCCCTCAATTTGAGAGGGAGAATACATCCCACAATCTTAACACTACTAGATACAACAGAGTTATATATGTTCATATTACAACACCACACCACACTCAAAAGTTCTAAGATAAAAATCACAGAAAGGATATGATCATTCAGTTCTCTATAGAAGTTTGTAGTGTCCGTCACGAACTCTTCCACCTACAAAACTTTCTAAGCATCGGAAGATTCTCCTTGTCTTGAGCCTTTTCCCGATAGCATATATGAAGGCCTCACTCATTTCCACATCCTTTGCAGTCCAAAACCTAGTACTCGTTCGTGGACTCATCCTGATCTTGTACTCCTTCACCCGCTAATCCAAAGCTTCTTCAATTTGACGAAGAGTACCATCGCTGAATTTGTATAAATCACAAAGCCTCATGAGCATCGTGGCCCCGTATTTGTTAGTAAAGATAACAGCTCGTGGAGATTCGATTACTAGGTAGTCATGCTTGAATTCGAACCCTATAGCTTCCCATCGAGGCTTAGTTAGGTTGACTTGAGTCTGGTAACTCTCCATCCCAAGCTGAAAGTCTCCAACTCTTTTTCTAATAACCAAACCCCTTATCCATAAATTGACTGCTGCAGCAAGAGTCTTCTTGTCACGAGGGGGTAGATGATCAAGATGGCCTTGGAGGTTCAACAGATAAAGATTTTCAAACTCATTGGGATACAAGTTCTTGAAGTCATTCTCATCTATGACATGTTCTTTCTGATCAGCTCTGCGGAGGACAATTTAGAAGATCTCCACACTAACCACACTCAAGATACGCATGTGCGTTCGAACAGCCCTACGACTCTTTTCCGCACCGTGTCTGTCAATGTAGAAGTGATTTTTATGAAACCACCAGTGTGAGATTCCATACGAAGCAACGACATCGTACTCATATTCCTTATCAGCCCAAAATAGATCTGGAACCATCTGTTCTAACCCTGCATCGGGATAAATTGCAGCCCTCATTTTGGAGATTGAGAGTGCAGGCCTCCTATCCTTGTTGCTGAAGCACAGATATTCAAAATCTTTGTTGAAGAAGAACTCGGATTAAATAGTAACTTGACCAGGTGGGCCTCCTAGTGGGAGTGGTTTGCTAACATCAAAATTGAGCACATTGTTGTCCATTTGATCTATCAATAGCTTGTAACACTCTTCCACTTGATACTGCAAGTGAGCCACGTCTGAATGAAAGACCTTGAAAATATCATAAGCATGGTCCTCCAAGTCCTTTGGTGTAAGCTTCGTTATCCCTTTCTTCTCGCAGTACCATTTTATGAAGCTTACCATATCCCCGGTGATGTTCAGCAGTGAGTCTTCTAGTGGGGCAATATGGTTGGTAACAATGGCACTTGCCCAGTTGTGGTCCGGAATGTTCATATCAGATGCAGGAATGGTCCAAGTAGGTTCTGGAGTTGCAGGTCGTTCTTCCTTTCACCAATCCTTAGTCATTGCTGTAGTGGGAGCAGGCCAGGTTGAATTAGAGCTTTCAGCATCATCTTCTCCAATGAATGTTTTCCACCAGTTGTTATTCCGATTTACCTTTGGAATATGTCTGGTGGAAATATCCTCTTCATCTGAATCAGACTCCTGACTAAGAATTGATTCCTCGTTCATTTCGTGATCTTCAGGAATTGGAGAGAATGTTGGTGTGAATCTCGAGTCAAATGTCGTCCAGGCAGCATGAGCTGAATTTTTGGCTGACTTATGAGAACCTTGTCCAGCTGAGGATCCTGTTTGACCTGATGATGGTGGAGTAGGAGGTAGTGTATTAGTGTTCGTAGTATCGGAACTACTAGAAGTTCCATCGGTTCCTAAAGAACCTGCACCACCGGAAGGTGGAGGTGGAGGAGCCCCAGATGGTGGTTTTGGCAAATCATATCTCGTCTTCTTCTTTTCCTTGCGTTCACCTATATCCTTCAAGTATTGAACATAGTTATCACAGTCCATGGACTTCTGAAGAGCATCGTATAGCAGCGTGTGATCTTCATGCTCCTTGTATTCATCAGTCTCATACATACTTTGTTGGAGAATCTCTTTCATATCTAATATAGGGAGATCTCTGAACCTTATATACAGAGGAGCTTTCATTGCCCATTCGATCGCGTCTTTAACTTGATCTTCTATCGCATTAATCACATTATGGTCGAAGTTAAGACGTTCCAGCTTTGACAAGCAAAGCTCGTGATGTTTAACTTTGTTCGGTAGGTTTTGATTTTCAAGGGCTTCAAGACGTTTCAGAGCTTCTTCAAGTTGCAGCTCAATATTGGTGCTTTTAGGTGGTAGTGGTGGGAGTGGGGTTGTTTTAACGGTTGTTGTAGTAGTCGAGGTTGTAACGGGAGGTGGAAGTGCAGTTGATGGTGTAGCTACTGAGGGTGTTGGTGTAGGAACTGTCATAGGTGGAACAGTAGATGTATCCTGTTGAATGGTGACAAAAACATGGATAGAACTTATAACACCCTAAAAATTTGAATAAAATTTTAGTAAGATTTTTGGATTATATCCTAAGTTGAATAAATAGATAAGTGATATGAAAACTATATGTTAAGAAATAAAAGATAAAAAAATTAAAACCCAAACAAACCCAAGCCCAACCCAAATTTTGTAAACCCATATTAGACAAAAAGAAAAAAAAAGAATCGGTCCATTCCCCCCTCCAAAAACGTTTTTACAGAAAAAAATGAAAAGAAACCCTAGCCTCCATAATTAGTTGTCATCAAGAACTCAAGATCAAGATTTGTAGTAATTCCGCGAAGGTTTGGTATGATTAATCACCTATTTTCTTTAACATCTTTTGTTTTTAAATTTTTTTTGTAACTATAAATGATGGATATGATTAGGGTATATCAAAATCTCAGTAATTAAGTATGTTTGATTATTAAAACATAATTAGGGATGTGTTGGTGGTTTTATCTTGCGTTGATTAGGGTTTAGGTGTTGCTGTTGGATCGGGACAGTTTGTAGTCGAATTTGTGTGGGTTATAGATCGAATTTTATTAATTAAATAATCTAGTTTTTTTGTTGGAAAAGTTTATTTTATGTCTTAGTTAAGTTTTCCAAGTGGTTTGGTCGAATTTGGAGTTGCCTAAGTCGTATTTTTGAATTTTACAAGATCAAGTGTCAAAGCTGAGAAAACGGGTATGAAATTTAGTTGGATTGTTTGATTTTTCATTTTCAAACCATAAGGAATTGGGAGCTCTCCTTTTACAGGAGTGACATTTAGGATATAAATGAATTTCTAAAAGTTTTGGGGATTTTTCCAAGGTGTCTAAACAGGTCCAATAAGCGTAAACTTTTAAGGTGTATTTTCTGATCACTTTCTGGACAGGTCTGGACTTGTGATTTTCCATAGGCCATTTGGAATGGAAATAGAACCCACCAATTTTTGGAGAGTCTTTTAACTCATATGGGAACCCCTGGGATTTTACTTGATTTTATTTGAGCTAAGTAAGTATTTTATAAAAATCGCTAAATTCTGGTCCAGATGTGAATTTAAGAAAATGAAAGATAAAAAGAGGATATCAATAAGTAAAACACTTACACATGCATAAAAGCTTATAAAATGAGTATATAAGTAATATATGATATCAATTCATGTAGATTCGTTGAAGAAGATACGACGTTGCTTCCCGGTGTTACTTTTCCGTTTGTTTTCATTTCGTTGCTAAGGTACAGATATTCTGACCTTGCCTCTTAAGGTTTCTCATGATTGGTTTACATCTTTCGATATTAGATTTGAACTGTGATACCTTACTCTGAGCCTTCTTATTAGGGCTTCCCTATAACTTTGCTATGCTCCCTTTGATTGGATCTCCTATGTGAACTGTTTGATTTTGAATCTTTGATTATGAACCTTCAGATTATGAGCCTTTGATATGAACCTGTGATATGAGCCTCTGATATGAACGTATGATATGGACTTTTATAAGAAACTTTGACTTCTGAACCTTTGTTATGAACCCTTATGATATGATTATGCTTTGACCCTTCAGTTTGATACCCAAGCCAAATATGTTTCCCTAGCCATGAAGGTAACATGGCCGTGTCATTGATGCACCAATGGCATGACTCTAGTGTGTACGAGTGATGTTACACACCGTCCCTTTCTGTTATCTGATTATGAGCTCGATATATATTATGGCCACTATCTGTCTGCAGGGGCGTATGGATGCATCCTAGATTTGTTCTGTATCTGATATGTTATGCTATGATATGATTTGTCTGGTGAATGATGTCGTGTGCAATACGCGTCTTCACAATCTGGGAGCTAGCTACTCCATTGGTTACTGAGGTCTCCCCTCCTATTATATATGGTATTCTGAGGTCACCCCTCCGAATACAATGGCTACTTATGATATGATATGATATGATATGTTTTTGGGCTCGTGGTAGATTTCTGACAACCCTTACAGTTTTGATATACCTATATTGTACCCCCTATATTCCCAATACACCATACTCTGTATTATATGTTCATTAATCAATCCCTTATATGACTCACTCTACTACCAAGATATATACATTCCATTGCATTGATCTGTCACACTTTCATTCCATTACTTTAGACTATGGTTCCATTCACGTACCGGGTTATTACATGATTATTGAATTTGTTTATGCTTTTACATGTTTATGTGACTACCGGTTACCATGCTACGATATGATTAATATGTTTATATGTGATTCACATGCTGTCATCTGATTATATGTTATCTTACCGTTATGTGACCTCTTTGATCTGTGTGGTGACTATGCTAGTGTGTAATCGATTGTCTTGTATGTTTATTATGTATACTTCGTTCAGTTAATCTCGTGAACTTTGACTATCCGTTAGTATCCCTATCTGCCTATGGTTGACCTGCCATGTTTAAATTTCTTCTTATACTATTGTTGATTGGGTAAATGGTTCAACTTATGACGTTTGGCTTGTTAACTTGTTTAATTGCCCTGCTATGTCCCTAGTTCATTTAATTATAATGTTCATACTGTATTCCTACTTGTTACGTGTGACTACCATGTTTCGACTGCTGTTATGATACTGGTTATGTTTTCAACTAAGGGTTTCTGTCTTGTTTGATTGCCATGCTCAATTACTAATTAACTGCTTCCGCTTGCCTTTAGATTTTTGTATGTGCTTGTATTTATGTCATTGATGCTTTGCTTTGCTTCGTTCTCCTTGTTATATGTGCTTTGGATATCTGTATAATTGTGTTCTGCAGGATCCTCATTGACTCATTGTCCTCATTTCGCTGCGACTTTGTTATCAGTTTCATTATTCCATTTCGCATTTCTGATTTTATTTAGCTTTCGTTTTGTTATATCTGTTCACTGGGCTTTTTAAGCTCAGCCGCATTTCTTTTCCTGCGGCAGGTTTTAGGTTGGAAGATGGGCTTCGATGGGCTAAAAGTTAGAGTATCTGAGTGGACCAACCCTAGCACCTTATTACTTTGGGACTTATTTTGACGAACTTTTGTTTTGGGATTTTAATTCATTCTGGATATTGTATTTTATTGCCAGTCAATTGTGTATATGTTTTGA
Source organism: Chrysanthemum seticuspe (assembly GCA_019973895.1). NCBI lineage: Eukaryota > Viridiplantae > Streptophyta > Magnoliopsida > Asterales > Asteraceae > Chrysanthemum > Chrysanthemum seticuspe. Next base: position 97,350,134 of record BPTQ01000007.1, read on the forward strand.
TACTTCATTTTTAAGGTTTCCGTTTGTAAAGATTTCATTTGTATGCTCTGATATGACACCAGAATGTGACACTTCTACCCTTGCCGGGTTGGGGTGTTACAATTATGGTATCAGAGCCACTCCTGAGCCGTTCGGGATGGTGGGGCAAACCTCATCAAGGACGATGAGTCCCTAAGGGGGGGTGATTGTGACACCCTAGGCAAATCCCACATCGGCTGTGGCCTGGAGAGATGCTGGGCTCATAAGATAACATTCGCCTTACAATGACACAACGCGTTTTGTGGTCTACTGCGGGTGGAGTTCTTAGGAACTGGCAGTTAAGCGTGCTCATGTGAGAGTAGTACTGGCTTGGGTGACCTGCCGGGAAGTCTTCAAATGAGGCCACAAAAACAAAGCCGTGAGCCTACGGGCAAAGCGGATAATATTGTGGTCAGATAAGGCGGGGTGTTACAAGTGGTATCAGAGCAAAGGTTTCGTCTTGTTGACCTTAGGATTGACCTGTGAGGACTTGGGTAGACATTAGGCTTCCGTCTGTTCTGATCTCTTCCGATTCTTTTTGATTGTCGTTCAGATTTGACTTCGATATTCTTTTGTCTTAGCCGATTTGACCTTCTTCCGTTCGCATTTGATTTTGTTTGATTTGTCTTCGCACATCTGTTTGTCAATCGTTAGATGGAGACTACTCGTGGAATCGAAGATGATGGTGCCAACCCTGCGTTGCTGCAACAGTTCCTGAGCTGGAGAGGTTCGTGAAGCAGAAGCCGCACCCGACTGCCATGCTGCTGGAGACATCAGGATGCTGCTGGAGGGAGCTGGACAGATCAACCAAAGGCGCAAAGACGGAGACAAGATTCAACTGGTGGCTGAGAAGGTTCATCTACTTCATATGATTGGGCGCGACTTGTGTTACTCCGATTTGTTTGTCACGCGTTCTGAGAACGGTTTGATATTTTGCTATATGATTCGATCGGTATTGCTTTTCTTTGATTTGTTCAGAACTCGGTTTGAAATCGTGAAGTTTTATCGTTTAGCATTTTGGTGATATCTCAGTTTTGTTTTTTTGGATCGTCAGCAGCGAGTCATGAAGAACCGTTTCGAGCAAGTTGGTGGTCTTTTGTGTTACGGTAAGTTGCTTGATGTAGTATATCCTGTATATATGTGATCTGGCCTGTTTTGGTATGTTACTTGCTACCTATGTGTTATCTGCTTTGTTGTGATATTGATTATGTGGGTTCGTCAGGACCTGAGACAGAATACGATGACAATAAGGGCTTGTTATGTGATGTAAGTATTATGACGCCTGATCAACGTGATAATACCGAGATCATATAATTTGACCTTATTGAAATCATACGACATCTTGGAAATGCCTGGGGTTGGTACGTGAATGGACTGACTTATATCCGTTAATTGTTAATCCTTATATTCGTTTGGAATTCTGTATCTCTTTGCGAGATTCTCACCGACATCTGTTGCGTATAATTTTTGTACGCTTTGGGCCCGAAGTTGTTGCGATTATGCCAACCTATGGATTGCAACGTCTGCCTTAAGCTTGCACGTCTCTGTGTATCTCTGCGACTTCAATTTCGAGGACGAAATTTTCTTTTTAGAGGGGAAGAATTATAACACCCTAAAAATTTGAATAAAATTTTAGTAAGATTTTTGGATTATATCCTAAGTTGAATAAATAAATAAGTGATATGAAAACTATATGTTAAGAAATAAAAGATAAAAAGAGGATATCAATAAGTAAAACACTTACACATGCATAAAAGCTTATAAAATGAGTATATAAGTAATATATGATATCAATTCATGTAGATTCGTTGAAGAAGATACGACGTTGCTTCCCGGTGTTACTTTTCCGTTTGTTTTCATTTCGTTGCTAAGGTACAGATATTCTGACCTTGCCTCTTAAGGTTTCTCATGATTGGTTTACATCTTTCGATATTAGATTTGAACTGTGATACCTTACTCTGAGCCTTCTTATTAGGGCTTCCCTATAACTTTGCTATGCTCCCTTTGATTGGATCTCCTATGTGAACTGTTTGATTTTGAATCTTTGATTATGAACCTTCAGATTATGAGCCTTTGATATGAACCTGTGATATGAGCCTCTGATATGAACGTATGATATGGACTTTTATATGAAACTTTGACTTCTGAACCTTTGTTATGAACCCTTATGATATGATTATGCTTTGACCCTTCAGTTTGATACCCAAGCCAAATATGTTTCCCTAGCCATGAAGGTAACATGGCCGTGTCATTGATGCACCAATGGCATGACTCTAGTGTGTACGAGTGATGTTACACACCGTCCCTTTCTGTTATCTGATTATGAGCTCGATATATATTATGGCCACTATCTGTCTGCAGGGGCGTATGGATGCATCCTAGATTTGTTCTGTATCTGATATGTTATGCTATGATATGATTTGTCTGGTGAATGATGTCGTGTGCAATACGCGTCTTCACAATCTGGGAGCTAGCTACTCCATTGGTTACTGAGGTCTCCCCTCCTATTATATATGGTATTCTGAGGTCACCCCTCCGAATACAATGGCTACTTATGATATGATATGATATGATATGTTTCTGGGCTCGTGGTAGATTTCTGACAACCCTTACAGTTTTGATATACCTATATTGTACCCCCTATATTCCCAATACACCATACTCTGTATTATATGTTCATTAATCAATCCCTTATATGACTCACTCTACTACCAAGATATATACATTCCATTGCATTGATCTGTCACACTTTCATTCCATTACTTCAGACTATGGTTCCATTCACGTACCGGGTTATTACATGATTATTGAATTTGTTTATGCTTTTACATGTTTATGTGACTACCGGTTACCATGCTACGATATGATTAATATGTTTATATGTGATTCACATGCTGTCATCTGATTATATGTTATCTTACCGTTATGTGACCTCTTTGATCTGTGTGGTGACTATGCTAGTGTGTAATCGATTGTCTTGTATGTTTATTATGTATACTTCGTTCAGTTAATCTCGTGAACTTTGACTATCCGTTAGTATCCCTATCTGCCTATGGTTGACCTGCCATGTTTAAATTTCTTCTTATACTATTGTTGATTGGGTAAATGGTTCAACTTATGACGTTTGGCTTGTTAACTTGTTTAATTGCCCTGCTATGTCCCTAGTTCATTTAATTATAATGTTCATACTGTATTCCTACTTGTTACGTGTGACTACCATGTTTCGACTGCTGTTATGATACTGGTTATGTTTTCAACTAAGGGTTTCTGTCTTGTTTGATTGCCATGCTCAATTACTAATTAACTGCTTCCGCTTGCCTTTAGATTTTTGTATGTGCTTGTATTTATGTCATTGATGCTTTGCTTTGCTTCGTTCTCCTTGTTATATGTGCTTTGGATATCTGTATAATTGTGTTCTGCAGGATCCTCATTGACTCATTGTCCTCATTTCGCTGCGACTTTGTTATCAGTTTCATTATTCCATTTCGCATTTCTGATTTTATTTAGCTTTCGTTTTGTTATATCTGTTCACTGGGCTTTTTAAGCTCAGCCGCATTTCTTTTCCTGCGGCAGGTTTTAGGTTGGAAGATGGGCTTCGATGGGCTAAAAGTTAGAGTATCTGAGTGGACCAACCCTAGCACCTTATTACTTTGGGACTTATTTTGACGAACTTTTGTTTTGGGATTTTAATTCATTCTGGATATTGTATTTTATTGCCAGTCAATTGTGTATATGTTTTGATACTTCATTTTTAAGGTTTCCGTTTGTAAAGATTTCATTTGTATGCTCTGATATGACACCAGAATGTGACACTTCTACCCTTGCCGGGTTGGGGTGTTACAGAACTTCTTTTTCTTATCAGCTTTAGCATCAGAGGGTTTATCTATGATGAATTGGTCCTCGAAGTTGAAATCATGTTCAAGGTTTTTAAATGAAGATAGGGTTTCAGTAGAGTGATTTGATTCATCCGGGTGCATTTGGTCGTCAGTTCTTTGCTTAAGAATTTCTTGGAGATTTGGATAAGTTTCCTTCACAAACTCATCTACTGCTAGCCCACTATCTTGAATGATAGTCTCCGTTTTCTTTCTCCCTAAGTCTGACCCTTCGATGGTACCAGTTTCAGTAAGAGTCTCCGTCTGGACTTTTGTTTCATTCATATCAACATTTCTACCCTCGTTCTCCTGAGTATCAGACTCTGTGTCACTGAAGTCTATATTGAGTTCAAGAGTTGATGAACGTTCCTCTTCAGCTCCCCTTAACTCCTTGGTTGTTGATGATTATGTGCTTCGTTTCTGGAGTATAAATTTACTTGTGGTCTTGGGAGCTGGAGAAGAAATATTCAACAATGTCTGAGCCACCTGTTCAACATCCTCTACACCATTTCTTTTGCCTTCAACATCTGGAAGGGAGTGACATTTCCTTGAGTCTGGTTCTTTAATTGTCACACCCTTCCTTGGTCGTCTTGCCAACTCCTCTTGATCCCTTATACTAGCTTCAATGCCAATTTTGAAGAATGATATCATCAACATCCTTAAGAGCAAGCTCGGTCCTTTGTTTCTTGGACCCTCTTCCTTTACCCGTTCCACCCTTTCTCTTCTTCTTGCTTAGGGTGGAAGAATCACCAGTAGTAGATTTTTCTTGTCCTTTCTTAGGAAGAGTGGCATATGATGATTTTTCGACTTTGATGATGGTTTTGTTGATTTGGTTGGTGCTGGATTGGTTGATTCATTGGCGGTAGACTTGGTTGTTTTGTCCAGATAATCTTGGAAGTACTTGGCATTGAGCATATCGTCAGTGATGAGAGCATCTGGAACCGCCTTACCAAAGATCTCCTTATCTGAACCTTTAGCAACAAATTTCAGATTTCCAAGAATATGCTCATATGTGGCAAGATGAAGAGCAGATTCGCTCCTTGGATTGAACTGATGTTTGGCCTAAAGGTGTTTGATGATGAGTTTGGAGAACCTGATGTTGGGGATTACCCGCTTGTGCACTGTCTTCTTGCCCTTGACATTGTGTGTTGTCTTTCTTTGTCAGCAATGAAGGTGTGAATCGATTGCGTGAACTCCTCCCAGATTCGTTCAACATAGTCTATGTTAGCTTGATTCACCACTCCCCACAAGCTTTGCATAATTGGAGCCCTTGGTCGTTCGAACCCAGAAGTTTTACCAGTGAGGCATAGGTTGAGAATGGTGGTGATTGCCATCCATGGTTGAAACATTTCATTAGTGATAACTTCAGAGATCTTGTTGATGACAGACGGATATCCCAAGTCAGTGATAAACTTGATTAATTCATCGGTGGTTGGTGGAGGAGTGAAAGGGTGATTTGCATCTTCAGGTGTGATTTGAAGGGCATCACGGATGGTGTCCTTGGTGAGTTCATACCATGTTTCATCAAGTTGACAGCTGTAAACTGCTGTGATTTTGTCCCATTTGACCGTGTCCCAAAACTGCTGAATGTAGATTGACGGGATTATGGAGCGTAACATAAGAGCACCGAAGAAGTTCGTATGCTTTAGTATGTCCACTGCAATCTTGTATATGGGGTTTGGTTGAGTTTTGTCCACATCTATGAAGTAGTTGCTTTTCCCAATTGGAACCCAGTCAGCATACGGAAGAATCTCTTCATCAGTACGTGTGCAACGTGTAACAGTAGCTGCTTGGTTAACCGGTGCACTGATGTCAGCCATTGTATCTGTACCAAACACATTCACAAAGAAGATATATGCAAGATGATAATGTTAGATGAGAGATATAGTTTAGACGATAAAGACATCTGAGAACGACCACCAAGGCATTGGAAATCCTAAGACATAGTCATAGAAATAAAGCATTTAAAGAGATAAGTCACACTCCCGGGATTATGTCACTTTGATCACCATTACAAGATACACAAAACTCTGTTTTGTCAATTTGTGATGATCAAGTCAAATATGAAAAATCTCAAGAGGTCAAATTGCAACATAGATAAGACATTTGAGGACAAAACGCATCAAAACATACTTAAGAGACAAGATCAAATCGCAGCTAATAAGTTACAGACATCAAAACGCACAAAGACAAAACGCATAGCCAATCAAAACGAAGAGAGGACACAAAACTCACAAGTCAAAATGCATTATGTCAAAACGCACTAAGTCAAAATGCACTAGGTCAAAATGCACTAGGCCGAAATGCACAATAATGACAAAACGCAATGAACCAAGTTGCAAGTGACAAAACGCAGTCTAGATTAACAAAACGCAGTGACTTAAAATATTATTTATGATCAAACTGCATGAGCTGCGATTTGACCCCAAGCCGCACTATATCATGGACATACAAAACGCAATAATAGACAAGTCGCAAACAATAATCGTTTTCACACAAATCGCATCATAAATCTCATCACCAAAACGCACCCAAGAACATTTCATCAAATCGCAGCCAGGCATATTCATAACAAAACGCACTTAAGCCCACTAACATCAAAATGCACCTAAGAAAAGTATTTCCAGCAAAACGCAACCTAGTAAATTCTAACCAAAACGCAGTCAAGAACACATTTATCAAATAGCAGTTGAGAATTTGTTCAAATCGCATCCAAGAACAATTCCTCACAACTCGCAACCAAGAACATCATTTTCAACACAAAAACGCATTCAAGCATTCTGCCATCAAAACGCATCTAAGAAACTAGGCCCAAAACGCATTCAAGAACTCTTATATCAAATCTCAGGCAAGCACAAACCACTAACAGATTTAACAACTTACTTCCAAAACTCAATTATTAATACACGTATCAATGGTGACAAACAGGAGATCAAACACAAATCTATTCCAAAACATTAATCATAAACACAAAACGTCATCATAGTGCGATAACCACAAATCAAAACCAAATGGCTTCAAATCGCAGAAAAAGGGCATAAATTTCAAAGGGAGATAACAAGCAATCAACTTAAAGATATAACAAGCAAATATAATAAATCTACAACCTAAACCCAGCTATCAATCATAAACTTATAACAAACCTAATGTGCGAGAAGGGGATCAGATATGATACACCTAGACAATGCAATTGAGACCAAGAATTAGACATAAGATGAAATACTTGATATCAACTTAATGAAATAAACCCTCAATTCAGTTTATACCTAGGTTGGGATCACACACAGGATCAAATCGCAGCGAGGAATGATAGAGAGAAAATAAAGTTTAAGGTTTGCCTGAGATGGTAAAATTTTGACCGGTCAAAATGCTTTATAATTTATATGCCACACTCAAGTTTCAGTTAATGACAATTTTGGTCCATGTGATTGACAAATCGCAAGGATTTTCTTAACTTGACATTTTTGGCCTTTCTTTTTGACAAATCGCACTCTCAACCTCAAAGACTTTCATGTATTTTATAATTTAGTCCCTTACTTTCCAAAGGTGTACATTTAACATGATACATTCATTTTGAAATTACAAATCCTTATGGGAGCATTTAGAGATACGAAATACACAGGAAAGCACGTCATGATATAGTATGATATGACTATAATTATACGAATATCTAGGAAATAGATAACATATAGCAATCAAGATTCTAAATATAACACATACTAAGAACATGAGATCACATCGAACTAAATGCAAGATAGATACCCCATCAGGTATGAAAGCTGGGATAGAATTCAATAAGTTGAGGCAGCTTAACTGATAATCATAAATTTTGAACATTACTCTCCCCCTCAATCAATGACACAATTTAAAGTAAATAAGTGTAGTCATTGATTGATATTAAAAATTTTATGCACCCTTGATTCCAATTGATTAATAAAACTTTTAGCCGTTATGTGAAAGCCAAATACATTAATGATGAAACATTTATAGAAAACTATTTGAGTAGGTGATATGTGTCTAAATACACATATATTTTATACTGTTTAAACCCACAAAACAACCAAAAACACACAAATGACTCACAAAAGTTTACAAATATCATTTTAATGTGTTTTTATGTGATTCAGGTACAAAAGATTGAAAAACAAGTGAAAAATGATCAATTTCACAACAATTGTCGTTTTCAGTCCCTGGAGTTACACAAATTGTCAAAACTAGTCCCTAAAAGTTTTAAATGAATGAAAAGTCAACTTAAGTCCTTGGGAAATCAAAAATGTTCACAAAACATCCCTGGACAAAAGTTTACACAAAATGGCAATTTTTACCCCTCAAGTTACAAAATTGGCAAAAATGGTCCCTGGGTATTCTAAACTTGGAATTTTACAAATAATACCCTTGTACTATGCATAATTGAAAATTAGGAACAATTTTGATAAACTTTTGGAAATTTACAACTTTAGTCCCTAAAGATCCAAAAATTACATTTAAGGTCCTTAAAGTTTAAAAATACAATAAATATACAACTTTGGTCCTTGTGTTATTATGAATGGCAGTTTTGGTCCCTTGAAGGAAGTTTGGAAAGTTGGCAATTAAGGTCCCTCAAGTTTCAGCTTTGACACATTTGGTCCTTGGGCTTTTGTTACTATCAAAACCAAACCGGATCCTAATACTACCCTAGGCCCAATCCTTGGCCCAAAACCAACCCACCCTTTGTATTATTAGCTCGGTCAACAGAAGTCAAAACAACCCTTAGCGCGCCCAAATACCAGAACCACTGTAGCACTCCCTCTTCCCCACCAGATATTCAAAACCAGAGATGGTTTTCTCCCCATTTTCAACCCCTTTCCATGCCTTGTCCCCTCCACATCCTCTAAACTCCAAATACTCTTAATTGAATCAACCAAACCATTAAATGATTAAACCTGCTTTGAAGACTATTTTGGCGCCAAAAAGCAAAATGGATGGTTCTGATTATTTAGAGCAATCCAAGGGCTCAGCTATGGTGGGATCAAATCAGAGGACTAGTGGGAAGATGTTTGGGTATATAAGAGTGAAGAAAGACAGATAATAACCACTTTGGCCTTAAGCCTTAGTCAAGTAGTTGTAGTTTTTATGGCTTTCTTAGTTTAAATGTCTTTAAATCTTTCAAATGTTGTACTTTATTTTTCAGTAGTGTAATGAAACCTTATTTTAAGTTTAATTTCAGTTGAATGTCAGTTTTAAGTTTTTGCTTTAACTTCCTTTAATTTTCAAGTCATCTTAATTTCATGTTAAATAGTTGCTTGATGGATTCTTTAAGCCATATAAGCTGATGACAAAGCTTTTAAGCTTTTAGAAACTTAAAAACAGCTATTGTCTTTTAAATTCAGAAAAATCAAGAAAATCAATGAAAAAATCAAAAATCTTGGGAAAATGAAGAAGATGGTGAAGCAGGGTGGAATTTGGAATGCTATGGGTATTAGGAGCTTATTGGTAAGCTAATAGGTGTAACCTTGTCCATTTGTTCTAAGTCTCAGCTCATATCACCATGTAAGCAATTTTTCTCAATTTTGCATTTCTTAGTTTTAGTCTTTCTTCTGTTTTAATTATCATGTTTCTGTGTTTATATGTTATTAGTTATTGATAATATAGCTTAAAATAAGTTTGTTGTGTTTTGGAATTTGGTTATGCTTTAATATCCATTTCGACTGTGAGAAATTGATTTTTGATAATCATGGTTTAAACCTTGTGTGACTACTTGTTTAAACTTTAAAGGTCCTAATTTAACAGATGAAAGCCTGTGGATTTGATAAAATTGGTTTACTTTGTCCTATGTATTGAAAAGCTTAATTAAAGTCCATTTTAGGTGTGTTTGGATTTGATAGTTTTAACTGTGTTAGAGTTTGTTTGAGTTGATGTTTGAACTTGTTTTATGTTACATATGTGTCTATAAACTCATTTCAGTCTAGAAAACATGTCTTTGTAAGCAAAAAGTCAAAATCTCTTTTGATCATCTCTTGGTTGCTCACTGTTGGAATTTGATTATCCATGATCATCATTTTGTGTTCAAAAGTTGTTAATTTTGCTCAAGTTAGTATTATTATACCTTATAACAACATCATCAGTGTTTTAGATCAGTTTAAATCTCATTTTGGTCAACTTTTAGTTTTTGAACAAAAGTCAAAATTTTTATTTGGGTCGTTTTTGATTAAAATAGATATTTTTACTGTGAGTTTAATACTGTGTTTTAGCTTAAAAGCTCTTAGGGTATTAGAGTTTAGTTGCTCAAGAAAAATAAAAAAATAATAGTTTACATTTTCTCAGCTTTTAAATAGCTTGTTCATTAGCTTATTTTCAGTACTTTGTCTGTTTGCATGCCCTGCACCATGGTTTTGCTGTCACAACCATGAGCTTGCATAAGCTCATGGATTTGACCCTAGCTGGTGTACTTGGCTTATTTGTGTTGCCATTATGGTCTTTTATCTATGTGTATGGTTATTTTTCAGTTTTTAGCTTATTTACCTAGCTTAATCTCCCAATCCTTTTTGTCCCATTTTGCCCACTCAACTGAAGCAAACAGTTGAGTGGGGCTTATCAAATAAGTTCTTGTAAGCTCCTTAATGAGCTTGAGATTGTGATTCTTGGCTTTGTGAGAAGCTAAGCAGTCCATCTCAATGTCTCAGTTCAAGTTGAGCTTATTAGAGCTTATTTGATAGGTTCAAATGAGCTTGATGTTTGCCCATTTACTCCATTTCCTTCAAGCTCTCAGAAGCTCATTAATGATCATAAGCTTGAGTGGTCTAGCTTTTTGAGAAGCTCATCCACCCAACTTAATGATCCAGTGCTTAACCACTAGCTTGTAGCTCATTCACTAGGGCTGCAAGAAGCTTTTGTCTTGCCCCATTCCAATCAGTATACACTGAGTCCATCAGTGTATACTGAGTGTATATTAGCAACTTCATAAGCTTTTCATAAGCTCATCTGTGATCCTCATAAGTTGAGTTTTGGCTTTTTGGAAAGCCAACCAGCTCATCTTGCTGCCCCAAGTCCTATTTTGCCATTTTGAGCTTATACTCTTAGCTTAATTTTCAATTCAAAAGGTATGCAGGGCTGTTTGGATCTGTGGTTATTTGGATTTGCTTATTAGCTTATTTTGAGCTTATAAGTTATTTCCAGTGCTTATTTTTGTTCATATATACCTATTATACCTGTACATATATACATATACCTTTTGTTTTATCTGTATAGCTTATTTTGAGCTTATCATGAGCTTAAGCTCCAACAGTCAAGTCAAAAGCTTAACTGTTGGGCTCATAAGCTCATGCTATGCTTATTTCTTGGTTTGTATAGCTTATTTTTCATCACATATGTATAATATTAGTACTTAATAAGTCCAGAAAACAGAAAAGCCAAAAAGAAGTCCTTTTTAAGCTTAAGTGATAGCTTATAGTTATGAGCTTTTGCCCATTAGCTTATTTTTGCACATAAGCCTCCATTTTTATATTTTTCTTTAGTTCTTTTATTTATTTTAGAATTTTGTAAAAAGTTTGAGATTTTTCTTTTACTGTTTAGTATTTTTAATAATTAAATATTAGTTTTTAATACTTTTTAATAGTTAATAATTATTAATAATTAGTATAATTGTATAATAAATATATTTTCTGTTTTAAAATTAGTTTTATAATATTTTAGATTTTTCTAAGTTTAAATTTTATTTTTCCAAGTTATTTTTATATTTTCTAGTATTTAAGTGTATTTATAATAGTAAATAATTAATAATAAATAGAATAATTATGTAAAAAATACATTTTCATTTTTAAAATTCATTTTATGATGTCTTAGATTTTTCAAATTCTTTATTTCATTTATTTAAGTTAATTTTAGATTTTCTTATTATTTAATTCATTTTTAATTCATTTTTTATTTATATTAATTAATTTAAATAGTGTAAAAATTTATTTTTCTTTTCTAATAATTTTCTTATCTTTTTAGGATTCTAAAAATATAATTTTCACATTTGTGGGAGTTGTATTGGATTGAATTCACCTTTTTATTTTGTACGTTTACGTAATATTTAGTAAACGTAAGTTTTTAGATTTTAATCGGTAAACAATTGTAAAAATAGAATTAAAATGACTTCAAAATTTTGATATTTTTTATATTTCCTTAGTATAATTATAATCCTTTTCTTATTTCATTTTTGTTACATTTGTGTAATTATTATATATACATATATGTTTTAATTTTTAGTTTTCTATACTTTTATAACACTTGTAAATTATAGTTTAATATCTTAATTTTATTTAATTTGCATTTAAGTCGCCTAGACATGCAAATCTCTATTATAGTTATAGTTGTTTTGTTTTTAAACGTTTACGTTTTAGTAACGTACGTTTGTATATCTTTTGCGTTTTTAGGTTTCTGATTGTACGTTTTTAACGACATAGCTGTGACAGAGCTATTACTATTCACATTCAGTGTTAGTCAATCAGATTCCTGTTTTTGTACATTCTTGATCATATCATCTTATCACACAGTCGTTGTATTCAGGATATCACACCTCACCAGGACATAAACGATCTAAGGTTATTTTAATCCTTGGTATACTTGCATTTTCTCCCGGGCTGTCGCCCTTTTATCATCTGTTACGGTTGACCGTTCGCAGGCGGTTGATAAGCGTGACGGAGAAATAAAAGAGGGTGGTTCGGGAGAAATCAAATTTTGGCGCCGCTGCCGGGGAGGTGTGCTGCGTAACGTACTTGTGTTTTATATCTATCCCTTGTATATATTATATATAATATATTTCAGATTTCAAAAAACAATATAAAACACAAAAACATTTTTTTTCCTTTGCACAACTTGCCCAGTTTGATAAGTCCCTCAGTTACAACATTTGGTTGTTGGCTGTTTACAGTTGCTGAGCTCTGTCAGACCCAGATTCCCTTTCGAGGGGCGGTTGTTAGGAATTTCTTTTGTACATATATATATAAACTTCAAAAATACAAAAATATTTTCCATTTCTTTTTATAAAAGCAAAAAATCAAAAGATTCTTCTTGCCTTTTCTGAGTTTCTTTCTAAGATTCTTAGACTCATCTTAAGTGATGAATATTCATAATTCTGTGAGTGGCACTCCCACTCCAATTTCTCACCCAATCTTTGAGTGGCTATCCCACTCAGTTTCCCCATGAACAATTTAATTCGGGGTCAAGTCAAGCTAGTGACTTGGTTATCAAAAACAAGCCATACCATATGGGTTTTCACCCATATTTCTGTCTTCTTACCCCTTTTCTACCATCTCAGTGTGGGGGTAATAACCCACCTGTTGTATATATAAAAACTTTGAAAATTGTAAATATTAAAAAATAAAATAATTGTTGTGTTTCCATACTTTGAATATTGAGGACAATATTCATTTCTAAGTGTGGGGGGGAAATTCTGGCGAATTTGATCATAAATGTACTCTTTTAGTCTTTTTTTCCCCCAAAATGGCCAAATTTAAAAATTTTTTTTTTTTAGTGGAAGTACTATGTACTAAACACAACAAATGGTAATCAGTCCACCATGTTTGATAAACAAAAGGATTGGCTAATCCAGGAGCAAACGGCTCTTGGTAAAGATTAATCAAATCCGTTTATATGGCTTGCAATTTGCCCAAAATTGTATGGTATTCAACTCACCATATCCTAACAAGTGAAGAGTTGGCTAGCCCACAAGATTATGGCTTGTGGTAAAGGCAGTGGAAAATCCATAATTGGTATTCAGCTCGCCAAAGATAATGTTGATAATTTATCTAAGAGTTGGCTAGTCCAGAAGGGTACGGCTTCTGGTAAAGACTAATCAAATCCGTTTACAGCTTATGATTTGCTCAAAATCATTTGGTTATCAGTGTACCAAGGTTCTTACTTGAACTGAAACATTTGGCTACTCCAGAAGTGATGGCTTTTGGTAAAGAGTTTTTAAAATCCATTAAAGTTTCAAAAGATTGCTAGGGACTAGCAATAGTTTAGTGTGGGGGATTTGATATGTGTCTAAATACACATATATTTTATACTGTTTAAACCCACAAAACAACCAAAAACACACAAATGACTCACAAAAGTTTACAAATATCATTTTAATGTGTTTTTATGTGATTCAAGTACAAAAGATTGAAAAACAAGTGAAAAATGATCAATTTCACAACAATTGTCGTTTTCAGTCCCTGGAGTTACACAAATTGTCAAAACTAGTCCCTAAAAGTTTTAAATGAATGAAAAGTCAACTTAAGTCCTTGGGAAATCAAAAATGTTCACAAAACATCCCTGGACAAAAGTTTACACAAAATGGCAATTTTTACCCCTCAAGTTACAAAATTGGCAAAAATGGTCCCTGGGTATTCTAAACTTGGAATTTTACAAATAATACCCTTGTACTATGCATAATTGAAAATTAGGAACAATTTTGATAAACTTTTGGAAATTTACAACTTTAGTCCCTAAAGATCCAAAAATTACATTTAAGGTCCTTAAAGTTTAAAAATACAATAAATATACAACTTTGGTCCTTGTGTTATTATGAATGGCAGTTTTGGTCCCTTGAAGGAAGTTTGGAAAGTTGGCAATTAAGGTCCCTCAAGTTTCAGCTTTGACACATTTGGTCCTTGGGCTTTTGTTACTATCAAAACCAAACCGGATCCTAATACTACCCTAGGCCCAATCCTTGGCCCAAAACCAACCCACCCTTTGTATTATTAGCTCGGTCAACAGAAGTCAAAACAACCCTTAGCGCGCCCAAATACCAGAACCACTGTAGCACTCCCTCTTCCCCACCAGATATTCAAAACCAGAGATGGTTTTCTCCCCATTTTCAACCCCCTTCCATGCCTTGTCCCCTCCACATCCTCTAAACTCCAAATACTCTTAATTGAATCAACCAAACCATTAAATGATTAAACCTGCTTTGAAGACTATTTTGGCGCCAAAAAGCAAAATGGATGGTTCTGATTATTTAGAGCAATCCAAGGGCTCAGCTATGGTGGGATCAAATCAGAGGACTAGTGGGAAGATGTTTGGGTATATAAGAGTGAAGAAAGACAGAGAATAACCACTTTGGCCTTAAGCCTTAGTCAAGTAGTTGTAGTTTTTATGGCTTTCTTAGTTTAAATGTCTTTAAATCTTTCAAATGTTGTACTTTATTTTTCAGTAGTGTAATGAAACCTTATTTTAAGTTTAATTTCAGTTGAATGTCAGTTTTAAGTTTTTGCTTTAACTTCCTTTAATTTTCAAGTCATCTTAATTTCATGTTAAATAGTTGCTTGATGGATTCTTTAAGCCATATAAGCTGATGACAAAGCTTTTAAGCTTTTAGAAACTTAAAAACAGCTATTGTCTTTTAAATTCAGAAAAATCAAGAAAATCAATGAAAAAATCAAAAATCTTGGGAAAATGAAGAAGATGGTGAAGCAGGGTGGAATTTGGAATGCTATGGGTATTAGGAGCTTATTGGTAAGCTAATAGGTGTAACCTTGTCCATTTGTTCTAAGTCTCAGCTCATATCACCATGTAAGCAATTTTTCTCAATTTTGCATTTCTTAGTTTTAGTCTTTCTTCTGTTTTAATTATCATGTTTCTGTGTTTATATGTTATTAGTTATTGATAATATAGCTTAAAATAAGTTTGTTGTGTTTTGGAATTTGGTTATGCTTTAATATCCATTTCGACTGTGAGAAATTGATTTTTGATAATCATGGTTTAAACCTTGTGTGACTACTTGTTTAAACTTTAAAGGTCCTAATTTAACAGATGAAAGCCTGTGGATTTGATAAAATTGGTTTACTTTGTCCTATGTATTGAAAAGCTTAATTAAAGTCCATTTTAGGTGTGTTTGGATTTGATAGTTTTAACTGTGTTAGAGTTTGTTTGAGTTGATGTTTGAACTTGTTTTATGTTACATATGTGTCTATAAACTCATTTCAGTCTAGAAAACATGTCTTTGTAAGCAAAAAGTCAAAATCTCTTTTGATCATCTCTTGGTTGCTCACTGTTGGAATTTGATTATCCATGATCATCATTTTGTGTTCAAAAGTTGTTAATTTTGCTCAAGTTAGTATTATTATACCTTATAACAACATCATCAGTGTTTTAGATCAGTTTAAATCTCATTTTGGTCAACTTTTAGTTTTTGAACAAAAGTCAAAATTTTTATTTGGGTCGTTTTTGATTAAAATAGATATTTTTACTGTGAGTTTAATACTGTGTTTTAGCTTAAAAGCTCTTAGGGTATTAGAGTTTAGTTGCTCAAGAAAAATAAAAAAATAATAGTTTACATTTTCTCAGCTTTTAAATAGCTTGTTCATTAGCTTATTTTCAGTACTTTGTCTGTTTGCATGCCCTGCACCATGGTTTTGCTGTCACAACCATGAGCTTGCATAAGCTCATGGATTTGACCCTAGCTGGTGTACTTGGCTTATTTGTGTTGCCATTATGGTCTTTTATCTATGTGTATGGTTATTTTTCAGTTTTTAGCTTATTTACCTAGCTTAATCTCCCAATCCTTTTTGTCCCATTTTGCCCACTCAACTGAAGCAAACAGTTGAGTGGGGCTTATCAAATAAGTTCTTGTAAGCTCCTTAATGAGCTTGAGATTGTGATTCTTGGCTTTGTGAGAAGCTAAGCAGTCCATCTCAATGTCTCAGTTCAAGTTGAGCTTATTAGAGCTTATTTGATAGGTTCAAATGAGCTTGATGTTTGCCCATTTACTCCATTTCCTTCAAGCTCTCAGAAGCTCATTAATGATCATAAGCTTGAGTGGTCTAGCTTTTTGAGAAGCTCATCCACCCAACTTAATGATCCAGTGCTTAACCACTAGCTTGTAGCTCATTCACTAGGGCTGCAAGAAGCTTTTGTCTTGCCCCATTCCAATCAGTATACACTGAGTCCATCAGTGTATACTGAGTGTATATTAGCAACTTCATAAGCTTTTCATAAGCTCATCTGTGATCCTCATAAGTTGAGTTTTGGCTTTTTGGAAAGCCAACCAGCTCATCTTGCTGCCCCAAGTCCTATTTTGCCATTTTGAGCTTATACTCTTAGCTTAATTTTCAATTCAAAAGGTATGCAGGGCTGTTTGGATCTGTGGTTATTTGGATTTGCTTATTAGCTTATTTTGAGCTTATAAGTTATTTCCAGTGCTTATTTTTGTTCATATATACCTATTATACCTGTACATATATACATATACCTTTTGTTTTATCTGTATAGCTTATTTTGAGCTTATCATGAGCTTAAGCTCCAACAGTCAAGTCAAAAGCTTAACTGTTGGGCTCATAAGCTCATGCTATGCTTATTTCTTGGTTTGTATAGCTTATTTTTCATCACATATGTATAATATTAGTACTTAATAAGTCCAGAAAACAGAAAAGCCAAAAAGAAGTCCTTTTTAAGCTTAAGTGATAGCTTATAGTTATGAGCTTTTGCCCATTAGCTTATTTTTGCACATAAGCCTCCATTTTTATATTTTTCTTTAGTTCTTTTATTTATTTTAGAATTTTGTAAAAAGTTTGAGATTTTTCTTTTACTGTTTAGTATTTTTAATAATTAAATATTAGTTTTTAATACTTTTTAATAGTTAATAATTATTAATAATTAGTATAATTGTATAATAAATATATTTTCTGTTTTAAAATTAGTTTTATAATATTTTAGATTTTTCTAAGTTTAAATTTTATTTTTCCAAGTTATTTTTATATTTTCTAGTATTTAAGTGTATTTATAATAGTAAATAATTAATAATAAATAGAATAATTATGTAAAAAATACATTTTCATTTTTAAAATTCATTTTATGATGTCTTAGATTTTTCAAATTCTTTATTTCATTTATTTAAGTTAATTTTAGATTTTCTTATTATTTAATTCATTTTTAATTCATTTTTTATTTATATTAATTAATTTAAATAGTGTAAAAATTTATTTTTCTTTTCTAATAATTTTCTTATCTTTTTAGGATTCTAAAAATATAATTTTCACATTTGTGGGAGTTGTATTGGATTGAATTCACCTTTTTATTTTGTATGTTTACGTAATATTTAGTAAACGTAAGTTTTTAGATTTTAATCGGTAAACAATTGTAAAAATAGAATTAAAATGACTTCAAAATTTTGATATTTTTTATATTTCCTTAGTATAATTATAATCCTTTTCTTATTTCATTTTTGTTACATTTGTGTAATTATTATATATACATATATGTTTTAATTTTTAGTTTTCTATACTTTTATAACACTTGTAAATTATAGTTTAATATCTTAATTTTATTTAATTTGCATTTAAGTCGCCTAGACATGCAAATCTCTATTATAGTTATAGTTGTTTTGTTTTTAAACGTTTACGTTTTAGTAACGTACGTTTGTATATCTTTTGCGTTTTTAGGTTTCTGATTGTACGTTTTTAACGACATAGCTGTGACAGAGCTATTACTATTCACATTCAGTGTTAGTCAATCAGATTCCTGTTTTTGTACATTCTTGATCATATCATCTTATCACACAGTCGTTGTATTCAGGATATCACACCTCACCAGGACATAAACGATCTAAGGTTATTTTAATCCTTGGTATACTTGCATTTTCTCCCGGGCTGTCGCCCTTTTATCATCTGTTACGGTTGACCGTTCGCAGGCGGTTGATAAGCGTGACGGAGAAATAAAAGAGGGTGGTTCGGGAGAAATCAGTAGGCATGTTTTGAGAAACACATATGAACTTCTGCCCAAACTTCATCTAAAGACCCGTGTCATTATTGAATGACATTTCTAGGACCGTAGATGTTATCGACACCAAAAGACATGCCTTTCAGACTATTTTTTGGAATTTTCTGAATTTTCAAATTTTTATGGGTTTTTTGTTGGTTTTAAAAATATTTACATAGAATAATATTTACAACGTGGAAAACTGTTGATAACATCAAATAGTCCTGAATATTAAGTGTCAATTTCCCCCGATAATGCTCGTTATTTATATCATTTATATGGATTTACGCTTGTTTTCCATTGTTTTCCACTTTCAAGTAAATTACGAGCATTGGAGCTAAAGAGACGCGGAAATGGAAACATAACTAAATATTTATCACAGTATGCTATTTTGAAGAAGTTACGGCCTAACTCCTCTCTCACATTACGCCGTAACTATTGCGTGACCCAGAATACCAACTTATCAAGATGTTACGGCGTAACTCTTCCCAAAGGTTACGACGTAACTCCATTAGGTCAAATGAGGTTCCACGCCGCTGATACTTACGCCGTCACTACTGCATCACTTATGACGTAACCGAGTTTATTGAAGACTACGGCGTAACCACTAATAAGGTTACGCCGTAACTAGCAGATCTAGTGCATTTACAAAGAAATAGAAGGTTACGGCGTAACTCCTATATTGGTTACGCCGTAACCCAGATCTGGCCTATAAATACCCCACGAATTCCAACATTTCTAATCATCCCATTCCATACACAACACTCTGAGAACGTGGGAAAAAGCTCAAGGCAGGTCTAGGGGAGCATACGGAGTTGTTTCCAAGGGAGAAGTCACTCCATTACGATAAGCATTAGCGTTTTATATTTCTTTTACTTTCAATTCATGTATTTCGTACCTTTGAATATTGAATTTATCTGCATGATTAATATGAGCGGCTAAGCACCCTTTGGTGCTAGCCTAGTTATGATTCCTTAATTGTTTTGTTTGCGTTTACCTTTACTTCCGTACAATTATTTCTAAGTGTATGCATGCATAGTTCATTGGTAGTCACCCTTGGTTCGGTAGTTTTGAATGGCGGTAGAGGCCAATTGCCTAGGAGATATGACCAACTGACCCTAGGTGAGCGGACTGAGACGGGAAGGGTAAGATATGACCAATTGACGACCCTTTCTACTTGTGCGATTTGACCAACTGATCACCTATCGTTTGGATGAACTTAAGAATTGGGGGTGTAGTGTCTAAGTTCCTAACGGCCGGGCACTCACTATTATGAATCTAGCATGTAGCGGTACTTAATGACTTGGCTTAGGGGACCAGGAACAACAGAACTTATGACGAAGCGCCTGATTTCTCCTGTGGTGGCATCTTTGCTGATAGGTTACGGCGAATTGACCAAATGTTGTCCTCTCGAATTTGACCCCACCTGAAGTAATTGGAAGTAGGTAGACGTAGACATAACTAGCTAGGAGGATTGACTAGGTTAGCACCACTATTCCTCTATTGATTTCCCATTATCCATTTATCTGCTTTGATTTTAATCTGCATTAGTAGTTTAATTAATTAAATCTGCATTTTTAGGAAATAGAAAGGTACGAATCTCGGGGTTTGGATTTGGGGGTTTTGGTATTTATACCGATTACTCTACTAATCAAATTATCTAATTAACTAAGGTGAGGGTAGTCTATGTCTAATTATTGTGTGCTCGTATGATGGTTTAAAGATGTGTTTACTTAGGTTTTATTACTCCTTAATTATCTCCTATTGATGGTTGAATTGTCACGTCCTTATTCTTAATCGCGTTGTGTGTCTAAAGTCGTAGGGTATGCGTTTATCCCTAACTCTTTGAAACTACCAAAGGGTCTCGTTTACGAAAACCTCTAGGAATTATAAACTCTAACTCTAAGGTACTCTTTGGATGGTTTAGCCTACAACCGCTCTAAGTGTTATAGTCCAAGGTTCGCAAATATTAATCAAGCATTAATTACACAACGAATGACCTATCGCATTACTAGATCATTAACAATTAAGATAAGAGACAACCAATCAATATTCAATAATTAAGTTTCATATTCCCTAAGCAAACACACAAGTAAATTAGCCGGACATGGAGAACATGCAAGCATACACACAAATAATCAAAGACATAATTGAATTAATGAAGTAAAACACCTATCTTGATATAAGATAGGGTTTGGAACCCTAAAATATTGTACAAGACAGCCTTGGTTCGGTTTAGGTTTTTACTCCAAAAGACTACACACTAAAACTGAAAAATTCGGATTCTATATATAATATTACAATCACGACGGCGTCACCTTATGATTTGTGACGCCGTCGGGTCGCCGTCATTAGGGTTTCGTCTTGGCCACGTTAGTCTTGCGACGGCGTCACCTTGTGCTTGTGACGCCTTCCCCTTCAGTCTCTGACGCCGTCTGGATCAAATCTAGGCCGTCTGAGTTGCGACAGCCTACCCTTTTAAAGCCTGACACCGTCACTTGAAAATAAGAAATTTGGCTACTGTGTCGTCACAGAAGTGCTCCGACGGCGTCGCAGTTAAGCAGTGACGCCGTCCCCTTTTACTTCAGCAGTTTGAGTGTCTCGATTCTTGACTTTGGCCATTTTCTTCGTATATCCGCGCCTTTTCGTTCAAATAAGTGCCATTCCAGCAATTTGCCTTCAAGAGACCTAAAAAGGGAAAAGGAACGATATTAAGTAATAACGGATACAAAAGTGATCAAATAAGGGCTTAAATGACCCCTCAAAAAGGTACATTTTAAAACCTTATCAAATATCCCTACACTTGGTATTTGCTTGTCCTCAAGCAAATGTGCTTTTAGCCAATTAATTTATAAGTTAGGGGTCATGAATCATTGGTTTAAAACAATCCACAACACATATAAGCCTCGCAAAAGTCATAACAAGCACGGAAATTACATACTAGCACCTCACATGGGGTGTTTGGATACTCACATCTCTCGGGTGTATATGAAATATAACAAGTTGGAAATGGAAGATAAACACTCATTAACCGGTCCTAGTACATAGATTACCATAGGCTTGAGAATAGATCAAACCTCCATCGCTTTGGCGTAAGCACCTAGGAAAGACTATCAAAGAGGTCTTTAAAGGGTTGTAACATTAGGCTTACGGTAGGGAAACAAAGGGTTTGGTGGGATAGGCTATTTAGGGGTGGCAAGTCAAAAATCTCTATGTTACAAGCATACGAAGAATGGCATTGCTAAGCCAAGACTCGACACTCTAAACTCTAGATAACTGAAACAAACAAGCATAAATTTAAAGGATAGATGTAGGATGGTAGCCCGTATGTTTTTTTTTTTCATACACTTTTACTCTACCATCCTCTACGGTAACATCAAAATGATAGGGATTTATAGGTACATCCCTACACTTGAGTTTTTATTACTCTAACACTAATTTGACCTGAATTGAAAAGATCAAAACACTTGGGGTACGTTATTACGCAAATAAGGGAATTTAACGTTCCCTTCCAGTCATTTCATAAACTTTAACTTTTCCCATGAGTCCCAATCGTCCCAAAACTGTGTACAAAGGATATGACTCGACTTATGATAAGGTTTTAAAAGGTACCTTTTTGAGGGGTCATTTAAGCCCTTATTCGATCACTTTTGTATCCGTTATTGCTTAATATCGTTCCTTTTCACTTTTTAGGTCTCTTGAAGGCAAAATGCTGGAATGATGCTTATTTGGACGAAAAGGCGCGAATATACGAAGAAAATGGCCAAAGTCAGAATCGAGACACTCAAAGCTGCTGAAACATAAGGCGACGGCGTCACTGCATATCTGCGACGCCGTCGGGAAGGAATTTTGCGACGGCTCAGAAGAAAAATTGCATGTTTTCAAGGGACGACGTCAGGTTCTAAAGGAATAGGCCGTCGCTACTCAGACGGCCTAGATGCAGCCAAGACGGCGTCAGAGCTGAAGGGGACGGCGTCACAGTCATAAGGTGACGCCGTCGCAAGGTTTACGTGGCCAAGACGAAACCCTAATGACGGCGACACGACGGCGTCACGAAACATAAGGTGACGCCGTCGCAGATGTAATCTTATATATAGAATCCGAATTTTTCAGTTTTTGTGGGTAGTCTTTTGGAGTAAAAACCTAAAACCGAACCAAGGCTTTCTTGTGCAGTATTTTAGGGTTCTAAACCCTATTATACATCAAGATAAGTATTTACTTCATTAATTTAATTATGTCTTTGATTATTTGTGTGTATGCTTGCATGTTCTCCATGTCCGGCTAATTTATTTGTGTGTTTGCTTAGGGAATATGAAACTTAATTATTGAATATTGATTGGTTGATACTTATCTTAGTTGACTAATGATCTAGAGTGCGCTAGATTATTCGTTGTGTACTTAATGCTTGACATTTCTTTGTGAACTTTAGAATATAATTATCTAGGTAATTGTAGGATAAAGTATTCAAGGACAACCGTAGAGTAGGCGTCTATAAATCACTAGAGGATTTGTAAACAAGACCCTTTGGTAATTTCAAAGAGTTAGGGAAATAAGCACGCCCTATAGCCTTAGAATCACAACGCAACTAGGAATAAGGACGTGACAAATCAACCATCAATAGGAGATAATTAAGGAGTAGTAAAACCTAAGTAAACACATCTTTAAACTATCATACGAGTACACATCAATTAGACATAGACTATCACAACCTTAGCTTAGATAATTTGATAATAGTAGAGTAATCGGTAGAAATACCAACCCCCCAAATCCAATACCCGAGATTCGTACCTTTTCATTTTCTAAAAAAAACATAAAAAGATAAAAAATAATCTTCCTCAACCTCAACCTTAGCGTAGTAACTTCTCACTAGCATTCCTATTCCCCTAGAGAACGATATCAATACCCGTGGCTTACCCTAATTACTACACTACAACGATTAGGTTCACTGCCTAGGGTGTTATAAAACTTGCTCGAAGAAAAGGAAGTTTCCTTGACCCCGAACGACGCGTGTAGCGTTATCAAGTTTTTGGCGCCGCTGCCGGGGAATAGAATAGCTAGTTAGTAGTCCACCTCGTTTAGGTTTCTTTGCTTGATTCCTATCAAGTAAACTTTTTTCTCATTTTTTAGCTTTCTCTTAGTCTATCCCCCTTCTTCGTGACCTTTGTTCGTAATCCCATCACTTTTCACCATGGAAGGTGACAACCAACCACCACTCATCAACCCACCACCAAACGACCCGCCAAGAGCCCGTACTCTTGGTGAGTACTCGAGACCAAACCACCTAGGTTATAGGAACACCATTGAGCTTCCCGACCAAGCCCAAACTACGGCCTTGCGATCCGACACCATCCGGTTGGTGCAAAACGGATGTGCATTCCATGGACTTCGTTCCGAAGATCCAAATCAGCATCTGAGGGATTTCCTCAAAATTGTCGATTCCATCGACCTTGATGCTACTACTCGGGAGACCACGCGCTTGCGTCTCTTCCAATTCTCTCTACGGGACCAAGCTAGTGATTGGCTTGAGCGACTTCCCGTCGGCTCCATCTCAAGTTGGGATGATCTTACTTCTCGCTTCCTTGCTCAATTTTTCCCACCGGGGAGAACCACTAAGCTTAGGAATGACATCTTGATGTTCCAACAACGTCAAGGTGAATCTCTCTACGAAGCATGGACCCGATTCAAGGACTTACTTCATAAAGTCCCTCATCATGGCATTGATCTTTGGCTCCAAGTCCAAATCTTTTATGATCATGTCAACTTTCCCACTAAGCGATCCATTGACCAAGCGGCCGGTGGAAAACTTAGTGATTTCACCGCGGAAGAATCATGGGAAATAATAGAGGACCTTGCCCTCTATGACAACGAAAGTTGGGATGACCCCCGTGAACTTCCCAAAACCGTCAAGGCAATCTCCTTGCCTCCTCCCGACCGTAGGATGATTGAACTTGAAGATCAAGTCAAATTCCTCATGAGTTCCTACAAAAATCCTAAGTCTTCACGACAAGTGAATCAAATCACTCTACCTTGTGAGTTATGCAGTGGTCCCCATGACACTCGTGATTGCTCAAGGCTCTCCGAACAAGCTTTTGCGGACTACGCCTCCATACGTACCGACGGAGCGGGAGATAAGTGGTACACTTTCAAACCCGAGCAAAATAACTTAGGAAACTCATACAACCCCTCATGGAGAAATCACCCTAATCTTAAGTGGAACCAAAACTCAAGCACACCCCAAAGCTCATCTAGTTCGCCTAACAGATTCAATTCTTCTAATACCGGGAACCCCACTAATATTGAAGCAATTGCATCTAGATTTTTGTCATCCCAAGAAACTCGATTGAATAAGCTTGAAGCCGAGTTTAAGCAAAAACAGAGCGAGATGACAACCAAGCTTGATGCCCTCTTAAAAGCCTTCAATGAGCGGGAAATTGGAACACTCCCAAGTGATACCATAAAGAACCCAAAAGTGAATTCGATTGCATCGACTTCATGTTCTAGTTCATCATGGGAGAACACACATTCATGCCCCTCTCACCCAACGGTTCATTCGGTAAATGCTATCAAAAAGGGTTCCAAGTCATCCAAGAAATACCAAGGCCCGGCACCTTTGGTAAAGCCTACTCCTGAGAAACCTGTTAGCCAAGAATCCAAACCTAGTTTAGAGGAGGAGTACAAGGAACTCTATCAAGAGAAACCAATTCTTGAAGTCTTAGCTCATGCACCTTATTATAATGCTTTAAAAGAAAAATATGAGTTAGAACTTAGGCTTGGGAAACATGGGTCCGCCTTTGTGCGAAACAACTTACCTAAGAAGTTAGATGATCCCGGGCTATTCACTCTTCCGTGTAGACTTGGAACTTCCAAGCCACTCGATGCTTTAGCCGATTTGGGATCATGCATCAATCTCGTTCCGTTGTCCCTTCATAGAAGCCTCAACTTAGGTAAAATTGAACCAACGGAAACTATCTTAGGATTAGCGGACGGTAGTATAGCACGTCCGGTTGGAATAATAAAGGACATGGTAGTACATGTAGGAGAGTTGACTCTTTTGGCCGACTTTCATGTGCTAGACATGAATAAGGACCCGACATGCCCATTACTAGTTGGAAGAGGATTTTTAGCTACCGCTAGTGCCATCATCGATTGTAAGATGTCCAAAATAGTGGTAGGAGAGGGGAGTGCTAGATCGGTTTACGATGTCAAAAGGCATTCGTACTACAAGGATGAGGAAATCCCACAAGAGATTAGGTTGGATAGAGAGCCTTCTCGATATGGACCGTGGATTGAGAAGAACATCATAGGCCCCCAAAGACCTTTTTACCTTGATAAGGCCTTTGCTAGTGTAGCAACTTTCCAAGAACAAGAATTGGCTAGGGATATAGAAGTGAACCCGTTCGAGGACGCCTTAGTATTTAGGAAGATGACCGAGTTCCTAGGATGCTTGCCCGTTAATCTTGTCATGAATAAATGGATAGTTGAGAAATCCGAACACATGTGGGATTGGAATAGAACACCTAGCGATGGTAATGGAAGGTGGCACATTAGGATACAAATCTATGATCCCGATGGTGAGATGTTTGAAAAGGCATATTTAACCGAACGTACTACTAGGAACTTGAATGATAAGTTTGATCCCTACGACATTGTTGAGGATAGACTTACTTATATCGGTACGTAGGGGTAGGACTACGAGTCTAGCTACAAGACTCTTAAATAAAGAAAAGCGCTTCATGGGAGGCAACCCATGCTTAATTGTTTGCTTGTTAGTGTCATATATCTTTTATTAATTGTTTGTCCTCATGTTTGAAATTGTAAAAATGCTTTATTTTGTTTTTAACCTCGTCTTAATTACATATAAAGGTATTTTACATAAAGGATAAGTGTAGGGAGGATTACACACGTTTTCATAAGAAACGTGAACATGAGAATAACAATTAACTAAAAGATATATATGTTTGTTTGTTCGAGTCAAATGCTTGTATCGAGTCATAATGGATGTTTTTGCAGAAGTTTTTCCAGATTCTAAAGATGTAAATTTTCCAGAATTTTTTCCAGAAAATCGCAGACCAGTTTTTGTCAGGATAACCTGACGGCGTCAGGATTGCAACCTGATGGCGTCAGGAAGGAATAAAAACATCAGCTTACTTTTTCTCGTTTTCTGAGCTACTTGTAAAATTTTGGAATTTTCCAGATCTTAACTTTCAAAACAAATTCTGTAAACATCCATTCCACAAGCATTATATCCTAGTTTAAATCGAGTCTTATGTATATTATTACCGCCGATTTTACGCGAAGGTTTCGTTTGTTTTCTTCTAGTGTGCAGGTTTAGTTTATCAAGAAGAAGTTACACAAGTTTGGAAGGAGCCTTTCACGCAAAAACTCTTCTTGGAAAAGATTTAACCACCACTTTTTACGGATCCTACCGAGCTAATCAGGGGAGTATTAGTTTCTTTCGTTTTTAATTACCTTCTATTATCATAACTTTGATACTTTCGGGGAACATTGGGGACAATGTTCAGTTTAAGTGTAGGGAGGGAAAATAAACGGGAACTTTGAAACTATGCTTATCCTTGACTGTTTGCTTTGTCCAAGTGTATTTGTGTAATAAACCATGAGAAAATGTAGGTTAGGGTAATTTTAGCCAAATTTAAAATTTTTTCATGACGTATAGGAGTGGGCCATTAGTCTTAACAAAAGCGTCTCATGGATAGGAAGTTGCATGACTAGCACAAAAACCCTTACCACCTAAATTCCACCCAAAATGTGAGGATCGCCCTTAGATTAGTAGGAATTAAAGCATTCATCTTTAATGCTTAGAGTGTGAACCGGTAGTATATTAGATTCTAGAACTTGTTTTGTGATGCATTCCGAGATCGCTAGTGAGACTACACTTGTGTAGTTAGGAATAACTAAATGATAAGAGGCATTAGGATAAACCCTTGTTTGATACCTGTAATATAATTACTTCTTCCATATCGGTTGAGTAATTCCCCCATACCCTTTGCGTTGTACTCATCTTTAGTACACGATACCCCTAGTTAACCCCTCAGAGCCTATCCTTTTCGCGGTTCTCGTGATGTTTCGGTTTTTCCGGAATATCAATGAAGAGCATTGTTTACACCCCACCCCCAAATATACACCCAAATCGCCTTAGCCTACCCTTTATTGCACTCACTTTTAGTGCAAATTTATGTTATCACCCAAAACCCTTAGTTCAATTATCTGGTTGCTTGCATGAGTTGCTAAGTCGAGTCATATCCCTTGTATACAGTTTTGGGATGATTAGGATTCATGGGAAAAGTTAAAGTTTATGAAACATAGGAAAGAGAACGTTAAACTCAAATTCCCTTTGTTTGCATAATAATGTACTCCAAGTGTTTTGATCTTTTCAATTCGGGTCAAATTAGTGTTAGAGTAATAAAAACTCAAGTGTAGGGATGTGTCTATAAATCCCTATCATTTTGATGTACCGTAGAGGATGGTAGAGTAAAAGTGTATGCAAAAAAAAAAAAAAAAAAAAAAAAATTCAAAAAAAAAAAAAAAAAAAAATTATAAAAAAAAAAACCATATGGGCTACCATCCTACATCTATCTTTTAAATTATGTTTGTTTATTTTCGTTGCCTAGAGTTTTAGAGTGTCGAGTCTTGGCTTAGCAACGCCATTCTTCGTATACTTGCAACATAGAGATTTTTGACTATCCACCAATATATAGCCTATCCCACCAAACCCTTATTTCCCTACCGTAAGCCTAACGTTACAACCCTTTAAAGACCTCTTTGATAGTCTTTCCTAGGTGCTTACGCCAAAGCGATGGAGGTTTGATCTATTCTCAAGCCTATGGTAATCTATGTACTAGGACCGGTTAATGAGTGTTTATCTTCCATTTCCGATTTGTTATATTTCTTATATACACCCGAGAGAGATGTGAGTATCCAAACACCCCATGTGAGGTGCTAGTATGTAATTTCCGTGCTTGTTATGACTTTTGCGGGGCTTATATGTGTTGTGGACCGTTTTGAATGGATGCTTCATGACCCCTAACTTATAAATTAATTGGCTAAAAGCACATTTGCTTGAGGACAAGCAAATACCAAGTGTAGGGATATTTGATAAGGTTTTAAAAGGTACCTTTTTGAGGGGTCATTTAAGCCCTTATTCGATCACTTTTGTATCCGTTATTGCTTAATATCGTTCCTTTTCACTTTTTAGGTCTCTTGAAGGCAAAATGCTGGAATGATGCTTATTTGGACGAAAAGGCGCGAATATACGAAGAAAATGGCCAAAGTCAGAATCGAGACACTCAAAGCTGCTGAAACATAAGGCGACGGCGTCACTGCATATCTGCGACGCCGTCGGGAAGGAATTTTGCGACGGCTCAGAAGAAAAATTGCATGTTTTCAAGGGACGACGTCAGGTTCTAAAGGAATAGGCCGTCGCTACTCAGACGGCCTAGATGCAGCCAAGACGGCGTCAGAGCTGAAGGGGACGGCGTCACAGTCATAAGGTGACGCCGTCGCAAGGTTTACGTGGCCAAGACGAAACCCTAATGACGGCGACACGACGGCGTCACGAAACATAAGGTGACGCCGTCGCAGATGTAATCTTATATATAGAATCCGAATTTTTTAGTTTTTGTGGGTAGTCTTTTGGAGTAAAAACCTAAAACCGAACCAAGGCTTTCTTGTGCAGTATTTTAGGGTTCTAAACCCTATTATACATCAAGATAAGTATTTACTTCATTAATTTAATTATGTCTTTGATTATTTGTGTGTATGCTTGCATGTTCTCCATGTCCGGCTAATTTATTTGTGTGTTTGCTTAGGGAATATGAAACTTAATTATTGAATATTGATTGGTTGATACTTATCTTAGTTGACTAATGATCTAGAGTGCGCTAGATTATTCGTTGTGTACTTAATGCTTGACATTTCTTTGTGAACTTTAGAATATAATTATCTAGGTAATTGTAGGATAAAGTATTCAAGGACAACCGTAGAGTAGGCGTCTATAAATCACTAGAGGATTTGTAAACAAGACCCTTTGGTAATTTCAAAGAGTTAGGGAAATAAGCACGCCCTATAGCCTTAGAATCACAACGCAACTAGGAATAAGGACGTGACAAATCAACCATCAATAGGAGATAATTAAGGAGTAGTAAAACCTAAGTAAACACATCTTTAAACTATCATACGAGTACACATCAATTAGACATAGACTATCACAACCTTAGCTTAGATAATTAGATAATAGTAGAGTAATCGGTAGAAATACCAACCCCCCAAATCCAATACCCGAGATTCGTACCTTTTCATTTTCTAAAAAAAACATAAAAAGATAAAAAATAATCTTCCTCAACCTCAACCTTAGCGTAGTAACTTCTCACTAGCATTCCTATTCCCCTAGAGAAGGATATCAATACCCGTGGCTTACCCTAATTACTACACTACAACGATTAGGTTCACTGCCTAGGGTGTTATAAAACTTGCTCGAAGAAAAGGAAGTTTCCTTGACCCCGAACGACGCGTGTAGCGTTATCAACTTAGCAACTCATGCAAGCAACTAGATAATTGAACTAAGGGTTTAGGGTGATAACAATAATGCACTAAAAGTGATTGCATACAGGGTAGGCTAAGGCGATTTGGGTGTACATTTGGGGGTGGGGTGTAAACAATGCTTTCATTGATATTCCGAAAAAACCGAAACATCACAAGAACCGCGAAAAGGATAGGCTCTGAGGGGTTAACTAGGGGTATCGTGTACTAAAGATGAGTACAACGCAAAGGTGTGGGGGAATTACTCAACCGATGTGGAAGAAGTAATTATATTACGGGTATCAAACAAGGGTTATCCTAATGCCTCTTATCATTTAGTTATTCCTAACTACACAAGTGTAGTCTTACTAGCGATCTCGGAATGCATCACAAAACAAGTTCTAGAATCTAATATACTACCGGTTCACACTCTAAGCATTAAAGAATAATGCTTTAATTCCTACTAATCTAAGGGCGACCCTCACATTTTGGGTGGAATTTAGGTGGTAAAGGGTTTTTGTGCTAGTCATATAACTTCCTATCCGTGAGACGCTTTTGTTAAGACTAATGGCCCACTCCTATATGTCATGAAAAATTTTAAATTTTGTGCCAAAATTACCCTAACCGACATTTTCTCATGGTTTATTACACAAATACAATTGGACAAAGCAAATAGTCAAGGATAAGCATAGTTTCAAAGTTCCCGTTTTATTTTCCCTCCCTACACTTAAACTGAACATTGTCCCCAATGTTCCCCGAAAGTATCAAAGTTATGATAATGGAAGGTAATAAAAGATTAAAGAAACTAGTAATCCCCTGATTAGCTCGGTAGGATCCGTGTAAAGTGGTGGTTACATCTTTCTTCAAGAAGAACGTTTGCGTGAAAAGCTCCTTCTCATCTTATGTATCTCCTTCTTGATAAATTAAACCTGCACACTTGAAGAAAACAAACGAAACCTTCGCGTAAAATCGGCGGTAATAATATATATAAGACTCGACTAAACTAGGATATAATGCTTGTGGAATGGATGTTTACAGAATTTTTGGAAAATTAAGACCTGGAAAATTCCAAAAATTTATAAGTAGCTCAGAAAATGAGAAAAAAGTAATCTGTTGTTTTTACTCCTTCCTGACGCCGTCAGGTTGCGATCCTGACGCCGTCAGGTTATCCTGAGAAAAACTGGTTTGCGATTTTCTGGAAAATTTACATCTTTAGAATCTGGAAAAATTTCTGCAAAACATCCATTATGACTCGATACAAGCATTTGACTCGAACAAACACACATATATATCTTTTAATTAATTGTTATTCCCATGTTTACGTTTCTTTTGAAAATGTGTGTAATCCTCCCTACACTTATCCTTTATGTAAAATACCTTTATATGCAATTAAGACGAGGTTAAAAACAAAATAAAGCATTTTCACAAATTTAAACATGAGAATAAGCAATCAATAAAAGATATATGACACTAACAAGCAAACAATTAAGCATGGGTTGCCTCCCACGAAGCGCTTTTCTTTATTTATGAGTCTTGTAGCTAGACTCGTAGTCGTGCCCCTACGTAACTTCATTACCGTCATCTCCTTCCTCATGACGGTCTCTAGTGGTTGGTTCCATGCTGTAGAAGTGCCCTATGATACACCTTTCTAAGAGTTCGTCCTTTTCCCACTCATTTCTATATTCCAGTCCTAAGTTCAAGCAGTCCTTATAGAATCCGAAAATCTTAGCCATAACATAATCTACTCCTTTTTCCTTATCCTCATTATTCCTATAATAGACCGACAGTTTAAGTTCCTTTTCATCATTAGAGAGTGATGAAAACTTCTCAATCTTAAACGGCATTTGGTAAGCTATGTCGTCGGTCTCATCCTTGAATCGCACTATTCCTAATGAGGGATCATAAGTCATCCCAGTGTTTTCTATAAAAGGTTTTCCTAGAATAACGTGGGACAAACTAGGATCTATGGCCGTGCTAATATCATCCACAATTATGAAGTCCTTAGGAAACGTGAAACTACCTACATAAACGGGCAATCCCTTAACTCTTCCAAGAAAATTGCAACTAACACTAGGATTATCAGGATCTTGCCTAGTTGGGATAGGCTTCTTCATCACCCAATTGTAGTAGGTGCTAGTCATTATGTTAATTGGGGACTTGCGATCAATGTAGGCCTTTGCCACGAAAAGGTGTCTTATGCAACATGGTATGTTAAGATTCCAAGGGTTTCCAAACTTGATCCTAAGGCTTTTCCTAACATACATGTGACGGAGGTCACGCACTAAGTGAGGGTGGCGAGATAGTTCTTCTTCCGTAGGAAACTTATTGAAATAGTCATTATCTACTTCATTTACTTCCTCGGTTGTTTCATTTGTCGGTGTTTCCTTAACCTCAAGTATCATCTCATGGTTCGCTTCGTCATTTGTTCTATTAGGTTTCACTACGGCGATGGTATTGACGAATTGAACGTACTTAGCTAACTTACTTGGGTCCTTAATCTCTAACCCGGAAGGCTCGGGATTTGAGATAGCATTAACATTCCTATCACTATTGGTCATGGCTTTCAAAAGGTTATCTATCTTCCTATCCATTTCGGCTTGTTGTTGGTTAAAGCGGTCCGAGAGCTTAGCTATTTGGGCTTCTTGGGATGCGACTAGGTTTTGCAACATCCCTTCAATGTTTTGTTGGTTAGGACCATGAGATGGGGGCCATGAGAAATCATTGGAGGTGAATTCTTTGGTTTGTCCCCAATAGAAGTCGGGCTTGCCCTTCCACGCTTCTCGGGTCTCATTGAAATTCCTAGGTCCAGGTATTGTAGGGAATCTTCCTCCCGTTCCATTAATACGCGAGGATGCGTAGTCAACGGAAGCATGTTCGGGGGATCGGGTGCAAGTGCGCGTGTTATGAGGATCACTACACGGCTCATACGAGGAAGAAACTTTGTTCACATGGCGTGAAGACTTAGGATTTTCGTAGGAACTCATTAGGAATTTAACTTGATCTTCAAGTTCGATCATCCTAAGATCGGAATATTGTGAGTCAATGGGAGGCAAGGAGATTGCCTTAACGGTTTTGGGCAACTCACGGGGGTCATTCCAACTTTCGTTGTCATAGAGAGCAAGGTCCTCTATTATATCCCATGATTCTTCCACGGTGAGATCACTAAGTTTTCCACCGGCCGCTTGGTCAATGGATCGCTTGGTGGAGAAGTTGACATGATCATAAAAGATTGGGACTTTGAGCCAAAGATCAATGCCGTGATGAGGGACATTATGAAGTAAGTCCTTGAATCGAGTACATGCTTCGTAGAGAGATTCACCTTGACGTTGTTGGAACATCAAGATGTCATTCCTAAGCTTAGTGGTTCTCCTCGGTGGGAAAAATTGAGCAAGGAAGCGAGAGGTGAGATCATCCTAACTTGAGATGGAGCCGGTGGGAAGTCGCTCAAGCCAATTACTAGCTTGGTCCCGTAGAGAGAATTGGAAGAGACGCAGACGCGTGGTCTCCCGAGTAGTAGCATCAAGGTCGATGGAATCGACAAGTTTAAGGAAATCCCTTAGATGTTGATTTGGATCTTCGGAACGAAGTCCATGGAATGCACATCCGTTTTGCACCAACCGGATGTTGTCGGATCGCAGGGCTGTAGTTTGGGCTTGGTCGGGAAGCTCAATGGTGTTCCTATAGCCTAGGTGGCTTGGTCTCGAGTATTCACCAAGAGTACGGTCTCTTGGCTGGTCATTTGGTGGTGGGTTGATGAATGGTGGGTGGTTATCACCTTCCATGATGAAAAGTGATGGTGTTACGAACAAAGGTCACGAAGAAGGGGGATAGACTACGAGAAAGCTAAAAATTGAGAAAATTTTACTTGATAGGAATCAAGCAAAGAAACCTAAACGAGGTGGACTACTAACTAGCTATTCTATTCCCCGGCAGCGGCGCCAAAAACTTGATAACGCTACACGCATCATTCGGGGTCAAAGGAACTTCCTTTTCTTCGAGCAAGTTTTATAACACCCTAGGCAGTGAACCTAATCGTTGTAGTGTAGTATTAGGGTAAGCCATGGGTATTGATATCGTTCTCTAGGGGAATAGGAATGCTAGTGAGAAGTTACTACGCTAAGGTTGGGGGTTGAGGAAGATTATTTTTTTATCTTTTTATATTTTTTAGGAAAGGAAAGGTACGAATCTCGGGGTTTGGTATTTCTACCGATTACTCTACTTATCTAATTATCTAATCTAAGGTGCATGTAGTCTATGTCTAATTATTGTGTGCTCGTATGATGGTTTAAAGATGTGTTTACTTAGGTTGTATTACTCCTTAATTATCTTCTATTGATGGTTGAATTGTCACGTCCTTATTATTAATCGCGTTGTGTGTCTAAAGTCGTAGGGTATGCGTTTATCCCTAACTCTTTGAAACTACCAAAGGGTCTCGTTTACAAAAACCTCTAGGAATTATAAACTCTAACTCTAAGGTACTCTTTGGATGGTTTAGCCTACAACCGCTCTAAGTGTTATAGTCCAAGGTTCGCAAAGATTAATCAAGCATTAATTACACAACGAATGACCTATCGCATTACTAGATCATTAACAATTAAGATAAGAGACAACCAATCAATATTCAATAATTAAGTTTCATATTCCCTAAGCAAACACACAAGTAAATTAGCCGGACATGGAGAACATGCAAGCATACACACAAGTAATTGAAGACATAATTGAATTAATGAAGTAAAACACTTATATTGATGTAAGATAGGGTTTGGAACCCTAAAATACTGTACAAGACAGTCTTGGTTCGGTTTAGGTTTTTACTCCAAAAGACTACACACTAAAACTGAAAAATTCGGATTCTATATATAATATTACAATCACGACGGCGTCACCTTATGATTTGTGACGCCGTCGGGTTGCCGTCATTAGGGTTTAGTCTTGGCCACGTTAGTCTTGCGACGGCGTCACCTTGTGCTTGTGACGCCGTCCCCTTCAGTCTCTGACGCCGTCTGGATCAAATCTAGGCCGTCTGAGTTGCGACGGCCTACTCTTTTAAAGCCTGACACCGTCACTTGAAAATAAGAAATTTGGCTACTGTGTCGTCACAGAAGTGCTCCGACGGCGTCGCAGTTAAGCAGTGACGCCGTCCCCTTGTACTTCAGCAGTTTGAGTGTCTCGATTCTTGACTTTGACCATTTTCTTCGTATATCCGCGCCTTTTCGTCCAAACAAGGGCCATTACAGCAATTTGCGTTCAAGAGACCTAAAAAGTGAAAAGGAACGATATTAAGTAATAACAGATACAAAAGTGATCAAATAAGGGCTTAAACGACCCCTCAAAAAGGTACATTTTAAAACCTTATCAGTGTACATTTAACATGATACATTCATTTTGAAATTACAAATCCTTATGGGAGCATTTAGAGATACGAAATACACAGGAAAGCACGTCATGATATAGTATGATATGACTATAATTATACGAATATCTAGGAAATAGATAACATATAGCAATCAAGATTCTAAATATAACACATACTAAGCACATGAGATCTCATCGAACTAAATGCAAGATAGATACCCCATCAGGTATGAAAGCTGGGATAGAATTCAATAAGTTGAGGCAGCTTGACTGATAATCATAAATTTTGAACATTACTCTCCCCCTCAATCAATGACACGATTTAAAGTAAATAAGTGTAGTCATTGATTGATATTAAAAATTTTATGCACCCTTGATTCCAATTGATTAATAAAACTTTTAGTTGTTATGTGAAAGCCAAATACATTAATGATGAAACATTTATAGAAAACTATTTGAGTAGGCATGTTTTGAGAAACACATATGAACTTCTGCCCAAACTTCATCTAAAGACCCGTGTCATTATTGAATGACATTTCTAGGACCGTAGATGTTATCGACACCAAAATACATGCCTTTCAGACTATTTTTTGGAATTTTCTGAATTTTCAAATTTTTATGGGTTTTTTGTTGGTTTTAAAAATATTTACATAGAATAATATTTACAACGTGGAAAACTGTTGATAACATCAAATAGTCTTGAATATTAAGTGTCAATTTCCCCCGATAATGCTCGTTATTTATATCATTTATATGGATTTACGCTTGTTTTCCATTGTTTTCCACTTTCAAGTAAATTACGAGCATTGGAGCTAAAGAGACGCGGAAATGGAAACATAACTAAAGATTTATCACAGTATGCTATTTTGAAGAAGTTACGGCCTAACTCCTCTCTCACATTACGCCGTAACTATTGCGTGACCCAGAATACCAACTTATCAAGAGGTTACGGCGTAACTCTTCCCAAAGGTTACGACGTAACTCCATTAGGTCAAATGAGGTTCCACGCCGCTGATACTTACGCCGTCACTACTGCATCACTTATGACGTAACCGAGTTTATTGAAGACTACGGCGTAACCACTAATAAGGTTACGCCGTAACTAGCAGATCTAGTGCATTTACAAAGAAATAGAAGGTTACGGCGTAACTCCTATATTGGTTACGCCGT
The DNA here is from genome assembly GCA_019973895.1 of Chrysanthemum seticuspe. Lineage (NCBI taxonomy): Eukaryota > Viridiplantae > Streptophyta > Magnoliopsida > Asterales > Asteraceae > Chrysanthemum > Chrysanthemum seticuspe. The sequence continues at coordinate 97,386,787 of BPTQ01000007.1, forward strand.
AACCCTGATCTGGCCTATAAATACCCCATGATATCTAGCATTTCTAATCATCCCATTCCACACACAACACTCTGAGAACGTGGGAAAAAGCTCAAGGCAGGTCTAGGGGAGCATACGGAGCTGTTTCCAAGGGAGAAGTCACTCCATTACGATAAGCATTAGCGTTTTATATTTCTTTTACTTTCAATTCATGTATTTCGTACCTTTGAATATTGAATTCATTTGCATGATTAATATGAGCGGCTAAGCACCCTTTGGTGCTAGCCTAGTTATGATTCCTTAATTGTTTTGTTTGCGTTTACCTTTACTTCCGTACAATTATTTCTAAGTGTATGCATGCATAGTTCATTGGTAGTCACCCTTGGTTCGGTAGTTTTGAATGGCGGTAGAGGCCAATTGCCTAGGAGATATGACCAACTGACCCTAGGTGAGCGGACTGAGACGGGAAGGGTAAGATATGACCAACTGACGACCCTTTCTACTTGTGCGATTTGACCAACTGATCACCTATCGTTTGGATGAACTTAAGAATTGGGGGGTGTAGTGTCTAAGTTCCTAACGGCCAGGCACTCACTATTATGAATCTAGCATGTAGTGGTACTTAATGACTTGGCTTAGGGGACCAGGAACAACAGGACTTATGACGGTGCGCCTGATTTCTCCTGTGGTGGCATCTTTGCTGATAAGTTAGGGCGAATTGACCAAATGATGTCCTCTCGAATTTTACCCCACCTGAAGTAATTGGAAGTAGGTAGACGTAGACATAACTAGCTAGGAGGATTGACTAGGTTAGCACCACTATTCCTCTATTTATTTCCCATTATCCATTTATCTGCTTTTATTTTAATCTGCATTAGTAGTTTAATTAATTAAATCGCTATCGAAACAATTATTATTCTGTGACATTAGACTTAGTAATAATCCAACACACATAGCTCCTGGGACGACCTCGGCTTTACCATTTACTACACTACACGCGACTGGGTACACTGCCCGTTAGTGCACTAAGGTAGACCATAGGTATAGCGAGACACTATAAATATTAAGACCTGGTCAGTAAAACCTGCATCAAGTTTTTGGCGCCGTTGCCGGGGAGTTATATTAGGATTAATATTAAGTCTTTCATTTCGTTTTTAAACTTTTCTCACGATCATATTTCAAGTTTACAGGTACCATGGAAGCTGTTAACATCGATAACCTCACTCTTGAGGAATATTTGGCGTTGACAAGAGAAGAACAAGGACCAGGGATTGTTAGGCCAGCCATTGCAGAAGATGCTCAATTCGAAATCAAACCTCAATTCATGAGAGAATTGCGTGAAAATCCCTTCTCTGGAAGCATCACCGATGATGCCCATGAACATGTAGACAATGTCGAATACATTGTCAGCCTATTCAAAATTCCCAGAATCTCACACGATGCTATAATGTTACGAGTATTCCCTATTTCTCTTACGGGAGCTGCAAAAAGATGGGTCGATCGATTACCTGCAGGGACTGTCAACACTTGGCCTATCTTAAAAAAGTATTTCATTCAGAGATATTGTCCTCCATCGAAGAAGGCTAAGCAATTGGAAGAAATTCATAACTTCAATCAAGAGGGTGATGAAACGTTATACCAAGCTTGGGAAAGATATAACGAATTGTTATACAAGTGCCCTACTCATGATCTCAACAGCCAACAAAAGGTGAACGTCTTCTACAAGGGATTGAACATCTCTTCAAGACAAATGATTGATTCTCAAGGGCCGATTCCTAGTATGACACCCACTATGGCTTTAGAAACTATTCAAAGAATGGCAGACCACTCTCACAAATGTCACAATGGAGGAAGCAACCAAAGTAAGAATGATGATATGGAAGGCCTTGCAGCAATAAACAACAAATTAGAAAGCCTTGGAAGAGAAATGAAGAAGCTCAAGGAAAATGTGCATTCCATTCAAGTTGAGCGAAATGGGACTCCTCCTTCTAAAGAATGTTCCTCCAATGAAAAAGTTAAAAGGATCGGAGAAGTTAACTATGGAAAAGAATTCCCTTTCAATAGCTACAATATTTACGGACCTAGGTATCGTGAAAAATCCCCTGGGTTCTACACAAGAATCAACAATAATCCTCCTAAACCTAGCCTTGAAGAAATAATGCACCGGCACATCGAAGAATCTACAAAAAAGTGAGATAAACTCAAGGAGTGGATGGTCAAAGTAAAGGAGGACACCAATATGAACCTACGTAACCAAGATGCTGCAATTAAGAACCTCGAAACACAAATTGGGCAATTGGCTAAAAACCTTGAAACAAGTAAGGCTAAAGCCACTGCCTGCAAGGCCATATTTGCGCAAGATAAAGCAAAAAAAGAGCAGTGCACATCCTCTATCACTAATGATCTTTCCGGGATTAACTACCTTAGAGAGGATGATAAATCAGAAGACGACGAGTTCCTGCCAAGCCAACTTCCTGAAAAGCAGCAATACCAGGAAAGTTTTCTTCTCCCATGCACTATTGGTAACATTAAGATTCCCGCATTAGCTGATTTAGGGGCCGGGGTAAACCTTATCTCTACCACTTTATTTGAAAAAATCAAACTTACCAATTTAAAAGAAACAACTATTATGATTGAAATGGTTGATTCCTCTAAGGCTGTACCAAGGGGAATTGTGAACAATGTGCTTTTAAAAATTGGAAAAAAAATTTTCCCTACCGATTTTGTGGTGATTGACATGGGAAAGCGGGAGGCTTACAACTTGATTGTTGGAAGACCTTTTCTGGCCACTTGTAGGGCTCAGATTAAGGTTTTTGAAAAATAAATTTCTTTGGGAACAGAAAATGAACGAATAACTTTTAGTATGAAAGAGCATTTAAAACCAAAAACTAAAATTTCGAATGATGTTGACATTGTTAATGTTCAATCACTGGATCCCACTCTACAATCTAAACCTATTACTGGTGATCGTAGAGAGAATATTGATAATTGTAAGCAGAAACAGGATGAAATTGTCCAAAGCATTGAGGAAACTCTGGATCCAAACAAACATTTTTGCAACTCGATGGCAACCAAAGATAGCGAATCAATATGGCCACCGTTTACTCATCCTCAAAAATGTAAAAGAAAAGCGGATGAATGGATATACCCGCATAAGGGAGAGAAACAGGATGTTGAGTTAGCATTGGAAGATTGGTACAAATTAAAATTTGGAAGCTCAAAAATCATAAAGACTGGTTAAGCAGTATGAGTGCAATCATCTCACTGACACAATAGGCGGTACAAGATCCAGCATTAGCATTACTAATAGTATTATTACTGAAGATGATGACCGAGGAAAATCATGTGATAAATGGCTTTCACATAAGTTTGGAACAAATGGCCTCAATAATTCTACAAGGAAAAAAAGGCTAGATAATTGGATGAATGAATACCAACGAATGGTGGAAGTGGGGCAAGCCCAAAGGCCCCCATAGAAGCCCCGTGGCTCTGAGTCTAACTTAAAGACTCGTTAATAAAGAAAAGTGCTCTTTCGGGAGACAACCCGAATTATCCCTTTCTTTTGTTTTTATTTCCTTTCTGTTGGGTTTTGTGTTTTCTAACCATTTTTGCAGGAAACGAGGAACTAATTGCTGCTGCAGTTGCTGATCTGAACAGAGTTACGGCATAACTCATCTTGGTGATTAAGCCGTAACCAACATTTGAGCAGCAGAATTCTTGACGCATTACCAATTACGGCGTAATACCATCTCAGTGGTTACGCCGTAACTTCTAGCTTTACAGCTCATACCAGGTTTTGCCAGTTACGGTGTAACTCCCTCATAGGAGTTACGACGTAACTTTCCTCTGATTTAATTCTTTCATTTTAAAACACATTAACCTTGTATTAGTTTTTAAATGAATTTTGTGGGTGTGTTCCCTGTAAACCCTCACGAGACTTCACTCATCCACTTGGGACACCAAGTGGTTTAAAAGGCTTGTTGCATAGGCTAAATGCAACCGTAATTCCTACGAAAGTGAGTTAGGTTTGTTTTTCATTTTTCATTTTTCATTTTTTCTTTTTAGAATTATGCTTGCCGGTATTGTGATTTCAGGGATTGAAGTTTGTTCATGACGCTTAAACGAAGGCACGGTTCTTTTTCGTGGGCCTTCTTCTTTATGGAGAAAATTTCATGGAAGTTCTCGCTCTAATTCTACCTTTCTCTTCACCTTTATTTTAATGCCTAGTACAAAAGGGACTTTGTACAATTCAAGTGGGGGGACGGGAGTAGAATTATCTCTTGAACTTTATTTCGCCCTCATTTTTCTAGTTTATTTTGAAAAATTATGCCATTTTTAAAATTTTGACATGTTTTTCCTAACCTAACTAGATTAGACCTTAGCCGAGCACATACAACCCTTGACATTACATGGTGAGATTAGCCTTATCCGTTTCCTATATTTTACCCCAAATCCACCAAATTATGAGTGTGCCGGTAGCTTGTAAACTTTAGAACTTTGCCTTTGCATCATTTCGAGACCATATACGAGGTATGTTGAGTTAGCTCGATGTATTTGGACTTTTCAGTTTTAGAAGGCAATATTATAGGATTATCACCCAAACTGCCTACCATTGTGAGTCTATCGATTAGTCACCTCGACTTTTTGACCCCCATGTGAAACCCTTTTGTTGCACTTACCTTTAGTGCAAGATACCCCTAGATACACCCTTATGAGCCATTCCTTTCATTTTGTCAACCCAATATATTGTTTCGTTACACCTATACACCTTAGCCTACCCTGTAGTCTTTATTTGTGATTGGGAAGTCATCATTTGCCTAAGTTCAAGGTTCGAGGGGAAAGGTTTGGAAATTATGCTTTCATCGACAACATTTATGAAGATCATTGAAGACCCCCCGAATTCCCATTGTTCATCTCAACTGGGGGGATGTTATGTTATTATGTTATGTTGAAAAAAAAATGATTCGAAAAAAAAATTGATTGAGTTATGATATTGTGAAGTGCGATGTTATAAGCACTGTAGTATGAGCTTTATTGATTAGTATCGAGGAAGCCACCTCGGTCACATTTGAAGATTGGAGTTGGTAGTTATGCCAACAGAAGAAAAGGTAGTGTGCCCATCACGACGTCTTCTAATGACACATCTACCTTGCATTTCATGATCCAGTTTCTAGACTTCTAAGCTTGAACTTTGGGCGGACGGTAAGTGGTGATGACTTGGTTATAGATTTAGACTACCTGCTTAATTTTCATTTTACACCAATTATATATCCCATGTCTTATCCTACCCTTTAGTCATGAAGCGTGTCTAGGTGATGTAGCGAGCAATCTTTGGTGTCTTGGCCATGGATTTGGTCATGTATCATTGATTTTGTCCACTTCGCCGTGACATGTTAGTAATGACGAGTCACCCCTTAACCTTTGTCGTGTCTACCCATATTGCCTTCGAGAATTGTTTAGCCCTTAACTCTAGTGGTGGAGATTTGTGTAACCGCCAAGCTTATGATAGAATACATGCTATGACTGTGCGATTGAGTGATCACCCCGAAATTGACACTTAGAATAGTTGAGAGATTTGAGTGTTTGTTCCCCTTTCGTGAGGTGTCCGGCTTTGTTTTATTCTAGCATAAGTGATTTGTAAACTCATATTTTCCAGATTTTGGAAGATATCTTTTTAGGAATCTATCTAATAAGGTCTACTTGAGGGCAAGTAGAGTTCAAGTGGGGGGATATTTGATAACATCAAATAGTCCTGAATATTAAGTGTCAATTTCCCCCGATAATGCTCGTTATTTATATCATTTATATGGATTTACGCTTGTTTTTCATTGTTTTCCACTTACAGGTAAATTACGAGCATTGGAGCTAAAGAGACTCGGAAATGGAAACATAACTAAAGATTTATCACAATATGCTATTTTGAAGAAGTTACGGCGTAACTCCTCTCTCATATTACGTCGTAACTATTGCGTGACCCAGAATACCAACTTATCAAGAGGTTACGGCGTAACTCTTCCCAAAGGTTACGACGTAACTCTATTAGGTCAAATGAGGTTCCACGCCGCTGATACTTACGCCGTAACTACTGCATCACTTATGACGTAACTGAGTTTATTGAAGACTACGGTATAACCACTAATAAGGTTACGACGTAACTAGCAGATCTAGTGCATTTACAAAGAAATAGAAGGTTACGGCGTAACTCCTATATTGGTTACGCCGTAACCCAGATCTGGCCTATAAATACCCCACGAATTCCAGCATTTCTAATCATCCCATTCCACACACAACACTCTGAGAACGTGGGAAAAAGCTCAAGGCAGGTCTAGGGGAGCATACGGAGCTGTTTCCAAGGGAGAAGTCACTCCATTACGATAAGCATTAGCGTTTTATATTTCTTTTACTTTCAATTCATGTATTTCGTACCTTTGAATATTGAATTGATTTGCAAGATTAATATGAGCGGCTAAGCACCCTTTGGTGCTAGCCTAGTTATGATTCCTTAATTGTTTTGTTTGCGTTTACCTTTACTTCCGTACAATTATTTCTAAGTGTATGCATGCATAGTTCATTGGTAGTCACCCTTGGTTTGGTAGTTTTGAATGGCGGTAGAGGCCAATTGCCTAGGAGATATGACCAACTGACCCTAGGTGAGTGGACTGAGACAGGAAGGGTAAGATATGACCAACTGACGACCCTTTCTACTTGTGCGATTTGACCAACTGATCACCTATCGTTTGGATGAACTTAAGAATTTGGGGGTGTAGTTTCTAAGTTCCTAACGGCTGAGCACTCACTATTATGAATCTAGCATGTAGCGGTACTTAATGACTTGGCTTAGGGGACTAGGAACAACAGAACTTATGACGGTGCGCCTGATTTCTCCTGTGGTGGCATCTTTGCTGATAGGTTAGGGCGAATTGACCAAATGCTGTCCTCTCGAATTTGACCCCACCTGAAGTAATTGGAAGTAGGTAGACGTAGACATAAATAGCTAGGAGGATTGACTAGGTTAGCACGACTATTCCTCTATTGATTTCCCTTTATCCATTTATATGCTTTTATTTTATTCTGCATTAGTAGTTTAATTAATTAAATCCCTATCGAAACAATTATTATTCTGTGACATTAGACTTAGTAATAATCCAACACACATAGCTCTTGGGACGACCTCGGCTTTACCATTTACTACACTACACGCGACCGGGTACACTGCCCGTTAGTGCACTAGGGTAGACCATAGGTGTAGGACCTTACAAATATATCAACCTTATCAATATTCACATTAAACACATGTATACCCACGTTAAACACACGTATACCCACGTGAAACAATAAACACTTATGCGTAGAGATGAATGAAAGCAAAGAAAGATGGTGACTTGAATGATATATTAGGCGTGTATGTTTAGAGAGGTAGAGAGAAGAAAGATGAAAACAATAAGTTGTATATTGCTTCAAGGAAAAACACACACAAAACACACTCAAGCACACCCCTCAAATAACCATTTGAGCGGTATTTATAGTACAAGATAGAAATACCCTAAAAGGCTTTCTATGGGCTCGGTTTCGACTTGGATTGGGCTTGGGTCGTTTGAGGTTATACAAGGCTAGCTTACCTAAACTAATACCCATTTAGCTTAGCCCAATCTACGAGCCCGTTGACTATTCTATCACGATATCTAACACACGTTACAAAGTTCCTAAATGTGAATGACCATCACTTCTAATAAAAACTATTAAGGCTAACAATCTCCCCCTAAGGGGTGGTCATTCAAAAGATGCTCCACTTGATTTGGTCTTTACTTTTCTCGAGCTTGAACTTTGTGCGCAGATATAGAATAGTCTTAATTCTTTGTTCCTTCATGCTTTGTGATCAAATAATGTGGTTGTCTGCCGTTGTCAACTTCGTTGGTTAGGTGTCTCCACGTCTTTCTCCACCATGCTCACACTTCTATTTGTCTTTTGGTTACCAATGATGTAGTTCTCAAGTCTTTATACTTTGTAGATTCTTTGACATTGACGAAGAATCATTTTTAACTTTGTGTAGCCTTTGATTTTGATGAGAACTTTCATGTGTTGTTGGTATGAGCATGTGGAGAGTCTGCACGATCCATCCGCTTCGGAGCTTCCATAAGAAGAAAACATAAAACAGGTTAGTAATAAGCGGATTCCGGCACTTACAAGTTTGAATTTCGAGGGTGTTAACAGAATAGTGTGAAAACACGTCTCTGATTCTCACAAGGGCCGTTCCTGAACTGGAGTCCCATAAGTGAGATAACGCGATATACCAAAGTACATCTACAGTTCAGATGAGTCGCTGAAGTACACCGAAGCATCACTTCACGACTGTAGACCGTTTGAGACACACTAAGCGTAATCCACGGAGAATTACCGAAGTGACCTGCTGTCAGGGCTGCTTGATGTTGACCCTGGCAGGAATTTCCATTTAATCACTGAGGATTACAGTTGTAACTCCCCTCATAAATGTTCTGGCAGATTGCTAAGATCTGCGTAGGACTCTAGAATATATCACTTGTGTCCTTATTGATGAACAACAAGCGATGTCATGTCAATTGTTCCTATGAGATCTTTTGATGAATCTCACGGCTCTAGACTCAATAAGTGCATTTTGGTTTTCCTGAGCGGAGACTAGGGAGAGGGTCTCCTTCTTCAATACCAACCAACTCTAAGAGAAGGTCAATAGATTATGCAGGGTTTCCAGTGAGAATGAAACAAATCCTTTTAAGAGGAATTGAGTGACTAGAAGGTTTAGTGCAGTGCGTCACTGGGTCCATGACGTCTTTGTCTTCAATACCAGTGTCAACTAGTGACATCCAGTAGCATATGTATTGAACCCGGTTTCTGCCCTAAGGTTGAATATGGAGGGCTATTTCTTTTCACCCTTTTTCATTACATTTCTTTTTAATTCTTCAACCCCTTCTTTCTCCTTTCTCACATTACTCCTTTTTTTTTTTTCAATCATACCTGAGGACTTCTAATACTAACTATTTGTGATGTCCTTGGGTAGATCCCTCCGGCTCTGGCGGATCATAGGACGAATTTCCTATCCTTAGTCACCTTATAACACCATGACTGTCCTATTGTTTCCATAAAACCATTTTTCTTGAAAATCTCTCAGAGTGTTTATGATAGAAAACATGTTTGCAACACTCCGTGAGTTTTTTATTTTCAGAAACACTCCCCCTTCACATGTGCTTATAATTTTTGACAGAAATCTGCACATAGAGGGTAGAGTTCGCACTTTTTGAATTGATCGACTTTAAATGAACCAGACCGATTCGAGACACGTTTACATCACTAGAGAACTAGCTTGAAATTATTACCCGTCCTGGTCAAGTCCGTAGAAAGTTTCTCGATATGGTACATGATTCCTCGTCAATTCAATGGTTTCAACTGAGTCGAGCTCATTTTGAGATTCAAACAACGATTTTGATCACATTTTAATCACGTCTCCTCCCCCTCAAAAATAGCATATTCGTGATATTTTTAATATCAACGGATTAAAAACATTTTAGAATCTTTTGGGGAGACAAACGGATTTGATTTAAGCATGAATTTGGAACATTTTTGTTTTATACTCCCCCTTTAATAAAGCATAATCAATTAAAGGGTTTTAGAGGGAGTTATCTTGAGCACAAAATATTTTGAAAGATTTTGAAAAATCTTTTTTCACAATCTTGAAAAGGTGCTCAAGATGATGATGATTTCTCACCATTTTTAAATGTAGTGCACTGAAGCGTACACTCGATTTTTTTTCTATAAAAGCACGAGTTTTGATTTGAGAAATAATCAAAAGTCATCATTTCGGTCCGGGTTTCGTACTGAAGTATACGAAAGCCATTATTTGAAGAAATTTTGAGAAACGACATGTTTTGGAAAACATTAAAAGAACTCTCGCTCAAGCATCTGTACATGCCCGTATCATTGTTGAATGACATTTCTAGATACGTACAGAATATCGATTATACAAGAGACATGTCGTGAGAAGAATATTTTTGGATTTTTGATTTTATATTGTTTTTTATTTTTTTTGAAAATTTTATATTTTTATATTTTGCTTTTGTTGGTTTTTCAAATTTTGTATTTTGTTTTTCAAAACTATTTACATCGAAGCTTTTTGGAAAATCATTTTCAAGAAGAATCGAGAAGACGTTCTAACTCCTCAGGGGTTAGGATTCGCATTCCAATTCGTCGAACTAAATAGTCAAACCTTTCTTTTGGAAGGGCTTTCGTTAATAGATTGGCGAGTTGGTAATCAGTCTTCACGAAGAATAATTCAACAGTACCATTTTTGACGTACTCTTTGATGAAGTGGTAGTGGACACGGATATGCTTAGTCTTTGAGTGATGAACAGGATTGCATGATATGGCTATGGCACTTTTCGAGTCACAATACATAGGTATTTTATCGAAAGTAAAGCCATAATCTGTGAGTTGTGTTCTCATCCATAGAACTTGAGTACAACACGCAGATAGAGACACATACTCAGCTTCAGCGGTTGAAAGTGCAGTGCAATCTTGTTTCTTTGAAGACCAGTTGACTAACTTTTCTCCCAAAAATTGTGCTCCTCCGGATGTACTTTTTGCTGTAACTTGGTCACCTGCGTGGTCCGCATCTGAAAAGGCAATTAGATCAAATCCGGATTCCTTCGGATACCAAAGTCCCATGTGAATGGATGTCTTCAGGTACCGAAAGATCCATTTAACCTCTTTGAGGTGCAGTTCGGTAGGCTTTGCCTGAAACCGTGCTAATAAGCAAACAGCAAAATGAATATCTGGTCGACTAGCAGTAAGATACATGAGAGAACCAATCATGCTCCGATATTTCTTCGGATCAATAGGTTTCCCAAACAAATCGGCTCCAATTTTTGGTGAAGTTACCATTGGTGTTCCGACCGAGTCACAGTTATCCATACCATGATTTTTCAAAATCTCAGTTGTGAATTTAGCTTGATTTATAAAAATTCCACGAGGGGACTGATGAATTTGTAAACCAAGAAAGAATTTTAGTTCCCCCATCATGGACATTTCAGATTTGCTTTTCATGAGATTTTCAAAGTGTTTTGAAAGATTCGGATTAGTGGACCCAAAGATGATATCGTCCACATAAATCTGAACAATCAAAATGTCGTTTTTGCATTTTTGTGTAAACAAGGTAGGATCAACTGTTCCTTTGGTGAAATTGTTTTGGATAAGGAAAGAGGACAGTTCGTCATACCACGCTCTCGGAGCTTGTTTTAAACCATAGATTGCCTTTTTGAGTTTGTAGACGTAGTCTGGATGTTCCAAGTCTATGAAGCCTTCTGGCTGACTCACGTACACTTCTTCTTTCAGAGTTCCATTCAAGAACGCGGTCTTAATGTCCATCTGATAAACCGTGATGTTTTTGTGACCTGCATAGGCTAAGAAAATCCTGACTGCCTCAAGTCTAGCTACCGGCGCGAATGACTCTTCAAAGTCTATCCCTTCCTCTTGTCTGTATCCTTTGGCCACAAGACGAGCTTTGTTGCGAATTACAATCATCTCTTCATCCCTTTTGTTCTTCCATAACCATTTGAGATCAATGACGCGAATGTCAATTGGTCTTGGAACCATTTCCCAAGAGTCATGAAGACGGTATTGGAGAAGTTCCTCCTGCATCGCTTCTATCCATGCGGGATCTGCCATTGCCTCGCGAATGTTCTTTGGCTCTATATTGCTAATTGAGCAAAGGTAAATGTATAAGTCGCAATCGGTGGCAAGTTGGCGTCTCCTCTGAATTGGCCTTGAAGGTTCACCAATAACTTGTTCAATTGGGTGGTCTTTTGTCCACTTCAGAGTAGAAGGATACCGTTGGTTAAACGTATGCGAGTTAGATGGTTCTCGTAAGTTTGAAGAAGATTCAGTTGATTCCGTAGCAAACGGGTTTTCAAATAAGTCTTCATCTAACGTTGCATCGTTATGGTTTTGGTTTTGCTCTTCAACTGCTGGTAGAACGGGTGCAATAATTGTAGTAGATGTAGATGATGTAGATGGAGTTGGTTCATTGGTTTCGACCGTTGTAGATGCATCTTCTGTTGGTGGTGGAGGATGATTTTGAGCGGGTGCAGCGGAATGATGGTTTGATGCATTTGTCGAAGTTCCACCATAGTATTCATCGAACATTAACTCGAAGAAATTTTCCCATTCTTGTTCTTTAGGATTGTCAAACGAAGTTGATTGAGCTCTTTGAGGTACGAGTCCTGAACTGATGTGTCCAGAAGTCTTAAATATTAAGACCTGGTCAGTAAAACCTGCATCAACTGTATAGAGTATACCAGTATTGGAAATACTCTTAAATGAGGTGTGTTAAAGTACGAGTCGTGAGCTGAAGTGATCAGGAATCATAGTACATGCTCATCAATTCTGACATTCTTGAGCTCCTAAACGAGGAGGCTTATGTTCCTTAGGTACCCAAACCATGAGTCTTTTCTTGATATAATTGATCACTGTACCTGCAAATGACTGAGGAATACCTGCACTAACATTATAAGTATGTTTGCATTTATGTGGGTTAGTAGCAACGGTATCAAGACTTTTGGGAATAACACAATCAACCTTAGTGTTGCCATTGGTGGTCAATTTGCTGGTAGGAATCCATATGAGTCCAAAATTCTTAAAAATTCTACCAGTTGGTATCCACTTAAGGCAGGATCTAAGAGTGTTTGACTTCTTGGGCACAGTAGAAGATGTATCATTATTCCTAGTTTTTGATGCTTTATCGTTCAGTGCTTTCCTAGGAGAGGGATTAGATTTATGAGACTTTTTCTGTAAGATATAACTTTTCACATACACATCAAACCATAACAACCATGTGGCGAATAAGTGGAATTCTAGAGAGAGAAAGTTAGAGGTTTAGGGAACTTAGTGAGAGAAAGTGAAAGATATTATTATGAGCTCCAACTCTCTACCTTGGGAGGTAGAGAGTATTTATAGTCTTACATAAAACGCCACACATCGGGCTGTGGATCAGGCATACAGTGGGTAAAGACCCGTCCGTCCTCCACGGTGATACAAAACTAAAAACTACTTAACTTAAGATAACTACGACTACGAGCTTTCTAACGATTACATATACTTGAGGTGACCGACTCTTTAATACCGGGAATTTCTAATTCCTAACATTTTCTATGCACTATAAGACTTTTTATTAATCCTAGAATTAGAAGGTTGAACCTTAGCCTGAGCATTTTCTTTCACTTTCTTGGGATTGGTTTGTGAAGTGACTGGTTTTGACAAAACTTTGATCTCATCAACTTGGGAGGCAAACCTTTTTTTTTTTTTTAAGATTTTGGTCTTTCGGATATAAACGCAGTAGGTTGTCTAACAACAGACCGGTCTCTATTGGGATGTGAAAGTGGCTTCCCCAAGTTTGATGGTTTTGTAAACTTAGTGTTCACACTTTTCCCTACAGTTTTCCTAAGCTCATTCTTTAAGGCAACTATTACGAAACTCTTATCCTGTGTTGAGCTTTGAGTTCATCATTTTTGGCCATCAAGGAGTTTGTTTGTTCCAAAGACTTAGTTCTAGCTTTTTTGACTGAGTCACTTAGGTCTATGTGATGCCTTTTCAAAGTCTCATTATCCTTAAGTAATCTAGCCACACAAAGTTCCAACTCGATATTTCTTGATTTAATTACATCGATGTCATGTTTAACCTTGATTATATTACTTTTCTCATTCAGGACTGAAATATGTTTCTTCAGATTGTAAATGGTTGAGTCTTTGTCTTGAAGCTGAGCTTTCAAAGTGTTAATTTCAAAAAAATCATGAAATTCAGGAAGTTCTAGGTTTTTACATGGTTTGTTAAGTTGAAAACTTTCTTCTTTACTTTGTATCGCAATTTCAAGTGAAATGCAATGTGTTTCAAGCTGTGAAAATCTGTTTGAAAGTTCATCATAAATTTTCTTATCAACCACATCATTTGGTTTGATACACTTTATCACAAACTCAGCCGCAGTCACAGAACATTCATTAAGGTCATGTTCAATAACGTGATCAGTTTGTACAAGTATAATGGCAGATGCATCATGTTGAACAGTTAAGAGTACCTCAGCACTTGATACATGTTCATTTACCATTCTGATATTCTGAAGTCAGCAACACCCGATCCTTCAACTGATACATTACCCGCCTTAACACTACTATCTCGATTGCACCCGACACTCATTCACTTTGTCAACATATTGTGCTTTTTCCTCAATGTACCTTTTAACATTATCCATGAGTTCGATTAATGTTTCTCTGAACACATTTGCTTCCATTCCAGTGAGATTCGTGAAGCACTTTTCAGTCATATGATCATCATAATCCAAAGGGTATTCACCATTGAAGAATGACTGAAATTGTTTGTTGATAACCTGAAGTGCAGCTTTAGAACTGGCTTCTTGAACCTTTTCTCTATCAAGTTGTTGTTCCAATTATTTTAAGTTTAAGAACAGTGTGCCCGTGAATGTTAATAATTCTTAACGGAAAAGTGCATTAAATGCTCGTTCGATTCCCATTGTAAATCTGTCTTCAGTTCGAAGTAACGTGAGGTGTGAATGAAGTTGTCGAAAAGGTTCAATGCAACTCTCCTTTGCAAGAACATGCAGTAACTGTGACTGGTGCACTTCTCTCTCTTCTGAATCCGAGCACGAAGATCTCACATCATCATTGGCTGATTCAATCATCTTTAAACGATCAGTATAGTTAATGCTCTTATGGTTGTCAACAACATCGTACAGTTTAAGTACTTCAGATATCATTGAATCAGGAGTGTAAGACATGATGTTGTTGTTAATTTGAACGTGTTATGATAAAAGTTGGATCAATTCAATGATTAGTGATTGTATGTTAAAAGGGGTACTGGAATATTTGAATTAGGTGAATTGCTGTTTAATTGTGATTTGGTAATGTTTGAATCAAAGTACAAGTCGCAGTGATACAAAATGCAACACTTGACAAATCGCAGATAACCCAAAACGCAATGACAAATCGCAAATCTTTGACAAAACGCAGTGACAAAACGCAGGAATCACAAATCGCAATCCTTGACAAAACGCAGTGACAAAACGCAGACTATCCAAAACGCAGCAATCAAATCGCAACCTGTCAAGACGCAATATACCAAAACACATAGACACGAAATGCAGCACTTGACAAAACGCAGGGACAAATCGCAAGTCGCTTTCAACAGTATGGAAATATAGATATTCATACTTATACTCATTTGAACTTTGTATAACTTGAATGTTTATGAAAAAAATTACAACTATAAATTTGTATTATTGTAAGTTTGTAACATCTATTTTAATACTAAAATTTAATGTGTCATTAGTGTACATTATAATGTAATTATTATAGTGTAGAATTTAATTATATGAATTGCTAATTATAGTAAGATGTGTAGGCTTAAAAAATTAAGACTTCCTTCTTTAAAAAGTACTAAATAAATTATAAGGTAGTATAGATACAACACTTGCCACCTTTTAAATTATTGTGATTTTTTACTTGTTGTTTTATGCATATATAATATTGTCTGAATAGAGGTGGTTAAGTTAAAACCAATGTTTTCAAACCCAGGTTGACTCGGCCGGTTCAACCGGTCGGACCAGTGCCCGGTCACAAAAACGGGTTAAAAAACCCAGGTTTCCAAAACCGGGTTAACTGGTTAGACCCGCCGGGTTTTGAGTGACCCGGGTCATGAAACCCGCAGGGTTTGGTTTTTTTCAAAATTTTTTTATGAAAACCGGGTTGACCCGGCTAGACCCGGCGGTCGAACCAGTTGACCCGGTGATCCAACCGGTTGACCCAGTCGGAAAAAATAAAATAATAATAAATGGAAAACCGGGTTGACCCGGCGGTCGAACCGGTGCCCGGTGACTCGACCGGGTCGATTAAAAACCCGGTTTTTAAAACATTGGTTAAAACCTTAACTATGTTGGTTGGTTTGTGTTTGCAGAGGGAGTGGATCCCACTGCACAACAACTGCTCCTGAGTGAGATTGCAGCGGCACACGACTATTCTGGAGACACGGTATCTCTCTCTTTTCTTATCCAGAGGGGCTACTTATAAGATCATAATGTAATACCACAACGTTTTGTTTCTTCCAGACATCTGAAGCAACTCGTATCATGTTAGAGAAGGAGTCGCGCTCATCTCGTATGGAGAATTACTGGACCACTTGCAGAGGGAAATTGACAAAGCAGGGGCTCTTAATGCTGTTGTGACTCATGAATTCAAGAAAATCCTCAATGTAGATGATGGAGATGTTGATAAAGTCATGAGACAGCTCAGGGCAGAGGCACAGCTAGCTTCGGCACAACAAACAAGAGCTTGATGATGTCCCATCATCAGCCAACTCGTGCTAGCTCTTTTATGTAACAGGCCTGAAAAAAAGCAAATAGCTTTTTAAAAGACCTTTAATCTTTTTTGGCCACAAGCTCGAATCATGACATGTCTTTCCTTTCTTATTGACTCACAGCTAAAGGTTGAAACCTGGTTTCATCTCTTGAGAAGTCTTGACAAAATTTGCAAAGCAATTCTTCTTGCTATTTTCACTCCTTCACATCAGTTAGATGGTGGCAACCCAAAATTGGAGCTATAGAAACCCATAGATGTATTTGAGTTTACATGATTAAAGTCTGAATGGCATTACTTTTATGTGGAAATTATGATGTCTAGCTTTCTTTTGTTTGGTCTTACTAAAGCTTTTATATAGGGCTTCTGAGAAGCTGTGACTGTATTAGAGTAACGACGGTGCTTTCTATAATTGCGTATCCCTTGGGTGGCTGATAAAGAGTGTTTTTTCATGCTCACTACTAAACAAACCTAGAAAGTACATCCACAGATACTCGTTGAAATATACTATGAATTTTTATTGCTTTTGTTGGTAGTCATATTGGGTTTGATTTAGTAGACAAACGTTCGTGTGTACCCCTTGGTGTTGGAGATTCACATTAGCCATGACACTCCAGCATTGTTTTTATTTATTTTTTCCTTCTCACTGTTCACTACTTTCAATTTTTATCATTGCCAATGTTCACTACTTTGAATAAGAAGCAGGTAACTTTGTTGCGGACAAAATTCCCAGCAACATCTTTCACCGGATCACCTATTCTGATTCTGGATATGATCTGCTGAACAAACTTCTAACCTATGACCTTGAGAACGTATCATTTTGTAACCGAGCAATTCTTATGTGGATGTAAAGTTCCATATCAGCATTTGTATAAGTATGTCTGGAATATATGCAGCGGATAACAGTGTAAGCAGTTCTCAACCATATCGTGAACTCGTGAAGCTCCTCTTCCTAAGTTCTAACGATTTATGCTTACTTTTCCCGATCGCATGCTCAGGACAGGTATCTCAACTATAGATATCCAGAAATTTGATATAAAAAATTTGAACTTGTTGTCTTCGAATTCTAAGACTGTGTTTTCTTTCTTTCCGTGTTATTGTTCGTCTCTTCAGGCATACACGATGTGTAACGAAATGTCCCAACCCACTGGAGGAGAGACGTTGGAAGGAGCTGCAACAAGCCAAATTTGGGCAGGTGGTTTATTTGGCTAGGAAAGGTTGTGCCGAAGCTATGGTATCTCTGATTTCGTATAGCGTTAGTTCAAGATAATCATCCATGTCTTTTTTTAGCATTCACCTCTGATTGGGTATTTAAAGAATTGCTGCTCAGGTGAGTTGTCGATGAATAAAATCGTAAACTTTAATGATGCTTTTTTTCTTGTTGTAAAGCACATGAAGATAAAAACATCATTCTTAGGTAATGTGGGTTCTCTCTTACTTTGTGGCATGGGACGATTTTTGTGTACAAGTAAATGAATTGATCTCATATTGTCTCGAGACTCAACAAATGTGACAATGGTGTTAGTATCCCAAACGGTTTCCAACATTGGCATTATCATGGTTCGAGTTCCTAAACAACACTAATATCACATAATTCGAATTGATTCGAAAGCTATAACAAAAAGATTAAAATGCCAAGACAAATGTAAACACCCCACGTACATATGCAGAAATAATAAAAAGCAATAAAGTACAAACTATGAACATTTTATATGATAGCTTTACTAAAATTTGCAATATCAAACAACATATAAGCTCTAAGCATACAAACAACATTTTATATGTAGAATTTAGGCGAACCGGCAGACATGATAGTGCTAAGCTCGTCAATCTTCCTAGTCTGGATGCTCAATGCATCAAACTTCTTGTTCAGGGACGACGCACTAAGCTCACTGTGTAGACCTTCTAACGTGCGCGTGGCACCGTCGGCTGCCTCTACAATTGCCATGTTGGTGGAAAGTTCCTGTATAAGAAAGCTTAACTTAGCTACAATTGCTAATACCATCTTTTGGCATTGCTTTCACAATCAGAGAACATATTCAGTCCTTCTCAAACCCAACCAACTTTTCTTTCTGATCCTCGTTTAAATACACTAAGGTAAAGATACATTTCTCGTTCAAAAGGTATTTTTTTGAGTTATACTCCTTCATTCTGTAGCAAGTATGCTCTCCTATTTCGTCTCCAGTTTTTGGTACTCATAAAAATCATACTGCAAAGCCAACCAGTGACAACACTGTCCACCAGCGTGTTTCTAGTGGCCAAGATCACCCACTATCTGAGAAAAACTATTTAGAGATTTCATTTGTTTTTACGAGTGCCGATGAAGACATGTTCTTTCTTAAGTGGGACTGTGGAGTCTCAGACGCTGCAATTTAATACATCAGCAAATACTAAATAACAATCAACAGTTTCAAGTTGGATCTTCTACTAGAATTACTATCTTAATCAAATATAATCAAGTGTAACACTCTAACTATTACATGTTACACTTGAATATTGACACGTTTTTCTTGTTGAATAAACTTATATTTAATTTATTATGTATACTTGGTCATTAACGTTTTTTGTTTGCTATGTTTACTCAGGTGCTGTTTGTTTATTAAGAGGCTTTGAGTCTATGTGTAGTTCGTTCATCTGAATATGTGGTTGAAAACTTTGAATCTGATTCCATCTAAAACTGAGTTAGTGGTTGAGAAATCTGAATCTCACTCAAATAAAACTATTTTTTTTAAAACATATAAATGTGTTAAACTGATAACTTTTTTCAATTTAATTTTAAAATACATTCACGCGAATAAAAAAGAAACTTTAAAATATAGTCAAATGAAAATTCGAAGTGATTTGAAAAAACCATTTGATCTCATTATTTGACAAAAAAAAATGTTCGGAGTTTAGATTGAAGATTTCAAACGATGAACTGCATGCGTCGGGTTAAAGTTGAAATATTTGAGTCTGTTAAACCGAACTGCTCAATTTGAACAAAATACGAATTGTCACATAGGTATTATCAACTTTCACATTCTTTAACTAACAAAAAATATTTAATTATTTCATTTAAACCTAAAGAGAAAATTGAGACATGATATATATATATATATATATAATAAAAAACATGACACATTAAAAGGTATTAAAACACCGCTCCCCATTTAGTTTAGTAATTTGTGCCTCATATTGCCTCTTAATAATTAGATAAAAACATACGCTTTAACATAAATGTCTCCTACGGCCTCTTAATCTATACTACATTATAAAAGCATTTTGGACTTCCTATAAAAGGAAGTCTTAAAATTTTAAGACCAAAAACATTTCTATAAAAGGAAAAGTAAAAAATTAATATAAAATCTGAAAATTTAAGTTTCATTTTATAAGAAAAGCTCACTAAACTTATAACCACTAATTTAATACTAAAATTTGAAAAATAAAAGTATTAACCATTTACACTATTAATAATTTAGACATTCAACTTTTGAAAAACATGTCTTTACTACTTTATAGTATTTGGGACATGTTAAATAAGAAAGTTTAAAATGAAAAACATTTGTTCGCCACAAAAATAGTCACCGAGTACCCGCCGCCGCATTACGCAGGTACCCTTCTAGTGATATGAAAAAGATAAAGACACTTTTTGGGTCACACATCTGACCGCGTCTGAATGAGTTACATTAATAGGATGTTAAGCAATACTTCTAAAAAAGCAAACAGGACCTTATTCATCCATATTAAGTGGATTGACGAGTTATTTAGGAGAGTCTAATGCCATGATAGTTAGTTGAAGTAGTGGCAAGTTGTTAAAGATCTGTTTTCTATTTTCAAGTATTCTAGTAGTTGCCCTATATTTATAAACTAGACGAGTACCCGCGCCTAGCGGCAGCGATGTCTAGTTTTCTGCAAAGTTCCGACGACCCATAAGTTTCTTTCAACAAACTGTATTTGTAGCATTAGAGAATCGTTTTCGAATAACTACAATTCTGATGCGTGGTTGCATAGCAGCATAAATATATAGTTTTTAAAAAAATTATGTGGAGTCGATCTAAGTGTGTGAGTATATTTTCTAATATGATTGTTTTAAGTTATTAAGATTTTTAGTAATAATAGATTCAAGCATTACAAAAAACAACGGTATTATGTAGTTGGCAATATTATATTGTAGTTTAGAGGTATAGCCAACATGTGTGACCGCTTTTTCTTGTTTTGTCAGTAATTTAGGCAGTGATAACTATTTTTTTTTTACATGTGTAGCGTTTATCATTTGGTGTGTGGGTTTTAAAATTGTAACATTGCAAATTGGATATCACCATATAAGATTATTTTGTACTATCAATTTGTATAGATATTTATGCATTGTTCAAAGCTATTTGTTTGAGGTACAAATAATTATCGCTAAAGATAACAATACTATTTATTTTTTGTGATTTTAATAAACTTACATAACATTATTGATACACTGGACAAAGGTCTATACAATATATATTAACTTTTAAACGACGATTCATATATGCTAGTCCCTTAAATGGTGCAAGAGCAACATTTTTTAAAATAACATTATATAAATGACAAATTACATGTGTCAAAGCAAAATAAACCAAAAACTACAATTACTTGGTCTCTCCTTTAAAAAAATTGTCACGGGTTCCACAACTACTTCATCATTTCTCATATAATTTTGTCAAATTTGAAACCCGATTTCACCCGGGTGGTTCAACTGGTTGAACCGTTCCGATAAAAAAATATGTCGATTTAAACCGAGTCAAACCGATAGGTTGGTTCGAAAAAATGTCAAATTAAACCGGGTCAGCCCGCCGGGTTTGAAGCTTCCCGGGTCAACCCGGTATCGGTTTCAATTGGTTGTTTTTAATTTGGTAGATGTGCTTTTAATTAGGTGTACAATGTGAATAAATTATTGTACTTTTAAGTAATGGGGTGTTTTAATAAGAATATTAATTATATTATTTATTTCTCTCTCCATTGACCATGTTTTCAACATTCAACTTTCAACATTTTTCACTTTTTCCACTTTGACCATTTTTCCATTTTATATAGTATAGATAGATTGCTATGAAGTTTTATCATAAAAAAAAATTCAGCAAATTCAAAAAAATCCTTCCTCCCAAATCAAAAGCCTTTATCTTTGTTATCCTTGTCACTTCATAACATTTCTCACATGTTAAGCAAAGAGAGAAAACCTTAGAATGTTTTGTAAAAACAATAGAAATAGAGATTGCATAATTTTTCCAATCAAAATCTTGAAAATTTGTGTTTCCTAATATAACAAGAAATAATACAAAACATGCATTTGATGTTTTCTTTCTTTCCATTATAACCCAAAACTCTCATTAACAATATCATTTTTACGCGTTTTATATGCTTTGTGAAAAACTAAACCACATTCTTTTATTCAAAATAGAAATAATATCATCTAAATATGCTTTTTATGTTTTATGGAAAATTAAACCCGTTCTTTTTATAGAACAAAAAACATATAGTTGATGTTTTCTTTGTTTTCCTAATAACCCAAAAACACCCTTATGTTCTTGTTTGTTCTTTTTGTCCCGTTTTTATAACACGTCAACAAAAAACATCAAAACAAGTCAACCGTGCAACTTACGTCATGTTAGACAATTTGAGCGGTTATAACGAACTACGGTTGAAAACTGGAAAAATATTAACCATATTAGTCCAATAAAATTATGTATAGTAAAAAAACAAAAACAAACAAAAACAAAAAAAAAAAATAGTCACTAAAACGATATCAACAACAAAAATAGTTTATTAATAATTTGATGTATTTTTATCTTCTTGTAATTTTTATTATTTATTTTTGTACTTTTTTTTTCTTTTTTTTTTTTTTTTGTAATTTAATTTAATGAATGAAAAATTAGTATGTTTGAAAAAATAGAAAAGAAAATAAAAATGGTAGGTGTCAAAAAAATTGGTGTTAATGGTGAGTGAGAGGATATTTTGGTGTGTTGTTAAGTTGACTGAGGTGGCACAACTTTTTAATATTAATTGTATTATAATACCTAGCACTCTAATGCTAGTCACAACGGGAGTGAGGGCTCATCGTCCACCTCATCTCCTCACGAGTGAAACCAATAAAACCATCCTCACCTCACGCGTTAGGCAAGGAAAAAGAAGAGTGAGTAGTGAGGGTGCTCACCACTCGGGTACCATGCATGTTTATTATTATTTGTAAGTATGTGTGAGGTATTTTATATTTGTATAAAGTGGATATTTTTAATGGTAATGAGATGATGTAGCGCTGAGGTGAAAGTTAGGGAAAAGGTGACCATTGTGTCTAGCCTAATAATGTTTTGTTTTGGCGATACGTGTGAAGCAACAACACATATCATGTGTGATGCTAGAGGGAACGACAATGAAGTTGCATTCACTGAACGAAGAGATGCGTGTATTTGCAGCAGTAAACTGACAAAGCGGAGGCTCCTAGTGATGCTGTGGCTCTTGGATTCAAGAAAGTCATTAATGTAAATGAGGAAGATGTTGATAGATTTATGAAACAGTTGAGGTCAGAGGTGCTCATCGACCTGCTGGTGCTCTATCATGTAACAGGTTGGTTAGTTTTTGCCACACATATATCATGAAGATTGATAAGTATTGCATTTGTTGAACTTTCTCGTCGTTCTTAAGACAGTTAAGAAAGGTTAAGTTGCATCTCAGATTCATCATACTAAACATTGTTTGCTGGAAGTTTGAGCAAAGATAATAGACAATAAACACTCGAATTTGAGTTGTCACCAAACTACAGAATTAGACTCCCCCACTAATACTCCATTAAAAAAATAAGATGACAACCATAAACAATTAGACGCAAGAGTGTAAGATGATAATCAACTGCTTTCCTTCAAAACTTCAATGTACCACCTGATACATGGGACTTGATACACATTAAAAAAAAATACTTTACTTACAAGCCAAGTTCTGTGCATATGGTCGCTCGAGTGCTCATGAATTGAAGCTACTTTCAAAGCATCTTCCACTATGCCGGAAAAGTTGTAACATGTAACATCTCCCTTTGGAGCCTAAAAAGACACATTTAACTACACTTGGACCAGGATATTAAGGGAGAACAAGTTACAACTGGAGGTCAAATTCGTTATTACCAAATTTAAGCCTCCAATGCAGTTACTTCTTCATCGATTCCATCAACTGCGATAACATCTTCAGTATCTGTTGTATCCAAATCTTTTTCCCTTTTTGGTTCATCTACAAGCTTTTCCCTAAGTTTGGTCTCTAG
This sequence comes from Chrysanthemum seticuspe, assembly GCA_019973895.1. Lineage (NCBI taxonomy): Eukaryota > Viridiplantae > Streptophyta > Magnoliopsida > Asterales > Asteraceae > Chrysanthemum > Chrysanthemum seticuspe. The sequence goes on from BPTQ01000007.1 coordinate 97,410,403, forward strand.
TTCCTCACGGATTGTTAAATTATCAGCTAAATAACGTTTTATAGCATCTTTCCCACAAAACTTCATTTCACCCATGCTGTAATACGCACCACCAGCTTTCATAATGAATTTGTGTTTGATACCCAACTCTATGAGCTCTGATTCCCGACATATACCCTTGCCAAACTCGAGCTCAAATTGGGCGGTTCTGTAAGGTGGGGCAAGCTTATTCTTCATAATCTTGACTAGAACTTGACTTCCGAGCGTCTTTGGGATGAAAAACAGCAAGCAAAACAGAAATTGTTCATTAAATTGGACTTTTTGACCACCACGTGAACTCAAAATAAACAAAATTCAGACTTGTTAGGAAGCGGGAATGATAGAGAATGTAATATAGAGAAATGGACTTGGACTTAAAGAAATTAATTGATTCCACAGTTTGGTACATGCAAAAAATTGTCATGAGAAATAGGAGAATAAATCTCTTGGCAAGCCTTTGTTTTGTTGAGCGATGTAGTGGAATGGAAATGAACTCGATTACCAAATTACCTACTAACAATCTAACATTATAACGGAACAACAAAAACTGATCACTAAAATCAAATATATAAAAACCTAGCAACAACCGTGTCCATACAACTAGAAGAAGTTACCACTTACCAGCACCGCTACCTTGTTACGACTTCACTCCAGTCACTTGCTCAAGGTAGGGCTAGTAACTAGCTTTGGGAGCAATTCAACAGACAAATGCACATAACCATCATTAAATCGATACTTATCCTAATATATGACCACTAATCCAATCAAACAGTCTAGAGGTACTCATTGCTGCATAACACATTCTAAGAGTTACCCTCTAAGGTGTTGTGTAGCCAGTCACTCTAAAATTTTTTTTTTTTTTTTGAACAGCACCAGTCACTCTAATTAGCTAGTTGAGTGTAAAGCCGCATACTGTGACCATATCTAACAATGACCATGTGTATTTTTGCATTGATCATCCTTCCAACGTGTTTCTTTTCTATTATATGAAAGAAACTTTCCTATGGTTTTTTAGTTTCAACTAAAACAAACAATTTCTTGCAATTCTAATCAAATAAGATATTAGTGAGGAAATACGTAATTCCTTTCCGCTACATGACAATCGCATGAAAACTTAAGTCCTTTTTCAAGTTGGTTCTCTATGTGTACCAAACAATGTAATCAATTCGTTTATTCCAGAGTTTTTATTGTGTGATAGTTAAAAGTACCGGAGGCCCTCATCAGTATGTATATACTATGGAATTGTTAGAAAAACAATCAAATTGTTAAAAAAAACAAAATACCTCGTCTCCCTTCTTGACCAGTCCGATTCTCCTGATATTTAAACGGATTGAAGCATAAAACTTCAAAGCATTTCCACCGCACGTCACTTCAGAAGGTGCACCAAATCCAAAAGTAGCTAGCTTTGACCTTACCTGAGAGTAAACATCCAAACAATATCAATTCAAAATTGTCATACTAAGTTACTAACCCTAAGCAACTTAAATAAATTAACAATATGGAATTATGTTGCTACTCACAGATCATATTTGGTACCTGGTTAATGAAGATCAATATAGTCTGTGATGTAGATAACGAATGGCTCAATTTACGAAGTGCCTGACTCATAAGTCTAGCTTGCATTGCCATGTGTGCATCACCCATTTCACCATCAAGTTCACTTTTAGGCACAAGGGCGGCAACCTGAAAAGACATCAACACAATGAGCAAAACAGAAGAAATAACTTTGATACACGACACTGCAATATTATTTGTTCAGAAAAAGTTAAACATGCCACACGCACAGCTAAATCTGCATCATATATTCCTAGAAAAAATAAATACAGAGACCTTACTTACACTATCCACAACAACAACATCAACAGAACCACTCCTGATAATGGTATCTACAAGACTTAAAGCTTGTTCACCACAATCTGGCTGTGACAGAAGCAAATCACGTGTGTTCACACCAATAGCTTCTGCTAATGATGGATCAAGAGCATGCTCAGCATCAACAAATACACAATAACCTGCAAAAGTAGAAATAGAACACCTGTATAGTTCTTTATGGCAACATATAATGTAGATACAGAATAAAACGAAGCAAATAGGAATCAACCTCCTTGCTTCTGCGCTTCAGCAATTACATGCAGAGCAAGTGTTGTCTTTCCAGAAGCTTCTGGACCATATATCTCCACTACACGTCCCTGCATAAGTTAATGGATGTTTTAAAAAGGAACAAAAGTGCTTAGCGATTATAATGAGCATACATAGATTACTTGATACAGAGTATAGCACAGTTAAAATACCTTGGGAAATCCACCAACTCCCAGTGCTATATCTAATGCAAACGATCCTGTAGATACCACGGGGACTTGTCTTGGTGAAGCACATTGACCAAGAAACATGATAGAACCCTTTCCATGAGAAGTGTTGATTTGATCGATTGCTTGCTTTAGCGCAAGATCTTTTTTAGACAGATTTTCTTCGCCTGAATCACTTCCATCAGACTTTGATTTCTTTTTACCTAAAAGTTAAATGACGAGTTATCGATAAGCTCATGCTGGCATTTATGCACGTTACAGACATGGAGAAACACAGGTTATCCCTGGCTGGACATTTAAAAAAAGGTAATTCGCCTTAAAAATATTGTTCTATCCTATCACACAAATTACATGTTAAACAACTCAGACAATATATCATGAATTAGTCAGGTTCTATTCATCAACAAATGACTGAAATGTCATGGACTTATAAAGAAAAGTAGATTACTTCAGTAACAAGCATTAGAGTCGGATGTTTACGGAAACAAAGCAATCAACTTTTGAATCAGCCCAAATGAAGTTGGATCAACCCAAATGGTAACACAGATATTGCAGAGTTCAACCAACAAGAATGAGAATCAGATTCTAATAATGAGACCTGACTACCTAAATCCCTCTTCAAATCATACTAAAGCTATCTAAGCATTACTGAAATCAATCCAATACATTAACTAGTAAGTTTATAACAGGACACCAAATGGCACGCGTGCCCAAATCAGCTCTTCACTACACCTAACCACCAGCAATTAGTTATTCATGGAATTTTAGTATAGCTCTTTAAAGCCCTAAATCATTTTGACATATACACAGATGTAGTTATGAAGACATGCACAGAGCAAACAAAATCATAGTCCATCTAGGAATGAGTAACACCTTTAGTAGAGTAGCTGCGTGTCTGAGTCGATGATCCCAGTAAACATCTCTTCGACTCCTGTAAAACAACAACCCAATAGAAAAAACCACTTAAAAAAAACTATAGAATAATCTTTTCACCATTTCCAAGTTACAACAACATTAAAGCTACAAAAAACCATAAAAACCTGAAAATTAGACAATATATCACCCTAAGCACACACACATAGCGAAAAATAAACCGATAACTTTTGGCCAGAGAACTCAAGGCAAAGTCTTCTCCGTACCCTTAAAAATTACGGTAATACACAATCCCGCTTCCTTTACATACCATTCATTTCCGATATATCATTTCCTTTTTCTGCAAAACGGGTTAGTTTAGCTGATCCTAAGGTAAAATGAAACCTTAAATCCCAAATCAAGTAAAGCTACCTACTTAAGTCGAACACCGTGAAACCCGAAACCAAAACGCTATTAACCCAACTCCTAAATTCCAATATCAAAACCAACAACAGTTCTTTAATTGTTTCCAAATCAGCAAATATAAAGTACATCCAACCTAAACAATTTCACCAATTAACTTCACCAATCACAATATAAAACCCATAAGACAAAAATATAATCAAACACAAAACATTAAAAAAATTATAAAAAAAATAAATAAATAAAAAATAAATAAATAAAAAAAAATGTTTATATCACCTCGAAATGATACAAGGAACGTTTAAGAATCGATACGTTTCGAAGTAGTCTTGCCATCATAAATCTTAACAACCCAATATTTTCCACTAAATTTGTTATTTAAGGTTTAACATAAACCCTAACCCAGTTACACCAAAGAGGGAGATTGATTTGTTCTAATTTTAGGGTTTAAGGTTTTCTTTTTTGCTGTTTTCCCTCATTTTAAACACCGGAGATATTTTCAAATAGCACCCTTTATGTTTTTATCATCCAAATAGTAACTGAAAAAGTTTTTTCATCAATGGACCCACTTTTGACCATCTATTTTGAGTTTTGTCTTCTATTCTTTCTATTTTTAAAATTGCATATATATATTTTATGTACAAATTTTTTATGCACATGATACAATGGTTGTTAGGTATAGGGGTGTGTACGGTCCAAAAACCAGACCGGACCGGCTAAGACCGGACCTGATCAAGACCCGATTTCGGCAAAAATCATAGAAGTCCGGTCTCGGTCCGGGTCGGTCCGGTCCAACAAGGCCAAATTAGCCTAAATTCGTCGGTTTTGGTCCGGACCGGACCGAGCCGAGGACCGAATTAGCCCAAAAGCCGAGACTGCGGACCGGACCGAATATGGTCGGTCCGGTCGGTCCAGTCCGGTCTCGGTCGGTCCAACAGTCGGTCCGGTCCGTTCGGGTCGTATGCTCACCCCTAGTTAGGCATGTATATATGCAATTTTGAATCTTTGGAGGAATATATATACAAATGACCCTTTTATTTTATGTTTCAGTTTTAATAACACATGTCAGATTGTCAGTGTATAAATCGAAAAATCAGCAGATGAACATCTATAGCATATAAAGGTAGATGGTGGGATGAGGTTTTCTCATGCCATATCAGCTTCACATCAGGTTTTTTTTTATATAAAACTTTTTTTTTTTCAACTAGCCCTCAACTATTAAAGCATATTTTCTCTTTTATATTAATTTTTTCTATTTTCTATTATTTACAAATACCATCAAAACACAAATACACACATATAATACAATAAAATAATCTTGTCTATCTCTTTAAACTTATCTCTCTATCCTCTTATTAATTCGGGACTCAAGTCCGCTAGTCTTTACTTTAATCTTTTCCCGAAATGTGAGGTGCACTTCTTTTCTTTCCCTTGCGGATGTGTCACGTTTTCCCCTTGACTTCCAGCTAGCACACCCTTTTACGCTAAAGTTGTGTACACATCATTTTTAAAAGTGTGCAAATCTTCTCTTTTCTTTTATAATATCACTCATATATTCTAATACATTTGTTTATCCCTTTTTAATATAGATTTAATTGAAATCGACGTTGGTTTAGTAGACACGGAATACACACTCGTGTAGTTTAAGCTTATTCTTCTCATGATGAATAATGCGAGTCTAAGGAGAATTGCACCAAAAACTATAACATTGTTTATGTTAGGCATTAGTTACGACCATTGGTACCCACAGGGACGAAACAAGGGGAATCCCGCAGGTTTTGGGAATGTTATGAATTTTTTTGATATAGTGTTATTTTTTTTATAAAAAAAACATCGATTTTTCTTAAATGCGCCTGATCAATCGACATGCGTTTCTAGTATTATTTAGTTAGTATACTTACAAATTATAAATAAATATAAAATTTAGTAAAATCTCAATATGACAATGTAAATTAAAGCCCAAAAAACACCAACTTCATTTTTTATATCTTAAAGCCCAACAAAAAAAGGGGCTTTAACTTAGTGATGCATATTTCGGCAATTTCCCAAAACCAAACCGGTTTTAAAATAGGTTTTGGTTCGAGTCAATCGATCAAAAACCGGTTTTGACTCAAACCGGTTCGGGTTAAACCAGTTTTGGACATGAAAAAGCGGTTCAATGACCCCGAATCAATTCGGATTAAACCGGTTGACATCAAAACATGCAAACCAGTTTTCAAACCCTTTTTTTTTAACAAGACACGCGCATTATACATATTTTTCTTTTTGAAAGAATATACGGTCTCGTTTGATAGTCCAACACACATATGAATGAGGAGGTGATCAAATGGGTAAATCATGACAATTCATGTTTTCATCAAACAAAAAAAAAATCACATTTTCTTAAAAATAATATATCTTGCAAATGGTAAATCGTTAAGCTATGAAAAAGACACCATCACAACGAGAATTTTTTTATCTTTTGGCAGACGAACACTTTGATTTACTTTCAACATTTTTTCTCTAGAGGGTTTTTTTTTTTTTTTTTTAGTGTTGAAATTTTCGGCTCGGAAAAATCACATGTGACTTATAAAATCACTTGTGATTTGTTATTAAGTGATTTCACAAATTCCATGTGATATTTAAAATAACATATTAACCGTGATTTTACGAATTACATGTGATTTTCTGAGTGAAAATTTCGAACACTAAAAAAATACTCGAAAAAAAAAGTTCGTCAAAAGTATATATGAGTGTCCATTTATAAAAAAAAAGTTAGCCGAACCGGTGGCGACACCGGTTCATGGTTGAACCCTTTGGTCCGGTCCGGTTTTCAAAACTATATATACCATCAACTTGTTAGCTTGTATGAAGCTTTGGGTGTTTTATCAATTTGTATAATGTGTATAATAGCATTTAATTTTCATTTGAGGGTGTTTTAAAAATAACATTAATTAGTGTGTTTATATATTTTATATTTTAGATTATGTTGTAGTTTGTTTAAATTGTACATTGTGAAAATTTTATTGTACTTTTTAATAAGGGGTGTTTTAATTGGTTATTTTTAATTTGGTATATATGCTTTTAATTGGTTGTACAATGTGAATAAATTATTGTACTTTTAAGTAATGAGGTGTTTTAATAAAAGTATTAATTACACTATGCATTTCTCTCCCCTTTGACTTTCAAGATTTCATTTTTCAAGATTTAACCATACACTTTTTATATATAGTATAGATATCAGCCAAATTCACATAGTCACGATAAAGACATCCTCATTGCATTAAACTTACTTGGGTATATCACCACATTATCACTACACTTTCCTACATAAAAAGTTTTACAATCCATTAAACTTTACATTTTACAATGATAAACTCACTTCCACATGATTATACTTTTTTCATAAGAGCATCATGTGTAATAACACCGTTAACACCAAAAAGTATTACCATATCGGCACCACATCACGATCCCCACTTTTAACATCAACACCGATCTTCACCGATCTTCACCTTTTGGAGACTTTTAACATCAACACCCAAAAATTCCCTCACTAATAACATCCATAACACCAACCTTTAAGATCTACCATTTTATTTTATTTTTAAACAAACTAAATTTTATTAACTCAAATAAAAATATAAATTTCATTTATATAAAAAAGATACAAAGTTAAAATTACAAAAAAAAAAAAAAAAAAAAAAAAAAAAAAAAAAAGTTCAAATAGTCACACACACATTTCTGAATTTGGACTCCAGTGTCACGGATTTGTCTCTACAAGGGTCTTTCGTGCGGCATTTAGTCTCGACTAAGCTCAATCTTACTCGAACACTCAACAATGTATGCAACTAAAGAAAGCTTCAAAGAAGAGAACAAGTGAAATATGAAAAATGTTTTGTATTACTAAAGAACTTTACAAGATTAATTAGAGCACAAGGTATGCAAGGACCCAATAACACATTATTGGTATGCCACATCAGCGCCACATCATACACCTCCCAATAACACACCAATAACTCAAACAACCCTCCCTCATAACACACCACTAACATCACCTGTAGGTCCCGCAAAATACCCCACCAAATATACTTCTCACTCACAATAAAAAAACACACATAAAAAGGTGAATTTGGCTTGAGCTAGTGGAGTGGCTCAAAACACAAAAGAGTGCATTTGGCACAAGTTTGGCATGTTGGCCGGTAAGGTTGGCACACCAACGGCTCACCAATGGCTCACCAATGGCACCCCATACCTTGTGCTCTTACAAGTGAACTTTGTTGGATGCCTTCATCAAATGAGGCTTACATCTATTTATACTACTATGTACATTATTCTACAAAGTTCCATGAAGCTATTAGGATTTTCATGAGGTTCTAGTCCTTCTAAGATACTTTAGAGCTTCTTATACTTTCCAACATATTCTAAAGGTTTTCAAGATTATCAAAAATCTTTCAAGAGAAGTGTAAAATAATTCGGAATTCCGAACATGCTCGTAAACGATCTCGTCGAGTAGGCGGGTGGTGACACCAAGCCCACTTAACACACGACCCACATTTTATTTATAAAAAGAAAAAAGAAAAAGAAAAAAATTATAACTTTTATCGTTTTCTTGGTTTGGTTGCAAACACACACAACATACACACGATACCATTTCCTCCATTTTAAAATCAACAATCAAAAAAATAAAATAAAAATAAAAATAAAATGCAAAGCGTTAGTTTTTTATGTTGCACATTGTGGTAACACCGTTGTCAACGTGATTTCCACGTCAGCCCAATGCCAGGTTAGGTGCTATTATACCTAATGCTTTAAAGTAGGGCTGAGCGTCGGTCAAAAACCGACCCGAACCGAACCGAGAAAACCGAGGACCGAAAACCGTGAAAAACGCGAACCGAAACCGAACCGAATGTTGTCGGTTCGGTTCGGTTTTTCGTCGGTTCAGTTCGGTTTTGTCGGTTTAGGTGTGTTTTGGCATGTTTTTGTCGGTTTTAGGCCGAACCGGACCGAACCGAACCGAAACCGAAAGCATGTAAAACCCGAAACCGAAACCGAACCGACGAGTTGTCGGTCCGGTTCGGTTTTTGTCGGTTCGGTCGGTTTCGTCGGTCCGGTTCGGTTTAGAACCTTCGGTGCTCAGCCCTACTTTAAAGTGAGACAATTAAATAACAAAATGATGTATTAATTTAATGAAAAAGTAGAACAGTTTGGCCCGCATAACCGATTTAATGATAGTATGTTCTGAAACAAACCTTATTTACACGAGCTGAACTCACAATGTTATTGCACGTATGCTAAGTATGCTAATGAGCCACTTAACGAGTTGGATCAACCCTTATTCCCTCTTAATGGGGAGAGTTACAAAAAATGATCTCTCTATAATAAGTGACTTATATGAAAATGGCCCACACCACTTATTTTAGTAAACAAGGCCTAAGTATGCTAAGAGTAATGTATATATACTAATAAAGTTATGCTATAAGGGTTAAAATATCATTGACCAAAAATAATAATGCTTATTATTTCTTTAGTGCTTTTCTAGAGAAAAAAAACACCTGAATCATTGTGCATAAAAATCATCCCTTAGATATTTCAGCTGTTTAACAGATGACCAACAAACCATAGATAACAATTTTGAAAAATCCCAAATTGCACTAAAACAAGAACACAATAACCTACAAACCATAAATGTTAATCCTTTTGTAGCTGTAACAGAAGAAGGATCATGACACTTTATTAATGTCGTCTCTTAACAAGTGGAATTCATAGACCTACTTTCTATTTTATTGACCTAGCTATATCTTGGGATGGTTTTTGTTTCTTTGCTCCAACCTCCAATGGGACATCTGCACCTACATATATATTACACAGAGACAATGTCATTAACCAAAATTATGTCTTAAGTTTGGATGCAAAGATAACAAGCACATAAAAGGAGTTAAGGGATCTGTCAAACATTCTTTCCTCACATCTTCAAACCTGATCAAGTATAACAGAGTGGCATCAGAAAAACAAAGGATTTGCATCAGATAAATAAATACATACATGTGTAGTTGTATGTCTTAATTGTTTCATTGCTCACCAACAAATATAAACCTTTCATATCCCAAAATTCAAGTTTCACTAATCATGGGCTTTGATATACTAGAAGTATGTTTTTGGCCATTTGACATGTTCACAATATAGAATAACCACAGTAAACTATATTCCTAAAGTGATGGATGGTATTTACATATGTCAGTTATAGCTTAGAGACAAAATGCTTTTGGTAAAAAGATGGAAAGTCACTTGCTGAATTCAAATGAAAATTATTACAAACACTACAATGGAAGTTCAGGGTAAATAAAATTATTAACCTTTAGAGGACATGTACTTTTTCTGATTCGAATGTCTGGAGTTTGAGGAAGCTAGGACGATAAGCCATTCCAGTAAAGAATATTCTAAACATATCTCGTTTTTCAATTGTTTTCTTCAGAGGACAATATACCAACAAACAATTATCACGAAGTAACATCAGAATTGTTCCATCTTCTAAACCCTCCAATACAGTCACAGGTTCACGTATCAACCAAACCAGGCTAATACTTTGCTTGATCACCACCTCTTTATGCCAAGATTTCTTGATCCCGTATTCCTTCATCACCCAAATCGTAAATTCAACAGTGGATGAATCACATTGACATAAACAACCTTTTAAGACTCCCAAATTTTGGCAGCGAATATTACCACGTATTTCTTCATAAGGGGGTGATGGAAATAAATGAAATGTCTCTTTGTCGATATCAAAAGCATAAAGCCCTTCAGGAGAAGGGTCATCACGAAAAGTCCAATGAACACACCCATTCAAAAAAGGTCCATTCTGGAACTCCGTAAGCCAGTAAGGAACATGACCAAGAGATCTCCATTGGCCTGTGCCAAGGGTGTAAATTTCAGCTTCCATTAGACGAGGCCGAACTGAGGTAAGGTATGGTTGTAAATCCGTTTGGAAAATCCGTATCACTTTGTATTCCTTTGTCAGTAACCCGACTCCAAAACCATAAACGATTGTTGCAAAAGTCTCTTCTCTATAGTATCGTTGCCTAGGAAGGATCATATATTCTCTGGTGATTGGATTGCATATATAAGTGTTGTCATGATAGTTAAAATATTGCCACAAACAGACCAACCCGTTGACTGAACCCACTTGAAGTAGCATAGTATTGTGAAAAATAGGTTCAAGGTTAAGATCAACACTCGTGACATGATCATGGTGTAAACGTGTGTCATCACCCTCGCGTTCAATCTCCAACCACTTCAAAACGCCTGGTTCGTCCACACGGCTGTATCTAAAACTCTCTGGCTGACAGTTATGATGAATCATGACGCCTGAAGGTGATCTCGAGAGATGCAGATTAACAAAATAAGATTCTGAAACATATTCATACCAATTCTTGCATACGCACTTGCAATGGATGATTGTCTTAACAGGAAGCCTTGAGAGAATATCGGCTATCACATTTCCAGGTAAGTCTTCCATTGATGGGCTGAGAGACGACATGATCTTTGGAGTAACTGTATTTCATAAGAAACATCGATTATGAAATGTATATATGTTTTACATTCAGGGACAAAGAGCAAGGACACTAGCGGGGTCACTTGAAATTCAATTTATAAAAGAAATATTAGTTGTGAAATACGGGGCTTTCCTATATTTCGACATGTTAACAACACCAAAATTCAAAGGGATTTCATTTCATCATAGGAATTGACTGACTTCATGTGTCTAAATCTATTTTTTCTTAAAGACATACATGGATTAGATTATGAGTGAAATGATGACTCACAAAACACGAATCAAGTAGATTATCCTCACACCCCTTGCCCCAATATCAATCATTTTGGTAATCTTTTTTATTTTATTTAACATGATTGTTAGATGATTTGTCAATAATAATCTTAAGATTCGTAATTCAATGATATCAATGAGAAATATAAATCAGTATAAACAAATTTTAGAAAAAAATAAAAATAAATAAATAAAAATACCCGAAATTGTCAAATTGCGATCTAACACCTGAGATACGCGTTATGGAAATGGGATTCAAATGATGATCCTGATCATAAAAAGTTGCCAACGAAAATGACGGATTTGGATCCAGGTGTTTTGACAATTTGTTTGACCCGTGTGTTCGTATGGGCTGATGAATGAACAATTTGGACTCTACTGGGCATGTAAATGAGTCTACCAACTCGTATGGGCTGATTAAACAATTTGAACTATCAACTATGGTGGTTTTAGTTAGACATGTGACAATACAATATATAATGGAAAATTGCATATATATATATACTAGTTATAATACCCGTGCACGCACGAGGTTTTTACATATATTTTTTTATCATATATTAATACCATGTATATTTACTTAAAATGTAATGAACTTTTCATTTATTACTTTAGTATAAGTCATAACCGTAGATACCAATTTATATGTTTTATACTTTTGAGAAACCCCAAAACACACTCAAAATAGGTTATATGATACATCAAGGCACTAAAAATATAAGTAGTTTAAATCCGAACATGTAAAATGACACCAAAATAATCACTTTAGCCAAACATTAAAAGTTGATTATACTACATATAATATATAAGTATCAACATAATCACTTTTACAGCTCAATTCCAAATACCCTTTAGAAAATTATGACCACCACATCTCTTATATACTTTTCAGGATGGAATTAAAGAAAAAACAAAAAATTGGGTATTCAACTTTTAAAGTAGTCACCTGCCCAGATAGTCCGGAAACATCAAACTCTCTATTATACCTCATTTGATCAATATGCTAATGATGTTTTTGTTTTTGTTGATGTTGAAAACTTGAAACTGTTGTTGCTCAAAATTCCTAAACATTTCTTGTTCTCTAGCAACATCAACTACTTGATGTTGTTGTGCCTCAAATAACTGATGTTGATTATGAGCATCTAGGGAAGTACCCGGTCCTTGAAAGCCTAACATTGGCTGCATATTAGAATTGGTCCCATTTGTCCCAACACTGATCGCATATACCCTTGGGATCATCCATATTTAAGAGTTTCTTCATCTTGTTGATAACAATGCATAAGATAAGTACAATGCACTCCTAAACAAAACCAAATTTGATAAAATTCATTTAACAGAATGTTTGCACACTTAACAGTCCATTACCTCCTGAGCTAATATTCTATGCCATACAGTCGAATGGATGAAAAGGGTAAAACCAAAGTGGATTCAAATTAAAAAACCACCTAGATTATTATTGTTGTATATTTGGTAGTCATATATGACACTGAGCTATTGATAAATTATAAAATGAGTGAATAAAAAAGTTTTTTTGGTAGTCATATATCTGATGTTTTGCAGTTACTGAGAAACTTCCCTGCGAGTTCACCCACTTCAGTAACCACGGAAATATCACATTGCCAACTGAGACAATAAAGATTATAAAGCTTTAATGAAGAACTAACACATTAATTTTCATACAGTGCAAATCTCTTTAATGCAAATGACCAAAAAAACCAAGACCGAAAGGGGGATTTCAACCAATGGTCAAAAAGCAAGTTTGTAAATTCAACTAATTTACTTAAGAATGGGTTAATTTTGTATTCTCTTATACTTTTAACGGGTCAACTAAAAACAAAAAGTAAACGGGCATAACGGGTCGGCCAAAGTGTATTTTAAATGCATTGTTGGGTTCAGTAAATACCCAAACCCCTTAATCTAGGATTTGAATAGAAAATAACCTAAGTGTTTAATCCGTTAAACACTATCAGGTCACTGAGTGCATAGTCTCTCAGTGAGCCATCTTCAGGATACTCAGTACGAGGCGAAGAAGAAGCCTCTCCACTCAGCAAGGCGAAACTTAATGGGTGAAGACTAAGTCAAGAAGAAGATGGTGGATTCAGTGAGTGATGACAATAACTCACTGAATCCCTAAGACTCCTCTCCAACTGTTAGCACTGAAGACAAACTGAAGGAAGAGACTGAAGGCTTTGAAGACTGAAGAATAAGCGGGACTAGGCGGGAAAAGTTTACCCAGATAAAACTAAGTCCCCAAGTGCTTTACCCAGATAAAACTAAGTCCCTATCTACTAAAGCCATATAATCCCATTTATAGTAAGCGGCGATACTAAAGGATTCTCTGTTAAGGAAAGAAGCTTCGCCGCCTGACTACTAATAGCAAAGTAAACAGTAATCGAATATATCTATATTCGTGATTACTGTGATCAATGTATTTGTCTTCTAGGTTAAAGTTAAAATCATACTTGTATAAATAGCATAAGAGAATGAGTGAAAAGTTTAAGCTTGTGAATTGTAAAAATACACATACACACAAGCCAACTTTTCACTCTTCCAAATACAACTTTATCCTTGAGCTAGCTCAGTGGGTTCTAAGAGTTGTGCTCAGACTTAGCCTGAGCTTAGAGAGGAGTCACCCAAACTTTGTCATTTCAATCCCAAGTACTATTCCGCAAGTACTTTGGTAACGTATTATTTTGATTTATTTCTAATAAGAATATGATGTTGAAAATAACTTAGTGTGTTTTACTTACGTTAATTTCAGTCATTATTCACTATTAAATTGTTTTAAGTACTTAATTGTTTTTTAAACGATAGTGAATAGGGAACAACAAGTGGTATCAGAGCAAGGCTGATTATAAAACCTTTTAAGCCGCTCTAAAAAGTTTTTAAATCAGGATTCAATGACAAACAAGGAAGTTGTGTTGATTGCTTTTAGGAGAGACGATGTTTATGTCTTAGACATGTCAACTCTCTCTAAAGATGGAACCTGTCTCTTTGCCAAAGCCACTGAAACTATCAATTGGCTGTGGCACAAGAGACTCTCACACTTAAACTTCAAAAACATCAACAACTTAGCAAAACAAAACAAGGTCCTTGGCTTACCATCACTGGTTTTTGCAAAAGATAAACCATGCTCAGCCTGTGAAAAAGGCAAACATAAAAGAGCATCTTTCAAAACCAAGCAAAACTTCTCTATCAAAAGCTGCCTTCACCTCTTGCATATGGATCTCTTTGGACCAGTCAGTCCTAGATCAATCCAGCATGAGAAGTATACACTTGTCATTGTTGATGAGTATTCAAGATACACTTGGGTATACTTTCTTTCCAAAAAGAGTCAGGCAGCTGATACTATAATGTCATTCATCAGGAACATTGAAAACCAGAATGACATTATAGTGAAACAAATCAGAACTGACAATGGTACTGAATTTAGAAATGCTGAGCTTGAGAGTTTCTGTGATGAGAAGGGAATCTCCCAAAATTTCTCATCTCCTTATACCCCTGAACAAAATGGAGCAGCTGAAAGGAAAAACAGAACTCTCATTGAGGCTGCAAGAACCATGTTAAATGGCTCAGCCCTTTCAAAGCATTTCTGGACTGAAGCAGTTAAAACAGCCTGTTACACTCAAAACAGGTCAATCATTGTCAAAAGACATAATAAAACTCCATATGAGATATTCAAAGGTAGACTTCCTGACATCAGCTACTTCCATGTGTTTGGATGTCCTGTGTTTATTCATAACCACAAGGATCATCTAGGCAAGTTCGATGCTAAAGCTGATGATGGATACTTTCTAGGTTACTCATTGATCTCCAAAGCCTTCAGGGTATTTAACACAAGGAGACAACAAGTTGAGGAAACTTATCATGTCACCTTTGATGAAAGTATAGAAAGCATCAGGTTCACCAACACTTCAGTGGAAGAAATAGGAATTGATAACTCATCAAGATATCCTCCTGATAAGTACAACATTGAAACCAATTCCTCATACCAAGCTGATGCTGACATCTCATATTATGTCTTGCCTCACAACCTGTCACAACCAACTATCAGTGAATTCATTGATAATCAGTCAGTCCCTACTGGGATAGGTAACACTGATCCAAATGATCAGGATCCTATAACTCAAGAACCTCTACCAGAACAAGACATCTCAACAGATGATCTAAATGATCTTGTGGCTCTTGCACCTGAACTCACACCTGAACTCCCAGTGACATCTTCAAGCTCAGATCCCAGACCACAAAGTAAGTGGACAAGATCTCAGGACATTGAGCTTGTAAACATCATTGGTGAACCCACTGAGGGCATGCTCACTAGAAGCATGGCTGCTAACTTAACTGCAGCTTCAGCCAATGAATGTCTATATGCTGATTACCTATCAGAGATAGAACCCAAAAGTGTCACTGAGGCTCTAAAATACCCAAGCTGGGTTCAGGCTATTCAAGAAGAACTGCAACAGTTTGATAAAAACAAGGTCATGACCTTGATCAAATGTCCTCAGGATGTAGTAGTCATATGAATGAAGTGGGTTTTCAGAAACAAAACTGATGAAAACGGCACTGTCATTAAAAACAAAGCCAGACTTGTAGCCAAAGGTTACAGTCAACAAGAAGGCATTGACTATGATGAAACATTTGCTCCTGTTGCAAGAATGGAAGCCATCAGGATCTTTCTTGCATATGCAACATACATGAACTTCAGGGTCTACCAAATGGATGTTAAAAGTGCATTCTTAAATGGTGATCTCAAGGAAGATGTATATGTTCAGCAACCTCCAGGCTTTGAGAGTAGTGAATTCCCTGACTATGTCTGCAAGCTTGACAAAGCCCTTTATGGACTTAAACAAGCTCCCAGGGCATGGTATGAAACTCTCTCAGCCTTCCTGATACAAAACAAGTTTGTAAGAGGAAAGATAGACAACACTCTGTTTGTCTATAGAACTCAACAGGATGTGATTCTAGTCCAAGTGTATGTTGATGACATCATCTTTGGCTCAACAAACTACAAACTTTGCAAACAATTTGAAAAACTGATGACAAAGAAGTTTGAAATGAGCATGATGGGGGAACTCACATACTTTCTTGGACTACAAATCAGGCAAACTGATAAAGGAATATCCATCAGTTAAGAGAAATACACCAGAAATCTCTTGAAGAAATATGAGATATCTGACTGTGCCTCAGTGAAGACTCCAATGGTCCCACCTAACAACCTTGGACCTGATCTCACTGGAAAATCAGTCAATCAAACTCATTTCAGAGGGATTGTGGGCTCACTGATGTATCTAACTGCTTCCAGACCAGACATTCAATTCTCAGTCTGTCTAATAGCAAGATATCAGTCCAATCCTAACGAATCCCATCTCACAGCAGCCAAAAGAATACTCAGGTACCTGAAGGGAACCCCAAACCTTGGACTCTATTATCCAAAATGCTCAGGGTTTGATCTCAAGGGTTACTCTGATTCTGATTATGCTGGCTGTAACATGGACAGAAAAAGTACCTCAGGGTCCTGTCAATTTCTTGGAGGAAAACTAGTTTGTTGGAGTGCTAAAAAGCAACAATCAGTGGCTATGTCCTCAGCTGAAGCTGAATATGTAGCTGCAGCAAGATGTTGTGCCAATGTATTATGGATGAAAAGTCAACTCAGTGACTATGACATCCATTACAAAATGGTGCCCATCTTCTGTGATAACACCAGTGCTATTGCAATCTCCAACAACCCTGTCATCCACCAAAGAACCAAACACATTGATATCATATATCACTTCATCACGGATCACATAATGAAGGGAGACATTGAACTTCATTTCATCCCTACTAAATATCAACTGGCTGATATCTTCACAAAACCCTTGGATGAACCTACCTTCAGGAGACTGAAAGCTGAATTGGGAATGCTTGACATTGAAAGTCAGGTATCTGAAAACCAATCTCAGTAAGTTCTCTGAAATGGTTCATTCTCCCTGAACATCCAAAACAAACCTCTCACTGAATGAGTAAGACTCACTCAGGGTCCCTGACAGAAAGCATTGAATGAGTAACTAAATGCTCCAAGTATTAGTTACTTAAATGTCCTAGGTTGGTAATCCCACCAATTTAATATAGGAATACATGTCTTACTGTCAGGAGTATCATCATTTACCTCACCCCACTTGGCATTAAATGCCTTCTCTCACATAAAATATCCTATGGATATTTTATTACTGATAAAGTGCACTTTTACTGTGCATTGCAACTGTTTTCCTTGAAAGACGGGATTTTACTGCGTGAAGTGGTGGGTGGCATTAAATGTGGAATATCAAACGATTTAAAAAAATGGTATTTACATATCCACGTTTATACAAAAACCACCCCTCTCACTACTCTATAAATACCCTCTTCAAAAACCACAAAACACACACAAATTATTTTCTGCAACTAAACTCTGTCAAAATCCTTTCTCAAATCCAGAACAATTTGTGTGTTCTCATAATCTTTAAAACCTCTTTTGGAAGACCCTCATTGTAAACATTTACAAAAGTTTTTCATCACAAACTTGAGATATCTAAATACTCTGATTGTTCTAGTCAAAACATTTTTTTAACCCTAAAATCTTCTTTGGAAATGGCTAGAACACAATCTCTCCAGTTTGCTTCTCAGTGGGTAGGGGATCTTACTAACGTTTAATTTAAAACAAATAATGTCATAGGAAATTTTGAATACCCTGAAAATGTCCCAACCTATAAAGACATTATAAAAATTTTATTCAACTGCCCACTCAAAACGGCCTTTGTAAAATGTCCCTCAGTACTGTACCCAAACTACCTCAGGGAGTTTTGGGCTTCAGCTAAAGCCTTTGACCCGACACCTTCTACTGATGAGAATAACCTTAGACCACTCAGGGAGTATCTCATCAGGTTCAGTCTTAATGGGGGGCAACAATACACCCTGGATTACAAAAACGTTTTGCACTTCAACAGGGTTAGATTATAACAAAGGTATTTATGTCGCCCATCCTGAACCCTCCACAGTGAAGGATGGGTTAAAACAAATCGTTTTCGATCCAACTTTTTTGGAAAAGACCCCTGATGAGTGTCTAAATACTCATCATTTTTGTATAATCTAAACTGCAAAATCATCTGAAAACACTCAGAAACACATCAAAATGATCAAAATATCACAAATCAGTGTTTTATGTGTTTTAAATGCAAAAATATCAAAATCAGATGAAAAATGTATAAAGTTTGCAAAATTGGCAGTTTTAGTCCCTCAAGTTTTAAAAGTTGTCAAATCTAGTCCCTGGAATTCAAAAATATGGAATTTGATCATTCAAGGTCCCTGAAGTATTTTAAGTTGTTAAAAATGATCCTTGAATGATTCTTTGGTCAATTGGCAAGAAAGGTCCCTAAACTTTGGAAAATTGCAAAATTAGTCCTTGGACTTTTAAAAAATGGATTTTATGCAAAAAGGGTCCTTGTTCTATAAATGTTTGTCATGTTTGGTCCTTGTGTGAGCATTGGAAAAAGTTCACTTTCAGTCCTTGAGGTTTGGATAATTTACACTTTTGGTCCTTGTTGTTACTACTTAACCAAACGGACACAATTTTAATATCTAGGCCCAAATCCAACACAAGCCCAACCCCATTGGCCCCCTTGACCCTTGAAGCCAGGTCATAAACATTATGAACCCCCAGCCAAACCCTTTTGACCTTCCCCCGTGTTATTAACCCCTTCGGTCAACCAAAGTCAAACACAAAGAATACCGCCCAAACACTGTAGCTCCTTCTCTTCAACCCCTGTAACACCAAAACCAGAGATGGTATTCCATCCTTTTCAACCCCCCTTACCTTGTCCCCTCCACCTCCTCTAAACACCAAAAACTTTAATTGATTGAAACCAAACTCCAATTAATGTCTAAACCTGCTTTGAAGAAATATTTGGCGCCAAAATCACAAGTGGATGGTTCTGATGAGTTTGAGTGATCCAATGGCTGGAATTTGGTGGGATAAGCTCAGAGACATGTGGGGATGCTGAAAAGTCTATAAAGGAAAGAGAAGAAGCAATGTATCATCTATCTAGAGTAATGTTAGAATTTTCTTAATCGTTTTTATTTTATTCAAGTCTTTAAGTGTAATTTCAAGCTTGTAATAACTTTGTTAAAGTATCTTAAGTGTATTTGAATGTTTTCCAGTAACTAATTTCAAGTTCTAATCTCATTTCAAGTTTTTGCATTTCCAAATTCAAAAATCTCAAGAATGTTTAAATGTTGTTGTTAGGTGTTTGAATGGACTGAAATAGGTCATGTAAGCTCCCATAAAGCTTAATCAAGCTTTTAGAAACATTTAAAATCAGTTTAGAAGCAAAATCAGAAATTCACCAAAAATACCATTTAATTAGTGAAAATTCAAAAATCACTTGGAAATGATATACACAGCTGGAGCAGGGTAAATCATGGATGGCCTTGGGTTAGTAGCTTAGTGGTAAGCTTATAGGGGTGTTCATTGGTTCTGAATCTCAGTTTTGAGCTTGGAAGCTTCTGTAAGCACCTTTGATCACTTTTGCATATCATTGTTGAAGTTGCTCATTAGCTTTAATATCTGTTTCTTGGTGTTATTTAACAGTAGTTAAGTGCTTTTGATCATTGAAATCAGTAGGGTGTTCTTTTAAATTTGTGTTTTGCAAAAATCTCATTTGGACAGTCAAAATAGCTTAAGTCTCATTTCTTAGTTTTAAGTTGCTATTACTGTTGGTTCAAGCTTATTTGATCTTATTTAATGATTACATGATGTCTGTAATCAGTTTCATGGTTATAAGTTGTGGTTTGCTTTGAAAAAGTTCTAAAACAGTCAAAAAAGGGGTGTTTGTTTTAGCCTGTTTATCTGTGATCAAGAGAGTTTAAGACAGTACCATTCTTTGTTTTGTGTCACTATAATACCTAATATCTCAGTTTAGTCATAAAAACCAGTGTTCATAAGCAAAAAGTCAAAATATCTTTGGATCAAATATTGTGTACTCACTGTGTGAATTTTGAGATCAAAGATCATGATTTTGTGTTAGCAAGTTGTTAATCTTGCTCAAGTCAGTCTTAGTTTACCTTAACATAACATATTCATTGCTTAAGATCAGATCAAAGTTCACTTTGGTCAACTTTTTAGTTGTTCTCAAAAAGTCAAAATTCCATCTTGGTCGTTTTTGAATAAAAAAGGAAATTTCACTGTGTGTTTATTAATAAGATTTAGTTTATAAGCTCTGGGGGTATTATAGTTTGGTTGCTAAAAAAAAATACAAAAATACTAGATCTCCTTGAATCAGCTTTTAAAGTACTTATTTTCTAGCTTTTTGTGAGTACCTGTTTCATAATTGTGCCCTGTGCACCAGTTTCATGGCTACTTTTATAAGCTTGCACTGAGCTTATTAGTGGTCCAAATCTGGTGATCTTTGGTTCTTTGGGTAGCCAACCTAGCTATCTTGAGGTTCCAACTCTTGTTTTTCAATTTGAAGCTTAATAGCTAGGGCTGCAAGTAGCCTCAAGCTTGTCCCATTTCTGTGTTCTACATAAGTGCTTATTTGCTTTTTTGTAGCTTATCAGTATGAGTGTTTGTGTTTTCTAGCTTCATTTGAGTTGTTTTATCTTATTTGCATCTGTATCTATCCTTGGTTTCATCTGTCAAGCTTGTTTGAGCTTATTTCCACCAAATAAGCTCTTAAGCTAACTGTTGGTCCATAAGCCATCAAAACTGCTTATTGGTGACTTATAAAATTTTTGTCTTTGTTAAAGTTTCATATAATCAGTAGTAAAGTAGTTTTCAAAAAGGAAATCCAGAAAAAGATCAATAAAAAAACAGTGATAGCATTTATTTAATAGTTTTAGCTTTTTGATTTTTCTTTTAATCTTATTAATAAGCAAATCTTGTTTTTTCTATTTTTCTTAGGTTTCTGTCATCATATAGTATTTTTAGAAAAAAGTTTCATATTTTTCTCTATCTTTTTAGTATTTATTGTAATTTTAATTAGTTAAAAATAGTAATTAATTAGTAATAAATAAATAAAAAGCATAAAAAATATATTTTCAGTTTTAAAACTTGTTTTATCATATTTTAGATTTTTAAAAATTAAAATTTTATTTTTCCAAGTTTATTTTATATTTTCTAGTAATTAAGTGTATTTTAAATAGTTATTAATTAGTAATAATTAGATAAAAAGTGTGAAAAATATATTTTTAATTTTAAAATTAGTTTTATAGTATTTTAGATTTTTCAGAATCATAAGTTTATTTTTCTAGCCTTATTTTGTATTTTCTTCTATTTTAGAGTATTTATTAAATAGTTTAAATAGTTTTTAATTAATAATAATTAATTAAATAGTGTTAAAAATAATTTTCTTTTTCTAAATATTTTCTTTTATTTTTAGGATTCCAAAAATGTTATTTTCATATTTTTAGGTCCTTTATTTCTTAGATTTTACTTTTTATTTTGTACGTCTACGTAGTTTTTAAAACTTACGTTTACGTTTTTCTTATCTGATTGTTGTGCTTCCCTATTCTGTATTCCATTCCATCCCAATCAATCAGTAGTGTAATATTTCTAATCAAAACCTTTACAGATCACTATCCTTAGTGATCATTCTATCTTCTGAGTTTGTTTTAACACACCATTGAGTCTCCGTGGGACTAAACGACCCGGGAATTCATTATATTCTCCAGGACTTCATTGCATTTGTGTCTGAACTGTTTTAAGCCTGTTACGGCTGGTCATTCACAAGTGGCCAGCTTGTGTGATTAGACTTGACTGTTTTCAGCACAGATCAACCCCAGTCACTAAAAGGTCATTCCCCGTGGCTTGGAGGATCCTCTTCACTTTTGTGATTCAGGTCCTCGCCGGGAACCACTCATCCAGTGAACAAGTTAACTCTATTCAGTTGATGATGGCATACTGCCTGATGAATGGGGTCACTGTCGACATAGGGGAGATCATTTACAGTGATCTCGTAACGAAGCTACAGAGCAAAACTAGGACGAAGTACGTTTCGTATCCTAGGTTTGTCTCTTGTGCTTTTCAATCGTTACTGGGTTCAAATTATACTCAGGATGAAAATTTTGGAAATTTACCTGGCATCCTGAGCCCATCAAATTTTCAAAAGGACCCATCCCTTGTCACTCCCATTGAAATGACGACCCACATGATTGCTGTAAACAATCAAAGTGGACCAGTGTCTCCAAACCCTGCTCCTAAAAAGAGAAAGGGGAAGTCTCAGACTGGGACTAAGACTAAACCAAAGTCTCAGGGCCTTGAGGCTTCAGGAGCACAGCCTAAGAGGCACAAAAAGCCTGAGACTAAACAGACACCCACTGACCAGGCAACAACCACCCCCGTGACAACGAAGGACACTGATACATCACAGTCATTGCCCTTGGTCACACCTACTACTCCCCAAGATCCAGAGGGAAACAAACAACCCGCTGGTAGGGGAGCGCCTTCCACTATGCCTGATGATGACATTAACAAATCCAAGTCTTTGTCTAAGGGCACACTGATCGATCCCAAAGACTCAGGGGGAAACAAACAACCCACTGTTAGGGATACAACAATCACTGACTCCGCCAAAGGCACTGGGAAACACCCACCAGTGTCTCAGGGGTCACTGGGGGACAAAGACTCGGAGGGAAAGAAACAACCCGCCGATATGGAACCCAAAACCAATCCTGACTCCGGAGAAGGCACTAACGGGGGACAAAGACTCAGAGGGATATATACCACCCGCTGATATGGAACCCATCACCAACCCCTTACTCACAATTGCTGATGTCACTGGTATTCTATTCTCAGAGGATGAACTTGCTGAAACTGAAGATGAAATTTTATCAGCTGGAGAAGAAATGGACGCTAAGGTTCAATCTGAACAAGAGCCTCAGCCTGATCCAAAGGAGCATACTGAGTCACCATTTCATCTAGAAGATAATGACTCAGACTCCTCATCATCCAGCTCTGGGGAATTTAACCGTTTTGACAACATTCTTCCAGTCACTGAAAGGCAGCTGGTTCAGTGGATCACTAAAGCCTCAAGGAGACTGTACACTAGGGTTACTGAACAATTTTGGGATCAACACACTGAAGCGGCAGCCAGCTACGCTGATCTTCGATCTGATGTGCTCACCTTCAATGAAAATGTTCATGAGCACAGAGATCTCATGTACCAACACCTTATCAGACTGGATGAAAACCTGGTTAAGTTTCTCAAGCATCTTCAGTCATGTGGAGTTACAATTGATGAAATCAGGGATGCTGTTAAAGAGGACCCAACAATCAATGCCAAAGTACTGGAAGCCACTGAGGTGTATGTGAAAAATTCATCTCGACTAATTGAACTGATTGAAATGCTCCAATCTGCCAATGTTCAGGGTCTCCAATCTTCGGTTCAGTCTCTTCAGACCTCAGTGGACTCATTAAACACCCAGGTAGCTGCTATGGCTCAGGCCACGTCTTCCATGGCTTGGAATCTTGGTCCCCGGATGACTGCTTTGGAGCTTTCTCAGGCTAACTTGGATACAAAGGTCACTGGTCTTCAAGCAGATACTTCAGAGATTAAGGCTATGATCACTGAAATATATCAGGCCTTCAAGGGTCAAGCAGCTCCGTCCCCCTCAGCACCAACTCCAACTCTTGCCCTCACTGAAGTTCCGGAAACAGTTGAGGGGGAGAATACTGCTGAAGAAACTCCTCTTCACACTGAGGGGGAGCAAACACCACCAGTCTCAGTAGCTCCCACATCATCTGCACCAGTTTAAGCAATACCCATATCATCACTACCACCACAATCATCAACAACAACAACACTGACGGTCGCAACATCAATCATGACAACGACACCACCCTTAGTTGCATCATCTTTCTCAGGCCAGGACAAAGGCAAAGGCATAATGACAACTGCTGAGCCTGATAAGATTCCCTACAAAATCGGTGACACTGAATACCTCTTTACTCCTCAACAGCTAACCAAACACCTTGCTAAAGAAGAAAGGAAATTGAAACAAGCTGAGGATGACAAAAAGAACAGAGAAGCACTGGCAAAGGTTGTCGCCGAAGAAGCTGAGAACATGGGATTAGATGCAAGCAAGCTCCAAAAGGGTCAGGCAGGACAAAAGTTCAAGGAAGCTTAGGCTGCTCAAATGACTGAAATGAGAAAACAGTTGGAAGAAAAGAAGAAGAAAACTGAAGCTCTCAGGCAAAGCAGAATTGAGCATTACAACTGGACAATGACCAGCCGTAGGCTTCCTGAAAAGATCACATATGTCAAGATTATTCCCAACACCAAACCACTGGCTATGAATGTTTATAGAGGGGATGATAAAAGACACTTCGAGGTTCATGATCCCCTAAAATTCACTGACTTTGGGATAACTGAACTCGATGAACTTGGTCCAATTATTGGAAAGAAGCAAAATAAGGTGGTCAAGGAGCTGATGAAGATGCTCAGCAAAAGATATGAAAGGCTGAGAGATGCACCAGCCCAACTAGGAATTCAGCCTGCCTTGACTGCACCTCAAGGATCTCAACCACAAGCATCCACTGGCAAAAGGAAAAAAAGTTGAGTTCCAACCTGAGATCAAAGTGCCTCGCTTAGAATGCAACAGAGAGCTGCCTGAGGGTGTGAAATTTGTGAACTGTTTAGTGATTGAAAAGCCTGAAAGCGGGCTATTCCACATTGATGTCTATGGAAACCCAGCATTTCAAAGATGGAGTGATATTGATCAGGCTGGTGTGGCTGCAATGCTAAGCTACATACCTGTGGCCTCTTAGATCCAATCCCCAGCAAACATCAGGTTTTGTCAAGACCTGAATGCTAAGATAAGAGACCATCCTGACAGGAAAACACTCATCACCAAGAAAGTGAAGCTTGAAGCACTGGGAATCCATCTGGACTGACATCATGTTATCTTTTTGTTAGACACAAGACCTTGATAGATCTTAAGCACTCGGGGATCGTTAGCCTTGCCTATGTAATCACAAGCAAACTAATAGAAGATCTCTACAACTTGTTATGGTAGCGGAAAATAAATACAAGTTATAGTGACTAAGAACACTTTTGATCCTCTATGGATCTTTGATTATAGAAACTCTATGTTTCGGATAGAATACAAGACTTGAGAAAACTATTGAAAAGCTTATCAATTACAAACTAATATGGTTTCTTATATAGGCAAGAAACCCTAATAAGCGTTGACAATTTACGCTTCTACTACTACACTAGACTAAGCATGCAACTAGACAAGCATGCAACTAATCATATTGTTTTGTTAATCATCGTGTTTATTCTGAGTAAGCTCTACATAATACGGCGCCAACCTATACATACGGCGCTGACTTTTACTCTATTACTGAGCTTATCTCTCCTACGTGTTTCCCACTTTCAGCAGCTACACAGTATCTGCTTTATCATTTCTGCTGAAGTATAACTTCGGCAGCATCAATTCTTCTTCGGCAGAATCTCTTCGACTGAAGCTTCGGCAGAATCAGTAGTTTGTGCTTCGGCAGAATCAGTAGATTACCTTAATTCCCAACAATCCTCCCCTAAACTGGAATTTGACTAGGTTAAGTTCCAGTTTCCTTGATAGATCGCTAATGCTGTTGAGGATTGTAACATTTTCCTTGAGGATTGTACCATAATGTTGTGTGAGCAGTGAGTGGACAAGATCTTGAGGATCAGCAACTGAACTGTGAAACACCAAATCTTTGCAGCAACATATGACATCGTGTACCTCAAAACATATAAGTTCAATACTATTCTCATCACTTCCAGGTGTGTTAACTCCTGTGAGAGGTGAGTCATCGAAATTAATGGATTTGATGTCTCTTTACCAATAGCCATTACTACTGGAGTAGCCACATGTTTGAGTTCGAAAACTATGGTACATTGATAACCATCTGATTTATTGGCAAATCAGCAACCATATAAACGGATTTGTCTTGTCTTTACCTGTAGCCGTTTGCTCAGGACTAGTCAATTCTTAGGATTGGTGAATTGAGAACCAAATATGGATTCAGTTGTCTTTACCACATGCCATATACATGTGGACTAGCCAATTCTTGGATTCCAAACAGGAATAGACCATGGTGAATTGATGACCATACAACCTCTAGCAGTTAAGCATGGGTGGTTGCAAACCCTATGGTTTTGAGCAAACCATTACAGCTATCAACAGATTTGATGTGTCTTTACCAAAGCTGTACCCTTTGGACTAGCCAACTCTTTGATATACAAAAGGTACATCGGGTGAGTTAAAGACCATCAGACAAAAATTCTACATAAAAGTAGTTTTTTTTTTTTTTTTTTTTTTTTTTTTTTTTTTTTAAGACTAACTATTTATAAAGCTAAAAAGCTTAATAATAAGTTGAAAAGGAAAATATAAAACCTAATTTTTTATTAAATAAACGCTATCACTATTTTCAAAATGATGTTTGTGTGAATTAGTGAAAGTCGTTTACTTTTAAAAAAAATTGACAAAAATAGGCAAATAACACAAGAAAGGCAGATAAACATGAACAAAACAAAGTAGTGCAGGGAGTACCAATGGTCCTGATTGGAAGAAGAAGAGGCCTATTGCAATTGTTGCAGTTGAGTTTTGATCAATCCGACCAGTGTTAAAGCAGATTGTCTTTCATTTCCCACAGGATCTGGAGGAATTTCCAATTTCTGACTCAACATCTTTTCCATAAGCCTTTTAGGCAGAGGATACTTTCTTTCAGACAGCAGGCACACAGTGATTCCACCCTTAGTCTCAAGGACATGCACCCGAGGGAGAGGATAGAATCTCCAGGATGTAAGCTTCCACCGATGTGAGTTTTCCCAAATTGAAGATGCTTTACTATTGGGAATGTGGGAGTTTAACAAGATTTGAAAATCTCCTGGCAGGTACATTCCAGAGCCTTGAGGTTCGTTGTTGCAATAATGGGTGGAAACTTGAGTAAACAGAGAAAGTAAGTCTGCTTTATCTATCAAGTGTAGAATTTCCTTCAGAAAGGTGAATTCCACTGAGGTAGAGTCCCTACGAAGAAGAACATTCACCTGATCTTCCTTCAATTTCCAGGCTATCCCATCTTCTGAGTTTCCATCAGGAAAATCAGCAGCAGACCCTTCTATGATAAAAGATGAGTCATCAGCTTCAAGATCTAAAGAAGAAATCTTGGCCTTAGTCTTCTTTCTCCTCCCAGGCAGATAGATCTGCTGAGGGGGAGCATTTTCATCTTGTGCATCTGTAGTGGGGCATGTAACAGTAGATGGAGACATGGTTGAAGCACGAAATGCTTTCATCCTGTGGGATATCCTTATAGCCTTTTCTGTTTTGGTTTCTGCGAGATCAGCTTCCTTAACTTCAGAATCTTCTACTGTGACAACAGGTGTTGCTGAGGGAGAGGGAGCTGATGCTTCAGGTGCTTCAGGAGGAATGGAGGATGATTCAGAAGATTGGTCCTTGTCAGCAGAGGAAGCAGCTTCAGAGATTGCTTCAGCAGGAATGACTGGAGAGGATTCCTTGGTTGGAGCATCACCAGCCTTGAGTCTTTTGGCCGTTTGAACAGCTTCATTTTCTGAAACCCTTTTTAAGTTGGAAGATCGTGCGAAAGCTAATCTTCTTTCCTCCATGATTTGGTTATACTTGCGATACAGGACAGAATCAGGATAAGCCTTGACTTGCTTCATTGTTAGACCAGAGTTGGACTGTGAGTATTGGTTTTTCACCACCCTTCTCATTTCATCTTTAGTAGGGGGTTTGGTTTGGGCTTTCTGAGCTTGGATGGCCCTCTTTTGTGCAAGTGCTTCTTGCTTCCTTTGTCTTCCCTGAGCCCTCATTCGCTCCACATAGTTGTCACTAAGAAAATCTCCACCTAGGATACTTTGAGCTAGAGAAGGTCTTGAAATGACATGCTGAGTTAGAACATCCCATTGTGCAGCAGGCATCTGAACCCTTAATTCATCCAGTTCTTTTCTTCTCTCAGGAGTTAGAGATGAGAATTCTTCTGCTTCAAATTGTTTAGCCAATGCTGTATCTTCCTTTGACTTCTCAAACTCTGCCAATCTACTAGCTTGACCCAGTCTTTCCTCCTCAGTCACCAGGTGAGGACCAAGCTCATCTTCAGTGATGACAATATTTTCTTTATCATTAGGCTGCTTAGCACACTCTTCTTCAGTAAGATCAACTATAGGAATTTCTTCTGGAGTACCTAGATCAACATGTTGATGTAGATTATCAACTGAGGTGGTCAAGACAGCAACATCAGGATGATCTGCTGAAGGTGAAGGGTCTGATGGTTCTTGAACAGATGAAGTCTGTCCAAGGTCTGGAGATGCATCCTCCATTTGTATATCAGCAGATGCAGCCTTATCAACTACAGGTTCCTCTGAAGCTTCAGAAGAAACCTTGTGAAGATCAGATCTCTTTCTTCTGGTGTACAGAACAGGTTTCGTCTTCTTTGATGAAGTGGCAGCTACAGATGAAGGATCATTGAGAGAAACTTCAGCCAACATTTCTAGAGACCCAAAGGGAGGAACTTCTTGCTCTTCATCAGATGAAACCACCAATTTCCTTTTGGAAGACCCTTGTAGGTTGTGCTCTAAGACCTTAATCTGATTCTGCAGTTCTTCAATTTTGCCTCCAAGAGAAGACTTGGTCTCTGCAAGCTCCTTTTTCAGATTCTTAACCTCTGCAGCATACCTGTTGACAAGAGCATACACAGATGAGAGTGTAATGGGGTCCTCAGCTCCACCAGCAGATTGCTCTGTGGTAAGGGGAGCCTCATTGGACCTTTCAGAGGTACCCTGGTCATGCTCAATGTAGGGAATATCTTCATCAAGAGGATCCCTCACAGGACTTGGTGTGGATGGTCTATTAAGCTCTGACTCAACATGAGTATCAAGTGTGGGTGGTGGACTGGGACAGGGTGGCTGATCAGGAGCAACATGAGTTGCTTCAACAGTAGAAGATGGGCCCTCATCAATGTTGACCAATGGATTACCATCAGTAGCAACAGGTGAATTATGAGCCACATTCTCCTCATTAGCAGCCTCATTACCTTGGGGCAACATAGCAGCTAACAAGGGATGATGTTCCCCTTGAAAGTGAGTTTTCATGGTTGCAAACAATTTAGCAGTCAAGGAACTTATAGGATAAAAAGCTTGTGCTTGGGTAGAGGTGTCTAATATGATTTGTAAAAACCTTGGGTACATTAAAAATTTTCCCTTTGTCTTTTGAATATTTTCAACCATGTTTTCGAAAATATACTTAGAAAAATTGAAAGTTACCCCTTGAGAAAGACACACAATACCATATCCCAGTCTGGTTGAGAACTGGTCCCATCCTCCAGTCTTGTTGCTCATACATTGGAGCAGTGTGTGAACCAAGAACCTCCATTTGGGGCAGAGTTCCTTCTTTAGCCACATATCAGTTCTAGTACCACGATAGCCAATAGCCCTTAGCCCATTCAACACATCTTCCTGATTAGAGTAAAATGCTCCATCAGTATCTTCCAGGTGAAGCTTCCTTCTGATTAGATCCTCGGTCACAATGCACTCTGTTTCATCAATCACAGCCCTAATCTCTGTCTCACTCCTTTTCTCAGCAGTTGCCCAAAATTGAGTAACCAGTGATTCATATATCTCATTTGGAGAATGAGTTAGAGCATAACGAATCTTGGACCTTTTCAGGAATTCCACCATTGGTTCGTACAGTTCATAACCTTTGCCATTACCCAGAAAAGCAACTTTGTTGTGATCATATTTAAATTCAAGACCCATGAGGAATATGAGTGTTTAGGATTATGATTTTGAAATGGTGAGAGTTTGTGTAAGTGGAATGAGAGGGAATTTGTTCGTTCTGAAGCGAGTGATGGTGGATGAAGTGTTTTTGCCCAAATTATGGTCAAAGAAAAATGGACCGTTTGGTTGACCATTGCTGACGTGTATGACATCTTTGACCCGACCCAGAATAACACTTCAGCAGGAATGCGTGATCAATCTGCTGAAGTTATAGCTTCAGCAGAATGCATCAAAGATAAAAATATCTTCGGTAAGTTTCTAGAATTACTGTGCCACCCACTTGCATTAAACTCATTGAACCTCAATCCGTCTATAAAATGATCCCAATGTAACTCATCTTTTCACCAAGATCCCCAAATATTTACCACAAACCCTAGAAGCCAAATAACCCCAATTAACCCAATTGCACTATGACTTCCAAACCTGAGATCATAGATCTCACTTCCTCAGCTTCCTCATCTTCTTCATCATCATCAAGTGGTGAATCAAACCCATGGTTCTCTTACTTTCCTCAACCCTATCCAAGACCAAAAAAGTCGCCCTTTCTTCCTTCTTCAGAAGATGACAGTGTAGTGAATCCAAGTGAATCTGCTGATGATTCTGATGACTCCTATAAGGAGGGAACATCTTACTCCCAACCTCCAGCACCTCGGTCTCAACAAAGACCTCGTGCCAGGAATCCGCCACTCCCCAAAGATAGAGAGGTGGTTCTTGGTCTCACTGCGCCATCTTTTGGTGCATAAACACCCATCGTATAGAAGAAGGGCTTGAGGAGGGTGGATCGATTGTATTTTGGTTGAAATGAATAGATGAAGCACAAAGGACACGATAGTTCTCTTCGTCATCCTACGTGGTCATCGTCATCATCAATCGTTTTCATCAATCCATCCCTCCATTTTGGTCCTTAGCATCTTCGTCGTGCTGGTCATGCATATCCAACCAGCCAGTTAGACTGAATGGGTGGTTATGCAAGACTTCACAAAGGCATAGCCAGCATTTAACGCATATCCAGCATTCCATTAGATTTCGGAATGAAAGATATACCTTAGATTAGGCTTAGCTTAAGTGTACAGCTCGTATCTTGAGGATGCAAAATAGAAGTAGGTTGTCTTTATGTAAGCTGTAAGCTGTAAACTGTTTCTTGAATGAATGAATGAACAATTTGACTTCTTTTTCTTTTCTTTCAGTATTATCTTCAGTAGAATCAAATTGTATGCTTCAGTATTTGTTATCAGAAGAAACAAGCAACACTCTCTCAGCTATTTGACCATGTACTAATGAGCCACTCTTGATGAATTTGAACTTGACTATGAGATATATAAACTGCAATCCAGATAAGGAATAGGCAAAATGCAGTACAGACAACTGCATACAAACAAACTAAACATACACAACAACAAAAACAAATAAACTAGAGAAATATTAGAAGTTAGTGTTAGCAAAACAAACTAAGATATAAAACCAAACAAAAATCTGCAGAGTAAAAATCGAAACAACAAAAATCTGCAGAGTTTGCACAAATCCTCCCCTGAGGCATATGCCTCCCCTGAGGCCTATGCCTCCCCTTAAACTATGCAGTCAAGGGTTTAGCATTCCAATATTGACCACGAGGTGTTGAAACCTTGGTCCATCAAAAGCTTTTGTTAATAAGTCTGCCACATTATCATCAGTATGGATTTTTGCCACTTTTATCAAATGTTTTTCATAAGCATCTCTTATAAAGTGGTGCCTGATTTCAATGTGTTTCGTTCGAATGTGAAAAACTGGATTTTTGACTATGCAGATGGTACTTTGATTATCTATATGAATTGTAGTGTTCATAAAGTTGTACCCATAGTCCAGCAGTTGGTTCTGAATCCAAAGGACTTGTCCACAGCAATTTGCAGCAGCAACGTACTCTGCTTCAGTAGTTGAGGTGGCCACAATGGTTTGTTTCTTGCATTGCCAAGAAATCAACCTCTTGCCTAGGAACTGGCAGCCCCCAGTTGTGGATCTTCTGTCCAAATTTGCACCAGCATAATCACTGTCACTGTATGCTTCCAACTTGAAAGGAGATTCTTTTGGGTACCAAAGACCTAAGAGAGGTTGGCCTTTGAGGTACTTAAAGATCTTCTTGACAGCATTGAGATGGGAAGCAAGAGGAGTGACTTGATGTCGAGAACAAACACTCACTGCAAATGTAATATCAGGTCTTGAAGCTGTCAAATACATCAATGAACCAATCATAGACCTGTACAGATGAACATTCACAGGTAGATCTGGTTCATTATTTGCTTTAGCCTTAGGAGCTTCATAAGGTGTTGTGGCAGTCCTAACACCTTCCATACCAAACTTCTTTAGAATGTCCCTCACATATTTATCTTGACTGATAAAGATGCCATCTTGTTTCTGCTGAACCTGAAGACCCAAGAAGAAAGTAAGTTCTCCCATAGCACTCATTTGGAATTCACCCTTCATAAGTTCCTCGAATTCCCTGCACCAAGCTTCGTTTGTGGAACCAAATATGATGTCGTCCACATACACTTGCACCAGAATGATGTCTGAGTAATTCTTCTTGAGGAACAGAGTTTTATCAATAGCTCCTCTCCTATAGCCATGCTTCAGCAGGAATGAAGAAAGCCGAGCATACCAAGCTCTTGGAGCCTGATGTAAGCCATAGAGAGCTTTAACAACTTTGTAAACATGATTTGGGTGATCTGGGTCTTCAAATCCCTTTGGTTGAGAGACATAAACCTCTTCTTCAATTTCACCATACAAAAAGGCACCTTTGACATCCATTTGATACACCATGAACCCCATATAAGAAGCATAAGCCAAGAAAATGCGAATTGCTTCAACTCTTGCAACAGGGGCAAATACTTCATCATAATCAATTCCTTCCTCCTGTCTGAAGCCTTGTGCTACTAATCTTGCTTTGTTTTTAATCACAACACCCCGAGAATCTCTCTTATTCTTCAGAACCCACTTTGTCCCAATGGCATATTTGCCATCAGGTAGTGGTACCAAAATCCAAACCTGCTGGTTGTGAAATTGTTGCATCTCTTCTTGCATTGCTTCTAGCCAACTTGAATCATTGAGAGCTTGAGATACACTGGTTGGTTCCACTTGAGAGAGAAAGCAAGCAAACAGACAATGTTTAAAGTCTGTGTGATTGTCTCTTTGTTGGTTGGAGACATAAGAGAGAAAAGCAATCTGTCCAAATTGAGGACTTGTGATAGCCCTTCGAGTTCTGACAGGTGCCAGAAGATCACCGATGATGTTGGATTGAGGATGAGCAATATTGATCCTCTGAGTAGCAGTGGGGTTGACTTCAATGGATGGATCAAGATTAGTGATGGTTGGTTCAAATTCAGCATCATAAGAGGGTGAGGTGAAGATGCCAGCTTTGGGTTGATGATTTCCAAGATCTGAAGGTTTTGGAAAACGTGTATAGGGTTCACCAAAGTCTAAGGATACTCGAGAAGGAACAGCATAGCCTTCAGCAGATTTGGGGATGGATGGTGTGACAGAGTCAACTTCAGCAGACACATTGTTTCTGCTGACTCCTTCATCAGCTACCCCTTCTTTCAGTTTCTCTGCTTCAAGCTTGGCGGCAAATTCTTGAGTCTGAAGCCTAGCGAGGTCCTCAGCATAGTGAGAGTCATCTTCATCACTCGAATCAGCAGCATCCTTGGAGGTGGTACCTGCAATATTGTTAGGAGAGAAAGAAGGCACAAGTATGGGTTGCTCATCATCTTCAAACTCATTTTCAGAGTCATCATTTAAAGGACCTGCAGTGTTAGTTGGAGATTCTTGAGGACCTGCATTTTGGTTAGCCAAATGTCTGGTGTAACCCAAATAATCAGTTAAGTAATCAAGATCAAAGGACCACGAATGACCTTGTCCTTGAACATTAAGCTTATCTTCCAAAAATCTCAGGTTCAATGTCTCCTCTATCTTCTTGGCTTGCAAGTTGTACACCCTGTATGCCTTACTATGAGCTGAATAACCCACAATATAGCCATCATCAGCCTTTTCATCAAACTTTCCCAACGGATCACTTGTGTTTAGAATCGTCACTTGACAACCAAAAGGTTTTAGGTAGTGAATGACAGGAACCTTTCCAAAGAGAAGTTCATATGGGGTTTTGAGTTGTGGTCTGGTAATGGACACCCTATTTAGCACATAGCAGGCAGTGCCAACAGCTTCAGTCCAGAACATAGTGGGCAGTTTAGAGTCTGCAAGCATGGATCTAGCAGCCTCTATTAAGGTCCTATTCTTTCTTTCAGCCACCCCATTTTGTTGCGGGGTTCTTGGATTACTGTAGTCCCTTTTTATGCCTTTTGATCCACAGAGTTCTATAAGAACAGCATTTTTAAACTCTGTCCCGTTATCACACCGAATTCCCTTAACCTTTTTGTTCAACTGATTTTCAACAAGGGTGATGAATTCAGTCAGCACTTGAGATGTTTCATCTTTGGTTCTGAGAAAGAAAACCCAACAAAATCTGCTGTAGCCATCAGTGATTACCAAACAGAAGAACTTATGATCAATGCTTCTGACTTGAGTTGGACCAAACAGATCCATGTGAAGCAACTGAAGAGGTTCAGTAATGATGCTCATAGCATTGATAGCTTTGTAAGAAGCTCTGTGTTGTTTTCCTTTGTTGCAAGCGACACAATTGTGATCATTTGTGAATACTTTGGTGGGAAGTCCTTCAACAAGACCCATTTTAGAGAGTTTGTTAATGGTCTTGAAGTTCACATGCGCCATTCTTCTATGCCATTTAGTGGACTCATCTAGAGATGCTTTAGCTACCAAGCAAGTGAGATCACCACCTGGTTGAACTTCATTAAGGTTGAATGTGTATAAGTTGTGAGTTCGAGGAACCTTCAGCAGGATTGAAGTTTCTTCTGGGAGTTTTAAGTCTTTAGACAGCACAAGACATTCATTCTCAGTGAAGAGAACTTTGTTCTTAGTGTCACAGATTTGTGAAACAGAGAACAAGTTGAAATGTTGAAGTTCCTTAACAAAGTACACATTTTCAAAATCCAGATGAGGTGTCTTTATGGTGCCCTTCCCAGTGATACTTCCATCACTCCCTCCAAAAGTCACATTGCCTCCTCCTTCTATAGGGACAAAATTATGCATCATATCCCTGTTTCCAGACATGCTTCTAGAACAACCACTATCAACAATACCAATATTCTTATGCTTAAGGGGATGATCCTACAAACAACAACAAAAATATATACAAAACAGTTAGTATTCAGAGGAGGCTCAAGTCATTACTGACTTGAACCTGCCTTGTGGATCACAGGTTTAAGGCATGAAGTTCTAGAGGATCCACTATTGTTCTTGGTCCTCCATTGATAGTTCGGTCCCTTGTTAGTCCAAGAACAACCTGCTGAGGGCTTCACAGCAGTGCTCCCATATCCCATCCCAGCATACATGGAGTCAACATGTGTAGGCCAATAGTCATGTTTAAAGTATGAGCTCGTTGGTTGGCCATAAGGTCTAGTAACTGAACTTCTCCAATGAGAGTCAGTGTTAGCTGCTTGTGGGACATAAGGTGGAATGTTAGCAACATTGGTCCAGTTGTGTTTGTGTTGAGTAGCACATGCACCCAATCTTTGTTCATAAAAATCACAATCCTTAATTAAATGAAATTTACTGCCACATACAAAACATGTCTTCTTCTTAGAAGTTTTATTCAAATAGGAAGATGTTGGATTACATGCAGAAGTACTTAAAACAGATACATTTAAGGACTTGATTTTAACAGACTGATTATTCAAACATTTAAAAGCTAAGTCTTCAGTAGAAACTGTCTTGGAAGATGATTCCTCAGCAGCTTCCCTAGAGGACTCACAAGTGGACTGGGGTGCAGGCTTGGGTGTTGGTTCAGGCTTGGGAAGGTCAGACTTCTCATTTGAATCACAGCTTTCATATGAAGTAGACCCTTGATCCGATGAATTGTCACTGTCAGAGCAAGAGACAAAGTCATTAGATGAGGTATCAGGGTCTGGCAAGTCTTTTGACTTTTTGCCATACAAGTGATGTGATCCATCAAAGTCAACAGTGATGGATAGGTCTGTGGGCATGAACTCACCTCTAATGGGACCAGGGACAGCATGCATTATACCTTCTTTAACATAATTAGCTAATCCTGCGGATGTAGGTTTACGCCCATCATACTTAGCTTCTGGACCTACATATTTTTGAAAACCTAATCCTATAGGACATGTCTGAGATTGACTAGTATAGATGATTCTATTTAAGCTTTTACCAGACATTTGCCATTCATTATGCCTATCAATTTCTTCAGCTAGTTTTGCCTTAAGTTCTTGGTTCTCAGACACAGCTTCATCCTTTGCTTTCTCAGACAGTTTTAAGTAATTATTTGCAACTTCTAGATCAAACTGTAACACTTTTATCTTTTCTTCATAAGCAATTTGATTCTTCTGAAACCATACTTTTTGTCTTTCTACAGTTTTTAATGCAAGTTTATGAGCTTCATTATCAATATAACATGCATCAAACTTAGGTTTCATAGCATCAAATTCTTCCTTAAGTTCATTGTATCTAAGACTACAGCCAAAAATACAATTGTGTACCTGAGATAGTCCCATTAAGGCAAACTGATCATGCCTTTCATCCAAAGTGCACCTTGCAAGCAGTCCAAGCTTGTCAGTATCATGAGCTTCCTCATTAACAGGTTCATGTGCAGTCCAGTTGACCTGTTCATCCATGGTGAGGAGAGCTGCTGAAGCTCCAGCTTCCTGCTGTTTCTGCTGATAGGAAAGATATTTGGCTCCATCTCCATTCTTTCTGTCCTTGCATTCTCTAGAGAAATGCCCCATCTGATGACAAGAGTAGCACCTGACTTTCCCCCTATCAAAGCGAGCTGGTTCTTTTCCTTTGAACACAAACTTCCTTCCAGCCTTCTCTTCAAACCTTTTAATGTCCACTGACAACAAAGCCACCTGCATTTTCAGCTTCATTTCCTCCATATCAAGAGGGTCCACCTGATCAAAGTCTTCATATGCAAGATACTGCTGAGTATCATAGTCAGCAACAAACGAATGAAGAACATCCTCCATCACACTACTAGACCTAGCTTGAGAACTTGGTGGAGTGGGACGGTGGTTATGTGGTGCAGGGGGAGCTGAGGATGATGATGGAAAGTAGTTGGAGCTAGGAGATGATGGAAAATAGTTGGAGCTAGGAGCTTGTACCATCATGTTGGAATGAGATGTCCCAACAAAAGCTGCATGGTTAGAAGGAGATGTACGGTAGGGAGTCCTGACATCTGGTTCAAGAGTTCTGAGTCTGTTGTATAGCTCATCAAAGGTGAGCATGTCCAACCCTCCTTTAGCCTTGAGTGCAATACTAACATGCAACCATGATGGTGGCAAGGACCTCAAGAACTTTGAGTTGCAATCTTCATTGTCTGGTTTAGCATTTAGCTGATTCAGCTGACTCAAGATCCTGTGGAACCTGTCGTATCCCTTGTGGATACCTTCTTCTTCTGATATGTTGAAGTCCTGAAACTGTTGTCTTAGCATGGACTTCCTCATTCTCTTTGATTCTTCATTTCCTCCGAACCTTGCCTTGAGAGCCATCCATATGTCTTTAGCATCATCCATATGGTGAAAATCACACAGATGATCTTCAGGAATGGCTTGAAGCAGAATAGTCTTCACTTTATGTTCTCTCTGCATGGCCAGCACTTCTTCAGCAGTCTTTGGTGGAGCCATGATAAATTTCCCATCTCTGTCAGGAATCATCTTCTTTAGACTATTTCCTTTCTTCACTACTTCCCACAGATTCCAATCAATATTTGAAATCCAGTTTTCCATCTTCATAGTCCAAAGTTCATATTCTTCCCTCTTTAAATAAGGAAATTTACCATTGCTGTTTGTGAGACTGAGTTGTTGCATGGAAGTGGTGTTGGTGTTGTTTGTATTTGTGGTTTCGGTTTCATTATCGGATCCAGGCATGGTGAATGAATGTTTGATTGTATGGGGGAGAGAATGGTTCTTAGTATCGTAGAGACTTCCCAAGGCTCTGATACCACTTGTTAGACACAAGACCTTGATAGATCTTAAGCACTCGGGGATCGTTAGCCTTGCCTATGTAATCACAAGCAAACTAATAGAAGATCTCTACAACTTGTTATGGTAGCGGAAAATAAATACAAGTTATAGTGACTAAGAACACTTTTGATCCTCTATGGATCTTTGATTATAGAAACTCTATGTTTCGGATAGAATACAAGACTTGAGAAAACTATTGAAAAGCTTATCAATTACAAACTAATATGGTTTCTTATATAGGCAAGAAACCCTAATAAGCGTTGACAATTTACGCTTCTACTACTACACTAGACTAAGCATGCAACTAGACAAGCATGCAACTAATCATATTGTTTTGTTAATCATCGTGTTTATTCTGAGTAAGCTCTACATAATACGGCGCCAACCTATACATACGGCGCTGACTTTTACTCTATTACTGAGCTTATCTCTCCTACGTGTTTCCCACTTTCAGCAGCTACACAGTATCTGCTTTATCATTTCTGCTGAAGTATAACTTCGGCAGCATCAATTCTTCTTCGGCAGAATCTCTTCGACTGAAGCTTCGGCAGAATCAGTAGTTTGTGCTTCGGCAGAATTAGTAGATTACCTTAATTCCCAACACTTTTCTTTGTACTAGTGATATGAACCATGTAAGATGATTAATAAAGATGTATGTTTTTGTTAAAATACTCAGTGTTCCATATTGTATTCATTAGTACATTCAGTGTAAGAAGAAGCCATTTGCTCACTTACACTGATCAAACACTTAGGCTATTTGTATATCTAAATAGGGGAAGACTGTTGGGTTCAGTAAATACCCAAACCCCTTAATCTAGGATTTGAATAGAAAATAACCTAAGTGTTTAATCCGTTAAACACTATCAGGTCATTGAGTGCATAGTCTCTCAGTGAGCCATCTTCAGGATACTCAGTACGAGGCGAAGAAGAAGCCTCTCCACTCAGCAAGGCGGAACTTAATGGGTGAAGACTAAGTCAAGAAGAAGATGGTGGATTCAGTGAGTGATGACAATAACTCACTGAATCCCTAAGACTCCTCTCCAACTGTTAGCACTGAAGACAAACTGAAGGAAGAGACTGAAGGCTTTGAAGACTGAAGAATAAGCGGGACTAGGCGGGAAAAGTTTACCCAGATAAAACTAAGTCCCCAAGTGCTTTACCCAGATAAAACTAAGTCCCTATCTACTAAAGCCATATCTTTCCATTTATAGTAAGCGGCGATACTAAAGGATTCTCTGTTAAGGAAAGAAGCTTCGCCGCCTGACTACTAATAGCAAAGTAAACAGTAATCGAATATATCTATATTCGTGATTACTGTGATCAATGTATTTGTCTTCTAGGTTAAAGTTAAAATCATACTTGTATAAATAGCATAAGAGAATGAGTGAAAAGTTTAAGCTTGTGAATTGTAAAAATACACATACACACAAGCCAACTTTTCACTCTTCCAAATACAACTTTATCCTTGAGCTAGCTCAGTGGGTTCTAAGAGTTGTGCTCAGACTTAGCCTGAGCTTAGAGAGGAGTCACCCAAACTTTGTCATTTCAATCCCAAGTACTATTCCGCAAGAACTTGGGTAATGTATTCTTTTGATTTATTTCTAATAAGAATATGATGTTGAAAATTACTTAGTGTGTTTTACTTACGTTAATTTCAGTCATTATTCACTATTAAATTGTTTTAAGTACTTAATTGTTTTTTAAACGATAGTGAATAGGGAACAACATGCATACACGTCCTAAACAGATAATCAAGAATATTAAATCTTTATTGTAATTATACATGTTATATGCTACCATACTCAACGCATTAAGTATTTATAAACAGATATAAAGATGGACAAAAACCCAACACAACCGAATCTGACCAAAATAATTAAGCATATTCCCAAAAAATTATCTTAAAAGAACCTTTTAGAACATCAAACAATTTTTCAGTACATAAATTAAAAGTGAAGGAAGAAATGCATGAACTTAATATTGAGCCATCTGAATCATTTTCAAGAGTTAACGTAACAACTCCAATGGTCCAACCTGTGGTAACCGAATTCAATAATTGAACAAAATTAGCACATCATTCATTAGCATAAAGCATCATAAAAAAACCTTACCTGAGTTCATGGGACTTCTCTATAAGCAACTTTCAAATTATTATATCGTGTAAATGAACACGAAAAGATAAGGGGAGTCAAATTCAAGTAGATCGTCAAAATTACAACTAAAACTATGACTTTACCAATTGAGAAGTTTATGAGCTGCTTTGATAACTACTATACTTGATATCCATTAAAATAGGTTATATGGTACATTAGAAATCTAATAATTACATATGAGCTATTATTGTGGCATATGAGGTTGCATTAACAGTAAACCCATTAGAGGACTTTCTTTTTTGATGTTCTTGGCTTTCCATCTGATTTCGTCAATACTATCTAATCACCGTATTCTCTTACAACATGCAGGAGTGTGAAATCCATGGGCATGGAATTGCTACTCAATTTCCTCAAACGTGTTCCTAGTTTAGCATTATTCTAGTAGAAATATCATTTGCGCTAGGTATCTGTTTCAACCCAAGATTAAAACTTGAATTATCAAGTTTTTCAAGATTTCGAAATGAAGATGCAGTGATCAGAAGTATCTTTCAGTACAAAAGAGTTTCGGTGCCAGAAAAAGTCACGAATATGGATGATAACAATCTTTCATTTTTCACGAATATCTTTTTGTTGGTTTGATACTTCTTCCATGAAACATAGCTATATCCTAAGTAGCATCTACATCCAGTTAACCTTGGCATTTTTACTTTCTAAAGTGCAAAAGTATAATGCAGGCTCTTGCCTTATTAAAAACTAAAGCATACCAAACATCCTAGTGAAAGTGATTCTATAGGTTGAACTTAAGAAAACTAAATGTTTTGCGCTTAGAGACTGCAGTTCCATATGCCTTTGTTCACAGCGTTAAAAACCTATTTCGTTCTCTAATTAATCCCCAAGTACTACTAACCATTGCTCTCCTACACATATGATATTACCGGTACTACTAACCATTGATCTAGATATAGGGATTTGCTGCAAGTATAGATTTAGGTATGAGATCTAGTACACCAAAGGCCTGCCCCAAAACTCACCAGGAGTCCTCGTATTTTTAAGCAAACTAATGATCCCTGAAACAACAAAGAAACAATCTTATTCATACTTAAACGTGCTTAATCAATTCCACTTTGGTTCCATGGTTTACATAATTTATTTACATTATTATATTACAACAATATAAAAGAGAAAACGGAAGGAGAAGCTTATAAATTACCTCAAAAGTGTCTTTTCTAACTGAATCATAGACTTCATCAACCCATTTACCTGATGTGATCTTAGTAACACGTTCGGAAAAACTTTCTTCTTTAGCGACAATGACATGGTGGCAACCATCTTCCTTGTCTTCTACGGCCTTCTCTTTGGTCGATACGGTTCCAATGGCAATGCCACCAAGGGAATTTTCCCATTGACATAGTAACGATCCAGTTCCACCTGCCGCTGCATGCACAAGGATTGTATGTCCGCGTTCCACTTGTTTCTTACACCTAGTTTTTGAATTTGAATGTCCTTAATATAAGAGATGGTTGAACACAAATGGAATTAACAAAACACAATGACTCTAAATTCATCCATCTCACACACACTGCAACTATTTCCTTTCAGGTTATGGTATAAAAATTAACAAATATATAAAGACAAACCTCAAGTTCAAATGCGCTTTAGCCACAACGATCGTATTAACTGGAGGGGGAAAAATGATATACAAACCAAACTCATATTTATCTATTAACTGAAAATGAACTAACAATAAGCAAATCGAATTAGGAGTGATTCAATTGATTAAGAGAAAAAGATAGCAAATAGAATTAGGGTTTTTATTAATTCTATCCAATGTATCAGGTAAAGAAAACGGTACCATGATTGTTGAACACACAATCGTTTGAAAAGATGAATGCAATGACTTCAAGATTTGAATAGGTTTTGTGTTATGTAGGAAATTGGTCGTGGGTTAATTGTGATCGATGATCAATTTGAGGTTATTTTGTTTGGTCGTTGGTTAATAGATTAGTGGGGTTTTTTTTGTGAGTTTCTTTTTACATGAATCTGTATTCCGCCTTTTTTAAAGTTACACTTGGCACCCCAAATCTATTAAGTATTAAATCTCAAGTACTTGTGCATATATAGTTTTTTTCAACATATAATATGTATAAACGAAAATTTCAATTTTTTTGCTAAATCAGGAAATAGTTAGGTTTAATTATTTTTCAAAATCCATGGAAAAAAATCAAATTAAAAAAATTATTATCAAATAAAGTATGAATTAATTTTTTTGAAATGAAAAATTCCTAATAAGGGTTTTTTTTTTATTATATAAAAGATATCTCTTTAAAGGTTCATAATTGTATATATATATATCTGATAAAAATTTAAAATTACATATATATTTTACAAAGTTTTAAAATTGTCAAATACGTCCAAATCATTATTTTAAATATATTTAATAGCAAAAATATCTAAAAATTATAATTGATATATTAAATGACGATTATATCGTTACCATTTACTATTATTACTTAATTTCCACTACAACACTAAACTCCAAAAATTTGATCAGGTAAAATATAATTGTTCTGATTGTATCTACTTTTCTATATAATGTTTTTGTTTATTGATTTTGCTTTTACTTAATCTACTGATTTTTATTGTTGATTTATATGCACACGTGAAACACCCATTTTGAATATTTATTAGTATGTGATCTTATAAAAAGTTAATGTTTGAGGTAATATTATAGCCAACGTCATTGTTTAATCGAAGAAGATAGCTAAGGGGATTTAGACATCAGAAATATGGGTTAACTTTTAGCTAAGGAGTAAGATGTTTTCATTATTTGATTAACAATGGTATAATCGTCATTTAATATATCAATTGTAATTATTATACAATTTTTTGCTATTGAATACATTTAAAGTAATGATTTGAACATATTTGACAATTTTAAAGCTCTGAAATGATATATATACAATTTTGAGTTTTAGTCAGATATATATATATATATATATATATATATATATATATATATATATATATATATATATATATATATATATATATATATATATATATATATATATATATATATATATATATATAAAAGGATTGGATCATTTGAAAAGTTCATCTCAAGAGAAAAGTGATCTCAACCATTAGATCACCCTCCCTTCCACTCCTTTTTTCCCTTTCAAGTCTAGGGGCCTCTTTGTCATATTTGTTATTTCTTAAAGGCTATTTTGTAACTTTTTATACATTTCAATGGACAAGCGTAGAAGATATTACGAAGTCACATACCTGTCATGTAAGTTTATTACTTGTAATATGATAATTAGATACATTTAAAAAAGAACAAAGAAGAAAAAGGGAACTTCGAATACTTAGAAATATGATTCTTTTAAGATACATTATCTAGTCTAAAAGTAAGTTCAAGAAAAAACATTTGCTAATTGCTAGAAATACACATCAAGCTTAACAAGCAATCTCAAACTAATCTTCACATCAACGCCAGAAGCTAAATACCCAACTAGTAATGCTTCAATGTATCAATGAATTCACTTTTCCAATGACCTAGTTTCTTAGCCGAATCTTTCCTGTATTAAACATAACACAATAAAAGATTAAACGATTGTTCAGGTTCAGATTATAAATAATTGGCCAAGGAATATTTCACCTGCTTATAGAGCCACTGCTCGTAAAGCAGAACCAATCCTCAATAGCATTGCCAAGACCTTTTGAGGATTGGATTAGCGGTCTTCTGAGAGTCATTAATTTTTTTCCCTTTGGCTTTCGCCTTTGCACTGGTCAACCCTTCAACACCTTGATCACACT
Organism: Chrysanthemum seticuspe; assembly: GCA_019973895.1. Lineage (NCBI taxonomy): Eukaryota > Viridiplantae > Streptophyta > Magnoliopsida > Asterales > Asteraceae > Chrysanthemum > Chrysanthemum seticuspe. The sequence continues at coordinate 97,454,587 of BPTQ01000007.1, forward strand.
CCTAGGCTTTTTCAGCCTCAATGGCGGCTGGAGGTGCAGCACCACCTGTGGTTGGCATGTAATTGATAGATAGTTAAAAAAGAACTTCAAAGTTGCAGGCAAGAAGGATGGTAATATTTTACAGATGTGAGAACTTACAGCCCAACGAACACTTTGACATCAACAAAAAGAAGCAGACACACAAACATTATTTCATTATCAAACAAAAATATGTATTTGCACGTTTAAAATCTTGCTTTAGTATCTTAAACCCTTCTTAACCAGCCACTTTTTAATTTTATAAACCAAGCCTAGTACTTCCAAAATTTTAATTAAAAATCAAAATTTGACCCCGCGACTAATTATCTGTAGTAATGTTTACTCTCAAATGTGGATATCAATATCTTTCAACAGCTAAAACATGTGAATTCGAAATTCAAAACTTAATGTTTAATTGTTCATCACTAGTGTCATATGCTGAAAAAACTTTAATTAGAAGTTTACTTCCAAGAAATCAGTGAACTGCTAGAAAATAAATCGGGTTCTTACTCAGCAGCGGTTAAAAATTGTTTGGATAGTCGAACTATTCGTCCGTCTAGCTGCAGGTTACACATCTTCACTGAAAACTTACAGCTCTCTAATGTTCTAAGAACTATTTGTCCGTCTAGTGGAATGCTTACGTTCTTAATCAGTTTGTACATTAAGCTTATTTGAGGATTTAAGAGGTAACAATCTCATAAGCATATTGAATAATGAACTCACAACAGCTTATTTCACCCTCAAATAAACTGATAGAATAATTGCTTATATATTGAATCAAAACTCAATATAAATAGTGATGCACTAATCATATTGACTGATGCACTAATTATACTCACCTCCTTAATCATATAAAATGCATTTCTCAGAAAGAGATAATATTAACTTAATCAACATTGCAACCTCAAATCGATTCTAGAGAAACTACCCCATCACTAAAGCAATGTTTCATGATGCTTATTTACAATTAAACCTGCTAAGTTCACAAAATCATGGTTGAATTTTTGTCATTATTGTTACTTACATAAAGCCAGCCACATTCACACCTTAGTTGCTTATTAGCTAGCTCAAGTTAATTATACTAAGCCACTTTCTCAATATGCAACTACTTGTATTAAAAAAAATCACAACACCAAATAGTTAGCATTCCACCCAGCTAAAAAAGTACAAGTTATGCCAATATAAGCTTCCAATCCTTCATTAGGTAACTGCCAATTCAACGCTTACTCCCTCTATTCTAATGAGCTCACAAAAAAGAGAACCACCTTGATCTTATAAAGTCAATTCAACTACTTAGGAAATCAAAAAGAAAAAAAATAGCAAAGTTTGTATATTATGGAACTTACTGTGAGTTTCCACCACCCCTTTCTTTTAGCAACACGTGTTCCTGAGACACATTTAAGAATTAAGGTTAAAAGTTGAGACGAATTATTTTATAGGAATTGAAATGAGTTCAATTAGCATTCCTTCTCGAGTCTATGCTAGAAGTATTGTCGCCGAATGATAATGACTTTCCTAATAAAGCATCGTCATCAACAGAAATCTCACCATTATCACCTCCAAAAATATTGTTGTAGATCCACTCAACAAACTCTATATAATATCAGTACATGTGAGTCCATGATCAATAATTAGCGAAAATAGATTGTTGTTGTTTATGTGTCTTTTGAAAGGGATAATGTGATATTTAATAATAAGAATCGGATAATAGATATACAATTCTATCTAACTGACAGCAAATAACGATGCGCTAATCTTAATCATTGGTGCCCTAATAACAAAGAAGCAAATTAGTAAGAAGCAGGTGTAATGTCTAAACTTAAATAATAGCATATACAAACGACCACATAGATCAGCTAATTAAATATATGCTATGGGATCGAACCACCACTTCATTTCCTATGAGATTCACATCAAATATTATTTGAACTACTTGCCATATGAACATCAATGGCATGGCATACCAAATTTGTATCTTTGTTTCTAAAACTAATATACTAAAGCCAAGAATGTTACAATTTCGGTAATAAATATGACTAAACTACAGGAAGTTCAGTGCAAGCTTATATACAAGATAACATTTACTAAAGTATAACTCATATACAATCTATCTAACTAACAACAAATAACGATGCACTAATTTTATTCATTGATGCCCTAATAACAGGAAAATTTATCAAATTAGTAAGAAGGAGGTGTAATGTGTAAACCTAAATAATAGCAAACACAAATGACCACATAGACCAGCCAATCAAATATATGTTGTGGGATCAAACCACCACTTCATTTATTATCAAATTCACATCAAATACTATTTGAACATCGATGGCATGGCACACCAAATTTGTATCTTCGTTTCTAAAACTAATAATGTGTTCCGTTGCTATAGGTAGAGAGTATATTAAAGCTTAATTCAATTACACTAATGCATGTGACGCAGATTTACAATTTTAATGAACTTCAAGAGCATACGAACTTACCACGACTAGTAAATGAGAACCAATTGCAACAAGTAGATAATTTGCAGCCCTTTGCCAATCAGCTTTTATTTCCTACATTACAAGCATAGATTATGCAGTCCAAGAGGTGCATTTACTGTATATGACACGTCCGGGTAGTCTTTCGGAACTTCAACAGTTAATAAGGGATAACCTGCAACAACAAGTTGTCATTATGCTAGCTGTTTCTTTAGTTTTCAAGTCTTGCAGATGATGAAAACTATGATAACAGAAACTGTATTGACTATGCCTAATGCCAGTGTGGTCCAGGGAAGAGGAAAAAAGGGCTTACAATAACACGATTTGCATCCTTTTGAACACACGAACGAAAGGCATCTTTTATTGATGGTTCTGCTAGCCCATGTTTATATTGGAAAAAATAGAACTTTTAGGTATATACATTGGACCATCGGTTATAAGTAAGCTCGTTCTAAATCATAAAGGAAAAAAGTACGTCATAATTGTTCGGTCCGAAGAAGTACCATATGAGCAGCTTCTACAATTGGGTACCCAATTTTCCCCCCAAACATTGCCACAAACTCATTTGCCAGTCATCAAATTACACGTAAACATCATCTTAGTAACATAAAAAGAGCATCCAAATTCATTCATTTTTTATAAACATACAAATGGATGTACTAAACATATACGTTGATGCCTTAATATGTTCAACAATGCATTAATTATACTCACTGATGCCCTAATATATCCATCAATGCACTAACCATACAAACAGATTCCTTAATATGACCAACGATGCACTAAACATACTAACAAATCCACTAAACACACACAAATGCCTTAATATGTCTTGTGAGGCACTAATTATACACATTGACACCCTGATGTGTTCGTCGATGCACTAAACATACAAACCGATGCTCAAGTATGTCCAACGATGCACTAAACATAGAAATAGATGTTGTATATGTGTTCATCGATGCACTAAACATTCAATCCACCGATGCCCTAATGTGTTCATCGATGCACCGAACATACAAAACAGATGCCGTATTTCCAATGATACAAACAGATGCCGTATCAATCTATAATAACATCCCTAAATTTGTCACTTGATGCACTAACCATACACTCTCAATGCCTTAATTTTTAACTTGAACCTTTAATCATTCTTAACAGATATCGCAACATTAATCGCTAATGCATTAATAAAACAAACATATGTCGAACATGCCACACAATGCTCTAATAATACACAATGGATGCATCAATTTATATTGCGATGTTTCAATCTAACAAAAATATGTTGTAAATTAAATTCCTTATCAGATGCACTTATTCAGACAAAAAAAAAAAAATGCTATAACAGATTATTTATAAAGATGCAATAAAATGTAACTTTATACATACAAATTCATTAAATGTCATTCTTTTCCACAATAACACTAATTATTTTATAATTTTCCCAATGATGCATTTAAATAACATAAAAATAAAAAAAATTTGTAATTAAAAACTTACAGTTGTCTGTATCTCTTGTTCAATTTCAATGTTCTTATGGTGTACGATGGATGTATGACGGATGGTCTGGTGTGCGATTCATGTGGTTTAAGCTTCTTCGGTGACGGTGTAGTTGACGGTGCGATATGGAGTGGTGGCAATGGAGATGATGGTGGCGACGTGGAGTGGTGGCGATGGAGATGATGGTGGCGATGAATATGATGGTGGCGACGGAAAACGGTGGTGGTGGTGACGTTGAGTGTGTGTATTTGAACAGGAATGTCTGCTGAATTGTGAGAGACAAAATCGATTCCTTTATTTTATTTCGTTTTTTTTCATTTTCTACCCTGAACATTTAAATGTATTCGTAATCTACCCTGTAACTTTTTTTCTCACTTTTCTATCTAATTATACTTTTCTCTAGATCCGGACTCTATATATATGTATAGGCTCCGGTTCCATTGAGAAGGTTTTTATTTTGAAAAGATTGAGAAATCTTCGTTTGAACAAATTGATTCATGTTTTTTATTTGATTCACAAGTAAACATCATTTTATGGTGAATCGAATCTATAAATCACAAATTTGATTCACAAAACATTGTTAAAATCGAGTTATGATGATGATTCGTTAAATTTGTACGGATGATTCAGTATTCTACATATATCTCAAAATCGAGAGATTTTTAACATTGATTCAAATTTTTTTTTACACATTTTGAATTTTAATCACATTAAAATGAGTTTTACGCTTGAAAAACATGAATCAAAGTTAAAAATCTATCGTTTTTGAAAACCTTCTCAATCTTCTCAAAATAAAAACCTTCTCAATCGATCCGGATTATATATATATATATATATATATATATATATATATATATATATATATATATATATATATATATATATATATATATATATATATATATACTAGACTTCTAAGCCCGCCCAATGGGCGGGCATGACTTGTAATATTTAGTTGTTTAATAATATATGGTTGTCAATTAATTGTAGTAATTGATTATTTGTGATTAAGTATTAATATTTTTTTTATACATGGATGCATTGTTTCTGCTTATGGTTTTGGTATATGTCATTTTGGTTATGTCTTTTAATTGTCGTTGGCATATTTTACTATAGCGTGTCAGGTTTTTTAAATGATTAGAAGTGTCTAGATGATCGATTGCGTATTAATCCATATTCGATTGTTTGGTTTGAGGTTATCAACAAAAAAGATTTGTCTAAGCCACTTTGTTTCTTTTTGTCCAAATTTTTTTTTTTTTTTTTTTTTTTTGTTCTCATTTGTCCAAGTTGATTTTTTTGTTTTGGACGAACTCGACCTTTTAAGTAGTATGAATATGAAGATGATAAAAACAGAAATAACTTGGAATGAAATATCCGTGAGCTCAGTTCTAGAGGTAATCTAGCCTTTTACCTCCATGTATCTCAATGGGCGGGCATGACTTGTAATTTTTATTTTGATGGTGTTATTTAATAGAAAATTAATTTTAAGGATGTGGTCATGAATTGTAATTATGGTTTGATGGTGTATTTTGTTATTGTATTATTTTAAGTTTCACTTAAAGGTAAATTATTTGTAATGACGGATATTTTATTGTATATTTTTATTGTATTAGTTTACTGTTAATTTTTTTTTATTTCATTTTATTTACCCACAGTGGGCAACTTTCGTTAAATCCTTCTCGTCAACAACTGACGAAAAACATGGTTATTTTAATACCATAGTTTTTGGTAATAAATGCTCAATGCATTATTTAAGATAAAGTAATAAGTGATCAAATGCGCTGCGGGTCAACCCAATCTAACTTATTTCAACCCACCCATCTAGCCACTTTTACATTGGATCGTATTAAGTTAATGTGATATAGGAAGATGAAAAAGTAAAGCAGCTAAGTGAAAGGCATTCTTACTGTAGAAAGAGTATGCCCATTGGAGATCAACTCTCTCAATTCATTTTCCAGCTGATCCTGTGATGGAGTTTGAACTTCACAAATCAGCTTTCCTTCGATCAAAAATGTGATTTTACCTTTCGGTTGGAGGTCCAAGAATGCTGATTTGGCTCCCCCAAGGGTACCTCGCCAAAACTAACCAGGTCCATAGATATATTAGTCATACCATTTTAAATGTTACTGAAACTCAAAGCTTTTATGAGGCAAAATGCATCAACTAATACCCAAAACATCTCTTCTGAATAAATTAAAAAAAAAAATCTATCTTTATAGTGGTTAAACCAGTCACACGGATTAAATGGGTCTACCTGCTAACCCGTTTAACATTTTTAACCTATATATTGTGCCAACACATTACGAGTTGAATGAGTCAGGTTCAGGATATGTGAGAAAAAGTACAAATGTTTCCCATCCCGACTTTGGTCCGATTCAGCACCGGGTTGACACTACCCAAACGATCCAACAGCAGTATATAAAATTATCAGTAACACCCGATGACCGTTTTTTACTTATTCCCTTTATGTGTGAACCCACTATAAAGAGTCACCCATTATCAGAAATTGAGTTGCAAAGTGAAAATACATGTGTTAAAAGGAAAAAAACTTTAACCGCACCTTCAAATTCATGCATATCAGTCTATCATGGGAATTATCAATAAGAATATACAATTATTTTTTTCTTCCATTTTAAGGAAGCACACTAAGGTGGTGAGTCTTCAATAGACTGCGCATGTGTGCATATCTCTCTTTTATCGTACTCATCTTATTTTGCTTCATATTCGTCTATTCCTTTTCCATCTTCTTTGTCGACATCATCCTCGTCATCATCTTCCCACCCATACATTGGTGGTGGCACTCTTACTTCTTCCATGATCTTCAAGCTCTCATCTACACTTTGTGGGGGGAAATATCGGGTTTTCTTTTTAGTAAGTACTACCAATATTATCGTCAATTCTTTTGTTAAAAAAAATATATCATCAATTCTAGATAATATGATTATGTAATTGGATATTAAATTCCGCACAAAGCCATCGATAACGGAAAAAAATTCATAGATGGACTTGTGATTTTAATTCAAGGTAAACATTATTGTAAAAGAACATACTTCGCATTTCATCGCACAAAAAATCAAGATATTGATTTGCATACTTAAAACAACTTCCATATCCATCATGCTCATGGAGTTACAACATCTTATTGGCTACGTATAAATCTACAAATAAGCTCACACAACTTTTAATGACATCTTGTTAAGAACCATTCAAGGTGATCAATACTCATCAATTACCCGCTACCTTTGGGTGTATTTAATATCTTTGTTCTTGATAAAAGTCAAAAGGTCGAGAGTTCTTGCGGCTGCAGAGATAACCAAAATTGCAATCCTTTAATAAGTTTTAATTCTCCCTCTTTTTGGTGTGCACTTCTTCATGTGTGTCGACAATGTAGTCTTCATGCTAGCCTTCCTTGGTTGCTTCAGATCAGCAAGTTTATTAAAATAGTAAATAGATTGTGAAGATGTGATTGGAGTTGTTTGAAGATGTAGTATACCCCTTATAAATTAACATCTATCAAACTGTATGTGTATCAATACAATAGCTACTACAATATAAATTGTCCTTAGAAACATGACTTACCTCAACATTTGAGGAATCACTACTACAATCTGAGATGTCCTTACTAAAATAGAAGGTTTATAATCTAAATATATAAGTTACTCCTATAGCTACCTTATCTTTTGTTTGTTCTGCATTTTTTTTTCACTTCTCTCATTAAGGAAAAAATGGCTCTTTCACAGTAGTTGCAAAGTTTAGCTTTTATCCAAACTTTCACTCGAGTCTTAATATTGAGTTAATTCTCAGGAAATTCCATCTGAGGGGCTGTTTCGATGTGCATTTAGAAAACACTTAAAATAGATATTCATTTCTAAAAATTTGGGTAACTAATTCTCCTCATAAATATTACATGTAGGTAATATAATTCGCTTCTAGTTTAAATAAGAATTTATTAAAGAGAGCTAATGTAGACTATGTCGTGCAGAAGTAGAACACCCCCTGTTATGAGAACTGTTTAAAAGTTATGGGAGTGTTTGGGGTTCCATACTATAAAAATATAACCACTTGGGCTTTTTGATAAATTTTACCCGTTTCGACAACTCTGGATACAGTTTTGAAACCTGCATTCGTCTAGCACTGCTATTGCTGGCTGTGGTATGTCACCGCTGCATCCTATTTCATTGCTGGTATCAACAACCACCAATATTCATTCTTAGTGAACTAATGATTTTTATATTTGGCAATAGTCAATGTTTAACTTACCACTCACTTTTGTAGCTCATCTGAAAGAACTCAAGATATTTCTCACGTGACAGTAGTCTTCCCGACATCAAGTATGTAACATATCAAAATGCATACACATTTTTTTGCTGTCACTGTTTAAAATGTAGTGAAAATATCCATGATTATATACCTTCCGATAAACAGAATACAACAGAAATAATTTTATGATCAGCACATTCGGAAAAAGTTCATGTCTGGTGGTATGATCAACATTGCATAGACGCATTTCAGTTGGGTATAATGTTTAAAAGTTCAATGTCAAACAAAAGGGCTTTATCGATCAATTCTTGGTTTTTGAGCACAAAATCCGGTGCTCTTTGGCCTTGTGGAACATGTTAGTGTTAAAAAGACATTTATGGAGCAATCATTACATGACGCAATAATTATCAAGATAGTGAAAGTACCGAAAATGTTGTTGTCTTAGGGGCCTCTTTTGTTGTAATCGTTTTATGGATATCCAAGATCCGGAGGCACAATAATCCTGAACAGAAGGTCAAATATATGAAACAAATAAGTAACTTTCCTTACAAAATATATCATATGTGGCATGCTTCCCTCCACCAAATCGCATTACCTTTGGGTCTACTTCCCAATACCCATTCATAAAGATAACTTTTATACTTTTTATCCATATCTACATTCATCATATAGACAAATTCTGATATCAAAACCACATTTACTGTAAATGGTAAAGCAATAGTCAAAGTACTAAGTTAAAAGTTCACACAATAACAGAACAATCATAAGTTCAGGGAATGATCTATCATACAGTTTGGACAATGAAGTAACAAAAACAATACTTTAATATTAGATAAAAAAAAAATCTTACCTCGAGAACACGGTCAACTATGATATCACTAACCTCAGGCTTATACCTACACCAATTTGAGATCTATCATTTAGTATATATTATCCTTTGGTAAACATTCTCATAATTGCTCATCCAATGTATCAAAACAGAATATAGATTTTGATTTTGCTTAAGATATTTCAAAGAGCTCCAAAAACATAGTACATCAATAAGCACTAAGATAAGCATCTTATTGGACCTTTTTTATTTTGCAACTGCAATAAGATATTACGGTCCCAAAATAAGCTAAAGGGGTGTTGGATATATTGCTATTAACAGTGTCTATCTAGTTATTGTGTCTGAGATCATCTAAACTACGAATCTAATTACAGTGAGTGGACATAAGCTACTTTGAAACAATTAATGAAACAAAAGTAAATTATAACATCCATATATCCAGATATGAGTGTTAAAATGATAGAAAGTTAACCCGTTTAATCACTACAGTGTGGTCTAGGGTGCGTATAAGTTGGATATCATCGCCATGAACTCATGTTCCACATCCATTTAACTTAAACCCCGCATCTTTGGTTAAAACATTTACCTGCAAATGTATAAACATTTAGAATTGTATATAAAAAAAGGTATTTTATCATCTAAGAATAAGGAACGGTAGAAGTTAAGCAGAGAAAAGGCAAAAAACATAAGTCTACAACAACCCTTGCTAATATCATATACACGTGATTAGCTTTCGTTAATGACTCTAAACTCATTTTAATGTTTGATACAGACAATAGCAACCTTTCTTAGCCAGATTATGACAGCAATAGGCGGCACTTCTGCCGGACCAGGTTGGTTAGGTCTTTTGCTTGCTTTCTCATTGTGTACTCCTAATATACAAAATTTCCTTAGAATTTCAGTAAAGTTAATTTTTGGAACAATGTAATTCATGTAATCATCAGTGAAACTTCATAAGTTTCAAAGCAAAAGCGTTGTTGACAAACCAGCTTGATCCTTACCAATATATTTTATTTTTTGACCTGTAACTACTAATGAACCCTATGCAACTTTATTTAACACCAGGTGATGCAGTAGTCAATGTACATTAATCATGAAAAGAATTTTGCATTTGTGGAGATGAAGACAGTTGAAGAAGCAACTAATGCGATGACACTGGATGGGATCATTTTTGAGGCATGTACTTTATATTGAATTCATTTCTTATCTTGCATATAATATGTTGGGTAAAATATGTGGTATTTGGGATACCTATTTATTTCATCAATCATAAAATTTGATCGAACATATGTATAAGTTCTTCAACTATGGTCCATACTTTTGCTATAAATGTAACATCAACTATTTCCGGTTATGTGATCATAAATTCTTAAGAGATTTTGAAAAATCAATATCAATTATTAAGTCATAACTGGTACGCTTGGTCACGAAAGAAAAAGTATATGACTTATCTTGAAGCAAACATTAAAAGCTTAGTTAACTTAAACATGTCACCACTATATTATTAAAAAGTATATGTATTAACTTAAAAAGTATATGTATTAGTTGTTTACCTATATGGTGACCATAATGAGTGCAAGTTCTTTTTCGCGAAGTAAATGTAGTCCACAAATCTACTACTTTGAAACTCTAGTGTACGGGTTATCCCAACCAACTTGTTTTCACCACTACTATTTGTTACTTGTTTTGTCATGTTACCCAGGCCTGCCCATCACACCATCTCTTTAAATATCATTTTACGTATTAACATGTCAGCATGTAATATTGCGCGAGTGTAAAAGTTATAAGGCATATACTTAGATATGGGTTTCGTGAGTTCAGTTAAGAATTACTTGGTAAACTTCTTATACATACAAATAGACGTTTACCATGACGTGAATGTCAAACATGCTTGAGAACGGAGTGTGGACAATTTTTTGTTTGACTTGAACACCCATTGACCCTGCCATAACATGCCCATCAACCTTCTCATATATTTGGACTGATTTTAGGATTGACCAAGCATCCATAACACATCACCAACCATAAGCAAGTTCAAGGCCTGAACCATGGATCGAAGTGCTTGGAACTGAATAAAACAAATAGATAGTTATTTAAAGTGAACTGAGCATGTGAATTGCTATATACACATGTCTATGTTTGACTACCTACCTGTGGACCATTACAGAGAAAATCAAGGTTGCCTGGAGCACCAGCAGGAGCATTCGCATTGGTCCCATCACCTGTTATAGCAACAATCTCCCTGTCTTCATAGAGAAACATACATACTTTTACTTTTGTTACAGTCATTAACGTTACAGAGTGTCTCACGATATGCGTATCATCGCCTTAAAGCTACATAAAAACTTTAATCTGTCATCATTAGAACCTGGACTATCCATTTTATCAATATTCTGAGACATAACATGAGTTACAAAACATCGCCTTAAAGCTACATGAGTTATTTTCGTGGACACGAACTCAAAATACATATCAACATGTGATCACATAAAAGAAATCATAAAAGGCGACAGTTTCCCTTACCACGTCCATTTGGGGTATAAGGTCCATTCAATTCCAATAACCCACTACAACAACCCATCAAGATGGCTGGTACACACCTTTCAAGTTTTGCAAGTTCATCTTCGCGTATGTGCTGCAAGCCTAGAAAATCGCAAATACATTCAAATCGTAATAAACAAATAGATAAACATCCAAACCTCAAAACAATAATAATAATAATAATAATAACAATAACACTAACCGTCTCCGTGTCCCACATAGATAAACAAATTGCGGGTTTTTAATATTTCTAAGATGTCCTTCACAACAACAGGTTTCTGGCAAATTCCCTGCATATCGATTAATGTTCAATTATCTTGACTTGCAGTGGATTAAAACATTTAAAATTTCATAGACACTGATGTATATTAATTTTACTATTCATCATGTAAGCGATATATATAAGGATTATAATAGTAAAATACTCACCTCCAAACGGAATTCAGTTTTCAAACACTCGGAAAGAGAATATTCTTCAAACCTGCTGCCTATGGGATTTATAACATAGTAGGCATCAGACGGATCTAATGTAGCATAGCTTGCACGACCTCTCACAACCTACCTCTGACTTTTGTCACATTTCAGGTAATTATAAAAAATACTCGAAACCGAAGGCATTCGGTATATATCTTGGTTTTTTAATTCCTTCATGCTTTCCCAAGGCAACATCTGTAGAAATAAAACAACCTCTTTCAGGACTTACTTATATTACACATAGCTTTTCTGTTTTCTTGTTTTCTATGTTAGATACATTACCTGGATATCCTTGTCGAGCACCAAGATGAAATCAATTCATTATGGCCAATAAAAATTTACAGCCTGCCACAAGTTAAAAAATAAAACCAAAAAAAAATCAAACGTGCTTAAGATTTACTAACCGTCTGAAACGACATTAACAACAGTAGTTGCTTCTGCACAAGTTGGTCTAAAATTTACAGTCATAGACTCATAGTATCCACAACACGTGTAACCACATATGGTTTTCAAGCAATGTTACACTTGTAGAAAGCAGCTTTCTGAAATAAAAACACCTGCAGATAAGTGCATTGGTCAGTTTAAGACACATGTACATGCATAAGTTGAAAAGCCATTGAAAGCTACATAAGACACATGAATAAAGCTAGCAACGTGTTGTGAATGCCACTGTACTCTCCCGCACATGTAAGTGCATTGGTCAGTTTAAGACACATGTACGTGCATAAGTTGAAAAGCCATTACGCGATTTAGAGCTGATGCAGCAAGGAGCGTTGTTTTTGCAACCTGTGGATTCCCAGATCCTAATTCGTTGGATACCCGCGTGCTACAGAATAGCTTATCTTTATTCTTTATTAAGAGATACTCGACTTATGATCATTTAGGTAAATATCAATTAGGTTAAGAGCAAGTCTTGCAGCAACCCTAAATGAGTAAGGTATGAAGTAGTGTAAGCCTGTAAGGCACTAACTGTTAGACTGGTAAGCAGAAGATGATACCACATATTTTAAATAAGTATAAAACATTTTTTCTAGAAAAAAGTACATGTGTGTTTGCTCGATAAACGATTACCATATTGAGAGCACATAAGTCTCTAACTGGGGATTTCGCAATATTCCTGATAACAAAACAACAATTTCATACGACCACCATTTAAGACTGCACAACAAAAAAATTAATGCATCTCTGTGAATAAAGCATGTCATATATGAAAAATGTGGTCAGGTTTTAATGGTCAATAGAGATTATACTTGATCATAACAGTGGATGGGTTGGAAAAGTGGAAGAACTCCTTAATGCTTGTCCATAGATAATGATTTAAACATACCTTGGTGCTATAAAAAAAAGGAAAAATCAAACACACAATTGACTAATACTTTTTGTATATACATGAAGCCATTATAAACAACATACCTGGCCGGATACATATTACCAACAAAGAAGACCAATAACCTGCACATCAAATCAGAAAAGAAAAAAACATCGTGTGTGTGATGAGATGAATGATTGATATTAGGGTTCTGGAAAAAAAATATATGGTAAATAATTTGTTGTAGGGATTCTTATAATTATGTTTATGATTGGTTGTAGAGATTTATAAATTTGGTTTTCCAAGTTATAATCAAAAAAATGTAATGGTCTAGTGGTAATCATATTTGTTAATTTTACCATCACCCTAGGTTCAAATCTTGCAAGTGTCTAATTTTTTTTAAAAATATAATCCGAATTTAATTGGTTTAATATGAATCCGAATTTGATAGAAATTAATTGGCTTTAATTGTGATGACATGGCTTTATGACGTGGCATTATGGGATGGTAAAAATAAAAAAATTGTCTAAAATTCAAAATTAATTAAATGTCTTCAAATAAAATAAATTTTAAAAATGCTTACATGGCAACAATGTGATGACATGGCTGATAATGAATTACTGGGCAATGAGGTGGCGTTTACGTGGCATTATCTACGTGTAACGCCTCCTGTTATATATAATATAGAGATATATATATATGCAATTCTCCCTTTATATAAACGTGACCATATTCTTTAAAACTTTTTGAAACACAAAACAAAGTTATATCATAATTACCTTAAAGAATTAAACTTTTTATTAGTAAAGATTAATCTTTATAGGTCCATAATAAAAGAAATTTCTAAATACACATAAAATATTATGCTATAAAAATATACTTAACTTTTGGGTGAAAGCTAAAGATACGCAATATAGTTTTTCAAAACAGACGATTTACGCAATGAACTTTAAAAATTATCATTGTATGCAAAATACTTTCAAATTTGGAACGATGTACTTAATATGACCGGGAACTGGTAGGTTACCATGTCACAAAGTTTGAAAATTGGCAGAAATGGTCCCTATGGCTTGCGTTTACTTTCACCGGTCATCCCTTAACTTTTTTTCAGTTAAAAAAGTTACAGTAATGGTCCTTATGTTATTTCAGATTTAGTCCGTTTTTATACTTTTTCACCCGTTCTCTTACGTTTTTATCCTTTATTGTCCGTTTTTCTTCCTTTTTTTAGATTTTTGTCCGTTATTATCAATTTTTCTTACATTTTGTCTATTTTATTCGTTTTTACCCATTTTTGTCCGTTTTTTTTTTTTTTTTTTTTTTTTTTTTACATTTTTGTCCGTTTTTCTTAAAGTCTATCTGTTTTCTTACGTTTTTTTTTGTTTTTTTACTATTTCAACATATTGAAAATTTTGAAATTTATTTTCAAAAAGAAAAAAATTTGAAATAAAAAATTCCAAAAAAAAATTAAAACTTTTTCGCAAATTTGAAAAAAAAAAAAATTTAAAAAGTCTTGAAAAAAAAATTTGGAAAAAAAAATTTGAAAAAAAAAGTATTTACGAAAAAAAAATTGGAATTTTTTTTTCAAATTTTTTTTCGGAAAATTTTTTTTTCCAATTTTTTTTTTCAAAACTTTTTTGGAATTTTTTTTTTCAAATTTGGGAAAAAATTCCAAATTTTTTTTAGGAATTTTTTTTTTCAATTATTTTTTTCTTTTTGAAATTTTTAAATTTTTTTTTCAATATGTTGAAATAGTACAAAAACGTAAGAAAACATACAAAATGTAAGAAAAACGGACAAAAATGTAACAAAAACGGATGAAAACCGGCAAAAATCTAAAAAAATGGTAAGAAAAACGGATAAAAACGTAAGAAAAGACAAAACGTAAGAAAACGGATAAAAACGTAATAGAACGGGTGAAAAAGTATAAAAACGGACTAAATCTAAAAGTCAATAACCATAAGGACTATTACTTTAACTTTTTTAACTGAAAAAAAAAGTTAAGGGATGACCGGTGAAAGTCAACGCAAGCCACAAGGACCATTTATGCCAATTTTCAAACTTTGTAACATGGTAACCTACTAGTTCCTGGTCATATTACGTACATCGTTCCAAATTTAAAAGTATTTTGCGTACAATAGTAATTTTCATAGTTCATCGCCTACATCGTCTATTTTGAAAAATTATGTTACGTATCTTTAGCTTTCACCCTAAACTTTTTGCAATCTATCCTAAAGTAAACTTATTAAGATACTTAAATGTTTTGATACATCAAGTTTAGCCTTATTCAGGGCTAAGCACGGGTACATTTTATGTATGAACGAGTTTGATTTTGGTTAAGCAATGACTAACATTCTTCCAATATTGAAAACGAAGTAGAATAAAAAAAGATTATTCGCAATGCTCCTATTCATGTTTCTCCTTTAATATAAGGTCAATGTTGGTCAATTTTCTGCACTGAAAAATTAGTCGGGGCAATTAATTTTCTACGTACAAAATTTACGGAACATAATAAAAGAAACCAAGTGGGATAAAAGAAAGCGAAGGTTGCGCGAGAGACTAGGCTAACTTTTTACATATTGTTATGCCAAGCTTTGGGTTCCATAAACGAAACTATTCATTACGTATTAGGGAGTGGATGATATCATATGAGTGGAATTACATTGACTAATACATGATTTTCTTTTACACAGTGTACTCAAGTTTTAGAACAAAAGAGAAGGAAAAGAATAAAAACCGGAATAGAAATGGAAAATTAAAATAGTGTTGGTTTATATGTTTTTAAGATAAATGAAAAGAAAATGAAAGTAACGATAACTCATGTTTTTATGTTTAAGGAAAAAGAAAATATTTTGTTAAAATTACATCTATGTCATTTAATTATGAGGTGAGTTATTTTACATACCAAACTTTTCTTACATACCAAGGGACTCATCTCCACCATCCATCTAAAAAGAAATCAATGAATGAGATTAAAAGCATTTTATTATTTCACCTATTTTTTATAATTTAAATATCTTTTAAACCGTTAATCGTTAAGTAAAAATATTTACACCATCGCGAAGAGCATTTAATTATCTGTCTATAGACGGGCACTTTGATATACTTTTGAAAAAAGAAAAAAATTTCGTTTTTTTCACGTTTTTTCGGCTTTTTTTACGTTACTTGAAATTTGCATGAAAAAATCATATATGATTAAACACTAATTTGAATATCACATGTGATATTAGTGTTAAATCATATATGATATGTGATATCACATGTGATATTACACTAATATCACATGTGATATTACATATCATATATGATATAACACTAATATCATATATGATATAACACTAATATCACATGTGATATTCAAATTAGTGTTTTATCATATATGATTTTTTAATGCAATTTTCAGTAACGTAAAAAAACGAAAAAACTTAAAAAAAAAACGTGAAAAATACGATTTTTTTTTGTCGAAAGTATATCAAAGTGCCTATCTATAGAAAGATAATTAAATGCTCGTCGCAATGATATTTTTTTTTCCGCTTAACGATTAACGGTTTGAAAGTTATTAATATTTAAAAAAAGATGATGAAAATGGGTTTTTTCAAATGTTGGAATTAATGTCATCCATTAGATCAAATAAAATTGAATGGTGGAGATTGATCCCTTGGTATGTAAATAATCTTTTGTCCTCAAATGATCTTAAATCTTTAATTATTATTGTCAAAACTTTTAAAATTAGCATATTGGTATTTAAACAAAATAGTATAATAATGTTCAATTTCTTTTTCCTCTAAAAAAATAAGGTGAAGATGTTTTAAGAATTTTTTCTCATTTTCCTCTCCAAAACTTTCTTTTCTTAAAAATAAACTCTCGAAAAAAAAAAAAAATCATTTTCCTTTTTTTCTCTGCAAATTTTAACTCGGTGTTAGTCTTTTTTAGGCTTTAACTCCGTTTGTCTCAAAATAGTTGTCCCACAACAAAAAACACACGGTTTAAATTATTACTAATTTCTTTCTTTAAATTTTTGCACAACGTCAGTTTTACTTTTAACTATTATTTAATGTTTTTTTTTAAAGTTTTTTTTTTGGGTAAAGGGGTTTACCCCGGTAAATATATAACCAAAAAATAATGTTAAGTACAAATGGAATGTGGCTGAAGTACCCCATTAACCTCAAGCGAAGAGCTTGATAAACACTAGTGTTTATGACATGCCATAAACACAAAAACCTAGCTATATTACATCAACAAACTAGGCATAAACAAGTAAAAAAACTTGTACCAAGCGAGCATCCCGCATCCAGCCACTCCACGAAGGGAGCAAGTTAACCCAGGAAGTTTGCCTCCTTAAAAACCCTTTCCAAGAAAAACCCAAAGGGAAAAACCTTGGAGAAGGGAAAAAGAGTACAACCTTTACCCGACACTCCCTGCGTGTATACATATACTTGGAATCTTCCATTTATCCAAAATCAATCGAGACCTCGAGGTTAGCTTCTTGAACTTGAAAGTAACCAGCTTCAACCGAATAGTAGAGACAATGGTGCTAACCACTTCAGCAACAGAAGACTTCTTACGCTTGAACAGCCTAGAATTGCGTTCCATCCAAACGAAGTAAGTAGTAGCAGCAAGCAATAATCTAGAAAGGATACTACTAACCGACCGCCCCTTAGATAAAGGAATAAGAACTGTAACAATACTCTCCAACGAAGGTGGGACTGCATCCATACCAGATAAACTCCGCACCTGAAACCAAACCTGCATAGAAAATTGGCACTCAAAAAATAAATGAGAATGAGAATCCGGAACCAATTCACAAAGCGGGCATCTAAGCAAGGCCAAATCAACGTCAGGACCAACATCCCATTGGCGCATCCTATCCTGAGTCTTTAGCTTCTGTTTAATAGCGAGCCACAGATGTATAGCATGCCTTGGAATACAATGAGAGAACCAAGGAACATTACACCATTCAACCAAATCAGCCCTTAGACGCAGAGATTCCCACGCACCCGAGACTGAAAAACAACTAAAATTGCCATCCAGGTTACGCCATAATAATCCATCATCAATATCATTTAGAGTAGGAACCGGGAGAGCATCTAACAATGGAAATCGAGATAACCAATCCAATGGCCATCGCCAACCATCAGATTCAATAAGATCATAAACCGAGTCAGATAAATTAAACCCCGCTCGAGCAATATCTCTAGCAGTAAGTAAATTACGAATCGGGCTTAACTGACACCACATATCAAACCACATATCAAACCAAACCGAAGTGTCCTTCCCATTATTGATCTTATGCCAAATAAAAGGACGAACCTTTGGTCTAATGGCCAGTAGCTTGCGCCAACCCCAGCTAACATCCCCCAAACAAGGGACATCCCAAAAACTTCTCCCACGAAGTTTATACGAATGGATCCATTGCACCCATAACGACTCTTTATGTGTCAAAATACTCCAAATGTGAGTAGTCATAAGAGCAATGTTAAAATCCTCAAAACGACGAATACCAAGGCCACCTTCATTCGTTGGCTTACAAACAGATTCCCAAGCAACCTTAGCCTTTCCCCTTTTCATTTCTCCTTGACACCAAAGGAAACCCCTCATAAGCTGCTCAAGCTCATGGATAATACGAGTAGGAAGGATAAAAACAGAAGCCCAGTATAAATGCATCGACGATAAGACAGATCTCACCAATTGAAGCTGATCTGTGCTAAACCGTCAAGTCTAATCACACAAGCTGGCCACTTGTGAATGGCCAACCGTAACAGACTTAAAACACAAATACAATGAAGTCCTGGAGAATATAGTGAATTCCCGGGTCGTTTAGTCCCACGGAGACTCAATGGTGTGTAAAACACAAACTCAGATGATGGAGTGATCACTAAGGATAGTGATCTGTAAAGGTTTTGATTAGAAATATTACACTACTGATTGATTGGGAAGGAATAGGATACAGAACTGGAAAGCACAACAATCAGATGAAAGAAACGTAAACGTAAGTTTTAAAAACTACGTATACGTACAAAATAAAAAGTGAAAACTAAGAAATAAAAGGCCTAAAAATATGAAAATAACATTTTTGGAATCCTAAAAATAAAAGAAAATTATTAGAAAAAGAAAATTATTTTTAACACTATTTAATTAATTATTATTAATTAAAAACTATTTTAACTATTTAATAAATACTCTAAAATAGAAGAAAATACAAAATAAGGCTAGAAAAATAAACTTATGATTCAGAAAAATCTAAAATACTATAAAACTAATTTTAAAATTAAAAATATATTTTTCACACTTTTTATTTAATTATTACTAATTAATAACTATTTAAAATACACTTAATTACTAGAAAATATAAAATAAACTTGGAAAAATAAAATTTTAACTTGGAAAAATCTAAAATATGGTAAAAATAATTTTAAAACTGAAAAGATATTTTTTATGCTTTTTAATTATTTATTACTAATTAATTACTATTTTTAACTATTTAAAATTATAATAAATACTAAAAAGATAGAGAAAAATATGAAACTTTTTCTAAAAATACTATATGATGACAGAAAACTAAGAAAAATAGAAAAACAAGATTTGCTTATTAATAAGATGAAAAGAAAAATCAAAAAGCTAAAACCTATTAAATAAATGCTATCACTGATTTTAAATTGATTTTTTTCTGGTTTTTCTTTTTGAAAACTACTTTAATACTGATATTATGAAACTTTAACAAATACAAAAATTTTACAAGTAAAAAATAAGCAGTTTGATGGCTTAAAATCCCAACAGTGGCTTAAATGAGCTTATTTTGTGGAAATAAGCTCAAACAAGCTTGCTAGCTGAAACAGAAGCTCAAAGTAGATGCAAACAAGCTATATGAACAGAAATGAGGCTAAGATATACAAAGAAGCACACTGAAAAGCTACTGAAAAGGTAATAAGCACTTATGATAAGGACAGAAATGGGACAAACTTAAAGCTACTTGCAGCCCTGTCCAACAAGCTCAAAAGTGAAAACTTAAGCTTGAGACTTTAAGATGACCAGGTTGTCTTCCAAAAGAACCAAAGAACACAAGATTTGAGCAACTAATAAGCTCTATGCAAGCTTTTCAAAATGGGTCTATTCACTGTGCACAGGGCACTCTTTTCAGACAAGTATCAACAAGAAGCTAGTTAAAAAGCACTTTAAAAGCTGATTCAAGGAGATCTAGTATTTTTGTATTTTTGTTTAGCAACCAAACTTTAATAACCTAAGAGCTTATGAACTAAATCTTATTAATAAACACACAGTGAAATTTCCTATTTTATTCAAAAACGACCAAGTTGGTAATTTAACTTTTTAAGAAAACTAGCAGTTTGACTTATATGAACTTTGAGTTGATTACAATCACTGATTATGTTGTTTTGAGGTATATTAAAACTTATTTAACCAACACTAACAACTTATGAACACAAAATCTTGCTCATGATTCATGAAAACTCAACAGTGGACTCACTAGTTAAGATCAAATGTAATTTTGACTTTTCACCAAATGAGCACTAGTTTTCTTGACTTGTTTGAACTAACTGGACCAAATGTAACACAGAGCAAGTACTAACAAACACCCCAAACAAGTTCTATTGCAGTTTGAACAAGCAAATCCAAACACCTTTATAGGTGACAGTTTTGATGTTTTTCAAAGCCAATCTCAAATTTAAACCATAAAACTGATGACAGACCTCATATAATCATTAACTAGGACTAAAGAAACACTAATTGACAACAATAACAACATAAAATCAAGAAATCACAACTAATCTAATTTAACTGTGAAAAGAAGATTTTTTCAAAATACAAATTTAAAAGAACAAACTACTGATTTAATAGCTTGAATACACTTAACTCTAGCTAATAAACATAAAGAAACAGATATTTAAACTAATGAACACTTACAACAGTGAAATGCCAAAATGGTTAAAAAAGCTTACAAATGGGTATCCAACTGCAACCAAAGAACCAATGACCAATACCAATCCTAATAGCTTTCCACAAAGCTTCTAACCCAAGGCCATCCACAATTCACCCTGCTCCAGCTGTGTACACCATTTCCAACTGATTTTTGATTTTTGAACTATTTAATTTGTATTTTTGGTGATTTTTTTATTTTGCTTATAAACTGAATTTTAGTGTTTCTAATAGCTTAGAAAAGCTATATGGGAGCTTATGTGAGCTAACTCAGTCCATATAAACAACCAATAACAACATTTGAAGCACATGAGATTTTCTAAAGAAAAATTGCATAAACTGAATTAAACTTTAAAACTTGAAATTACTTATTAAAAGAGGTTCAAATACACTTGAGAGACTTAAACAAAGTACTTGGAATTAAAAACATACACTGGAAAACTTAGATTACAAAAAACGACTAAAGAAAATTTAAGTTACTCTAGATATCTTGATACAATGCCTCTTAGCTCCACTTTATAGACTTTTTGCACTCAATCTTGACCTCTGAATCTTTCCCACCAAATCTGAGCCCTTGGATTGCACAAAATCATCAAAACCATACACTTGGATTTTTGGCGCCAATTTTCTATTTAGCAGGTTTGATCATTAATTGGGGTAGTTTTCAATCAATAAAGGATTTTTGGTGTTTAGAGGAGGTGGAGGGGACAAGGTAAGGGGGGGGGGGGTGGGGTGGAGAAAGTCATGCAAAACCATGACTGGTTTTGGATATCTGGCTTGGGAGAGGAGGAGCTACAGTAGTAGTGGTTTTGCGCGGGGTTTGACCCTTTTTGACCGAGGGATTAATAACAAAGGGGCCGGGTTGGATTTGGGCCAAGGTTGGGCCAGCTGGTGGATTTGGCTTTGATATTGATAAGGATCCATTTGGTTAAGTAGTAATAACAAGGACCAATAATGTAATTTCACCAAACTCAAGGACTGAAAATGCCATTTTTCCAAACTTCTCACAAGGACCAAACATGACAAACATTGATAGTGCAAGGACCCTTTTTGCATTAAATCCCATTTTAAAACATCCAAGGACTACTTTTGCAATTTTCCAAAGTTTAAGGACCTTTCTTGCCAATTGACCAAAGAATCATTCAAGGATCATTTTTAACAACTTAGAATACTTCAGGGACCTTGAATGATAAAATTTCACATTTTGATATTCCAGGGACTAGATTTGACAACTTTTAAAACTTGGGGGACTAAAACTGCCAATTTTGCAAACTTGAATCATTTTTCATCTGATTTTGATATTTTTGCATTTAAAACACATAAAACACTGATTTGTGATATTTTGATCATTTTGATGTGTTTCTGAGTGTTTTCAGATGATTTTGCAGTTTAGATTATACAAAAATGATGAGTATTTAGACACTCATCAATCCCCCACACTGAGATATTGCTAGTCCCTAGCAATGATTTGAGAAAACTTGATGGATTTGAAAAACTCTTTACCAAAAGCCATCACTTCTGGAGTAGCCAATTGTTTCAGTTCAAGTAAGAACCTTGGTACACTGATAACCAAATGATTTTGAGCAAATCATAAGCTGTATAACGGATTTGATGTGTCTTTACCAGAAGCCGTACCCTTCTGGACTAGCCAACTCTTAGATAAATTATCAGAATTATCTTTGGTGAGCTGAATACCAATTATGGATTTTCCACTGCCTTTACCACAAGCCATAACCTTGCGGGCTAGTCAACTCTTCACTTTTTAGGACATGGTGAGTTGAGAACCATACAATTTTGGGCAAATTGCAAGCCATATAAACGGATTTGAGAAATCTTTACCAAGAGCCGTTTGCTCCTGGATTAGCCAATCCTTTTGTCTTACAGACATGGCGGACTGATAACCAAGATGAGTAAGTGTAGACGTTCTCCAAAAAAAATTTTGGCCAAAAAACGGGGGAATTGGGTGAATAATATATGAAATTCGTGAGAATTCCCCCCCACACTTAGAAATGAATATTGCCCTCAATATTCAAAGTACCGGCGATTATGCCGAAACATAGAACGTAAAAGGGAAATATTACAGCCATTATTATAAAAGAGATTTTTTATATATATATATATATATATATATATATATATATATATATATATATATATATATATATATATATATATATATATATATATATATATATATATATATATATATATATATATAACCTGTGGGGCATCACCCCCACACTTAGGTGGTAGAAAGGGGTTAAGAAGACAGGAATATGGGTGAAAACCCATATGGTGAGTGCTAAAGTTTTTGATTCCCGAGTCACTAGCTTGACTCGATCCCCGCATTCATTGGTTCATGGGGAAAGTTTGTAAATCCGGGACAACCACTGGGGGAATGTCCTCTCCAAAGTAATGCTTCACTCGATGACCATTCACTTTAAAATTAGGACCATCGGGTTGAGATAACTCAACGGTACCATAAGGATAAACCTTAACAATAGTGAATGGACCAGACCAACGGGACTTGAGCTTTCCCGAGAAAATCTTCAATCTTGAATTGAAAAGAAGGACTCGATCACCAACGTTGAAAACGCGGTTCTTGATTTTAGAATCATGAATATTCTTTGTCTTTTGTTTATAGATCAAAGAGTTCTCGTAAGCTTGATCACGAAGTTCATTTAATTCATTCATTTGAACTTTTCTATGATCACCGGCTGTCTGTATATCGAAGTTTGCATGTTTTAAGGCCCAATATGCCTTGTGCTCTAACTCAATCGGAAGATGACATGCCTTTCCGTACACTAGCTTGTATGGAGTACACCCGATGGGTGTTTTGTAAGCTGTACGGAAGGCCCAGAGTGCGTCATCAAGCTTATCCGACCAGGATGCACGATTTTCGCCTACTGTCCTTTCAAGGATTCTTTTAATACCACGGTTGGAAACTTCCACCTGCCCACTTGTTTGGGGGTGGTATGCAGTAGAGAGACGATGGGTAACACCATACTTTTGCATGACTCTATCAAATTGGTCATTGCAAAAATGTGTACCACGATCACTGATTATCGCTCTCGGAGTTCCAAACCTGGCAAAAAGAGATTTCAAAAACTTCACAACAACTCGGGCATCATTGGTGGGTAAAGCTTTTGCTTCAACCCATTTTGACAAATAGTCAACAGCCACGAGTATGTACTTGTTTCCACGAGACGAAGGAAATGGCCCCATAAAATCAATACCCCAGATGTCAAATATCTCACAAACTTGAATGGCATTTTGTGGCATTTCATTTCTTTTAGATATATTTCCGTGACGTTGACAAGCGTCACAGGCTTTGACAAATTCGTGGGCATCCTTATAGATTGTGGGCCAATAAAACCCGGAATCAAACACCTTTTTGGCGGTGTAGTTTGGACTATGATGGCCCCCGGTGGGTCCAGCATGGCAAGCTGTGAGAATGTCAATAGCTTCCTGTCCATAAACACACCGTCGGATGACTTGATCCGCATAGATTTTGAATAAGAAAGGGTCGTCCCAGAAATAATGTTTAACATCTTTGAAGAATTTGTTCTTCTGTTGGGTCGACATCCCTTTCACAATGAAGTTACCCGCATGGTAATTTGCGAAGTCAGCAAACCATGGGGTGGTAGAATTTCCACGAAAAGAAACCGCATTGAGTGTCTCGAGAGGAAATGTTTCATTTATTTCCTTTTTCTCGAAAACATCTTGGTGAGGGTTTTCTAATCTGGACAGATGATCAGCAGCTAGATTCTCAGCTCCTTTTTTATCACGTATGATGATATCAAATTCTTGGAGGAGGAGAATCCAACGAAGCAATCTCGGCTTCGCATCTTGTTTTGCAAAGAGATATTTAAGATCCGAGTGATCCGTATACACTACGCATTTGGTCAAGATTAAGTACGGCCGAAACTTCTCAAATGCATACACCACGGCTAATAGCTCTTTTTCTGTGGTGGTGTAATGAGTTTGAGCTTCAGTCATAGTCTTACTCGCGTAGTGAATAGGCTGAAAATGCTTGTTTCTTCGTTGCCCTAGGACTGCACCGATAGCAAAATCACTTGCATCGCACATGAGCTCAAAAGGCAAGTCCCAGTCGGGAGCAACGAGAATGGGTGCTTCAGTAAGCTTTTTCTTCAATGTTTCAAAAGCTTCTATGCACGCGGGTGAGAAGATAAAAGGAGCATCCTTTTCAAGAAGATGCGTCATAGGCCGGGCGATTTTAGAAAAATCTTGTATGAATCTACGATAGAAACCGGCATGACCTAAAAAACTCCTAATACCTTTGACGGTAGTAGGATGAGGCAGCTTAGCAATAACATCAACTTTTGCTCTATCTACCTCAATCCCGTTCTTGGAAATCTTATGGCCAAGGACAATGCCTTCTTTGACCATAAAGTGACTTTTCTCCCAGTTTAGACAAAGATTGGTGTCTTCACACCTTTGAAGCATTTTCTCTAAATGGGAGAGACAAGATTGAAAAGAATCCCCAATGACCGAGAAGTCATCCATAAACACTTCCATTGTTTCCCCAATCATGTCGTGGAATATGGCCATCATACATCGTTGGAACGTGCCAGGAGCATTACATAAGCCAAAAGGCATACGTTTGTAGGCAAAAGTTCCGTATGGGCAAGTGAATGTGGTCTTCTCTTGATCGTGTGGATCAATGGGAATCTGAAAGTAACCCGAGAAACCATCAAGGAAGCAATAGTATTCATTCCCTGCTAATCTCTCAAGCATCTGGTCCATAAAGGGTAGAGGAAAATGGTCTTTACGGGTGGCGTCATTCAACTTACGATAGTCGATGCAGACACGCCATCCCGTAACCAATCGAGTTGGAATTAACTCGTTATCTTCATTTGTGATAACAGTTATGCCACCCTTTTTCGGAACACAATGAATTGGGCTAACCCAAGGACTATCTGAGATCGGGTAGATCAATCCTACATCAAGAAGTTTGATAACCTCTTGTTTGATAACATCATGGATTTTTGGATTCACTCGTCTCTGATGTTGAACTGCGGGTTTGAAGTCATCCTCCATCAAGATTTTATGAGTACAAAACTCAGGGTTTATACCTTTGATGTCGGAGAGTTTCCAAGCAATTGCTTGCTTGTGTGACTTCAAGATTTTTATGAGAGCAGCTTTTTCATCTTTACTCAAATCTCGAGCAATAATGACGGGTAATTTATCATCACCTTCTAGAAATGCATACTCGAGATGAGGTGGTAAGTCCTTAAGTTCGACTTCAGGAAATTCTTCAGTTTTCTCAACTGACTTGACTTCCTTATTATGAAGTTCGACGGGAGGGAGAGGAGGAGAAGTATCCAGATTTGACACTTTCTTTAGAAGAATATCTCCCTCCAGATTAATCTCATTTTGATTAATCTCATTAGGAATTGGATCACTAGGGTGAGGGGTTGATGATGGATCACCATTGAGCAACTTCTCAATAAGAAGTATGTCCCCCTCAATATCAATTGGAGCGTGATCAATTTCCCAAGGTACAGAATCACTAGCCAAGTATGCTTCAATCTCATCTAAGATGAAGTCGCTTCCCTCAAACGGAGTGAGGGAAGGAGTAGAATTGGCTATGATAGGTTGAGAAGATGTGGTGGAATCCCTACTCACAGAATTATGAGAATAACCAAGAACTTCTTGAGAGTACTCGTCAGAAGCAACATCAATGATATCTATTCGGTTAACCGATTCAGAATCATAGTTTGCGGAGTACCTCGAAGTTTGGTCAAGGTTGAAGGTGACAGCTTCATTACCAACACGCAATGTGATTTCTTGCTCAAATACACTAAAACTACGGCTAGTAGCCCAAGGAGAGTAACAACCAGCTCCTAAGGACTCTTGCCCGGCACGAGAGTAACTACATAAACTCGTTCTTTAGTGTAACGCACAACCATTACTTCGACAGTGGAAGTTGGAACTGGTTTGAAGCTCCATGAGGCGTTTGATACTAAGACTTAGCCAATTGGCTTATCTATAGTAACTACAACGAAGACTGCTCATGAGAGTTCTTCAAGAACCAATAAGAGTATTAAGACACTCATCCCTAAGGTGGTGTAGAAGAGTTGGATAGTATCGGTTAAGATGAGGAAGGGAGTGAGGCAAACTCCCTTCGCTGAAGTAGAATCTACTCTAACTTCGTATGAACCGATCACTAAGACATGGAACCCT